>CM064507.1:11963615-12342927 GCA_032716605.1 Paralithodes platypus | reverse complement strand
TGTAGATTTGCACACCCACAAATTTGCAATCATACTGATAAACGAATGGAAACGGAAGAGTTGGTGGAAAATGCAGATACCACCACGACCATTCCCATGCTGCAAGTCATCACTCCAAAACAAGACCTGCTAGAGATACGAACGCGTCGTCCCATAGTTTTCATATTAGAGGTACATGGATGTATGCAAGAAAACACAACAATGGGTACGGTAACCAAAAACAAACTCTCACAGCTTCGTAGAGGACGAGACAGAGGACAGAAAGCAAGGAAGGGACATGGCAATGAAGAGGAAGAGATTCGAGGTATGATGGAAGAACACATAGAATACATAGAGCATCATCCTTGCCCCCAAAACAGTGGCCGATACTTCCCGACGACTATTAGAAACACATAGTACTCCAAACAATCTCTCGCCACTCTTGTTTGCAAATATACAAGGCCTAAAAAACAGAACCACAAACAAAGTATCATTTATTAGTGGCCTGCTAGAAGAAGGAACCGCGTATATTTGCGGCTCTCACAGAAACTCCCATTAAAGAGGCAAGAAGAGAGTGAAGTTAAGGGATTCCTGGTTATAAACTACACAGTGCGGCCAGAACGCATAGAACATGTGGAGGTATAGCCTTGTAAATATACATGACTCACGTGATATGTACTGAATTCCTAAGACACAGCAATGAAGTGGTGGAAAGACTGGGAGTTAAAATAGAATCCATAAATATAGCAGTTATCGTAACATACAGGCCTCCTGACTCATCCCTAGAAGACTTCAAAACCCAGCGCAACAAAATAAAATCAGAAGTGGAAACCATGGGGAACCCAACACCACATAGTTGTGGCGAGAAGACTTGAACCTACCAAACATTAAATGGAGACACCAGAAAACCAGGTAGGGGCCAATAACACCGGAGAAGCAAATACAAATACGAGAGAGCTTTTTTAACTTTGCGACTTGGTTTAGTCTTACCCAGCATAGTGCCGACGCCACATGGGAAAACAATATCGTAGACGTAGTCCTTCACTACCAACGCGACTCTCTAGTACAACAGCAAGACGTATCGGACACAACATACGCAGATCATACACTAATTGAGATCAAAACAACCTTATAACAACGTGTAAAGACTCCTCAAAATCGATCCCAAAAAAACCGGCCCCTTCAGTAAATATTTAACCTTCAATCCAAAAAGTTCGGTGGGAAGAGGTAAATCAAGAAATGGAGGAAAGAGACTGGGAAGATTTCATGAATAACCTGACACCTAGCAGAATGTAGAGTTCTAATAACAGACACCAGGGACCCAAGTTTGCTAACCACCATATACCTGCAAGACAAACAAGACGAAGAAGCAAACAGGATCGGGAGAAGAAGAGAAGCTGTACAGAAGAAGAAAATTACTCACACAAAGGCGCACACAGCAAAATCTACAGGATAGACAAAAGACCAAAATAGATAGAGAACGGGTGGAAATGGAACAAAGACGATGAAAGACATATGAACGAACAACATATGGAAGAAGGAGAGGAAAGCGATTGCAGGTATAAAGGAAAATTCCAAGTACTTCGGTGATTATGCCAAACAAAAGGCTAAATCAGCATCAAACCTCGGCCCACTAAGCAAAGGGCCCACATGCACAGGGGACAAAAAGGAACTGAGGGACCGCTAAAAACGCCCAGCAGTATGAAATGGCCTTCAGTGAACCGGATGAAACAGAAGCCATCAGAGACCAAAATATCTTTTTCATGGAAACCTCCCTCACGGAAACCTCCCAGGTGCTGGATATTGATTTCGGTCCACAAGACATAGAAGAGGCCATTTCCAACATGCCATCCCACTCGGCACCAGGCCCGGACTCGGGAGAAGGAGTCTAGACACTGGTGAAATACCAGATAGCTTAAAAAACCCAATAATTGCCCCACTGCATAAAGGAGGGAGTAAAGCACTACCAAAAAACTACCGCACGGTAGCTCTACCCTCCCACATCATTATAGTTTTCGAGCGAGTCCTGCGAAGCAAAATCTTAGAATACCATGGAGGCAAATGAACTACACAACACCGGTCAACATGGATTTAGAGCGGGAAGATCATGTCTCGCACAACTTTTGGAACATTATGACAAAATTCTTAAAGCGCTAGAAGAAAAGAAAAACGTTGATGTCATCTACACCGATTTTGCTAAGGCATTTGATAAATGTGACCATGGTATAATAGCCCACAAACTAAAAGCAAAAGGTATAACGGGGAAAATCGGACGGTGGATAATATAATTTCCTTGTAAACCAGAAACAATCAGTAGCAGTAAACCAAGTCACATCTTAACCTTCGGATGTCAAAAGCTCCGTGCCCCAAGGAACAGTGCTAGCGCCCCTTCTGTTCCTCATTCTAATTTGCGACATAGATACCAACACAAGACACAGTACGGTGTCGTCTTTTGCGGATGACACAAAACCAAGCAAGATAGTAAACACATAAGAGGACACGGGCCAGCTGCAGGAAGACATAAATGTGGTGTTGCAGTGGATCAGGGAAAACAACATGCAATTCAATGAAGAAAAATTCCAATTAATAAGGTACGGAGATAATAATGTCGTTAAAGAGAACACAAACTACCTAACAGAATTTAACCACATAATAGAACGGAAAGACATTGTGAAAGACCTTGGGGTGTTAATGTCTGAAAATATGGGTTTCAAAGAACATAACCAGGTCAAAGTTGCGGCTGCGAAACGTTTAACGGGTTGGATTCTGCGTACATTTAAAACACGCGGTGAATTACCTATGATAACACTCTTTATATCACTAGTGCTACCGCAGCTTGAATACTGTAGCGTATTAACATCCCCATACAAAGCAGGTGAAATAAATGACTTAGAGAGTGTACAAAGAAATTTAACTTCGCATATAAGTTCGGTAAAACAGCCACATTATTGGGATCGTTTAAGAGCACTGAAACTGTACTCGCTGGAACGTAGAAGAGAACGTTACCTAATAATATAGACGTGGAAAATCGCAGAGGGTTTAGTACCAAACCTACATACTCCGATAGTCATGACATTCAGTGATAGGAGAGGCTGGGAATGCAATATCCCCCCGGATGAATAACAGGGGTGCTATGGGCTCTCTGCGAGAGGGCTGGTAATCACACAGAGGCCCACATCTCTTCAACAAACTCCCACGGCGAGTAAGAGACATGAGGGGCGTCTCTTTAGACAACTTCAAGAGAGCCCTCGATGTCGAACTGCAATAAGTGCAGGACGAGCCCATCTTCGCAAGGGAGTGGGCTGTCTCTTCAAACAGCCTGCTGCACCAAAATAAAACCCACAAGGAGGGGCGACGCGCTCCTCGGTGCTGCTAGGAGAGTGGCGAACGCAACCTTAGGTGATCTTAGGTAGGTATATTGAATAGCACATGAGATACAATTAGGATGGCAAATAGACCTTAACATGTGAGTACAATATACATAATACACATAATAGAACCTGCGAAAGAACACTAGGGTATAATTATGAGGGGTGAAGTTAAGAGGGAGTGTTTGTTAATGTTAAGTGTGGGGAGTTGGAAGCGTAAAGTTAACAAGAAGATAGTTATATCTCGATCGTCGTCTAGGGGAATATAGTCCAGTAAATCTAGCAATCATTTAACTGGACCTAGAACAAATTGCAATAGAAGGTTTTTTGGCTTTAACTTGTTTATTAGGTCCCTCTGATGAACATATAAAAAGTCTCCAACTTTTGGACACTGGGAAAGTGGTTAATTTGCATAAATTCAAGATGGCCGCCGTCCAAAGCTTCAATTTACAGATAACTTTTTTCTGGTTGCTCCTAGACCCTATAAATGTATTACAAACAACGTTTTTTGGCTTTAACTTGTTTATTAGGTCCCTCTGATGAACATATAAAAAGTCTCCAACTTTTGGACACCTGGAAAGTGGTTAATTTACAGCCGAAAAACCTTACAGACAGGCTGAACTGTCTCTTTCACAAGGGGTGACACAGGCACTTTGTGCTTGTATGGGTTTTTTGACCTGTTGTCCCTCTTTTTTATAAAAAAAAAAAAAAAAAACCCATGACGTAGTATGAAGTCATTCAGAGCCAATTATGTAATTCATGATAGGAGTTCGTATTCACTTGGATCATCGGTGCTTGCATCAAAGTTGCTATTTTGACAGAGTCCTTTACATTGACCACATGCACTGGAACATTCAAGCTCATTCCGTTTGCAACTACAGCGTTGAGTGTCACAGTTGCCCTTACACTGACATCTGACCAATTTCAGTAGTGAATCAGGAGCCACTGGCGAATCCATCGTCTTCGGTTCAAGCTGTCCCTTCCGCAGACACCAGCCCCATTTCTCGGGGTCCACACAGTTCCCCATCCATTCCTGGACCTGACAATAAACTCGGAACGAGTGGTATTTGGCTGCATCGGTTGTTGGGGGAAGGCTGTGAACTTCAACGGTAGTTGAACTTTTTGCCACCTTGTTGCAAAACTTTGTCTTTCGCAGTCCGTCAAGGGTGTCATTTCCTTTTCCCCCGTACAAATAAACCAAGGCCTTTTCACCAGCTGATGATATCGCGTCTTTACTTCCACTTTGGCAACAGAATGCTTCTATACATTTCAAGAAACCGTTGTCTTCCCTCACTTTCCTCAAGGCAGCCCCTTTACCAATACCATACAGTCGTGAGGTTGTGTCACATCCACAGAGTGCATGGACAACTGGCAGGACACGACAGATGCTTTCACCGAGAGCTTCTGCTACTGAGTTAATATGCCAACATTTCCCACCTTCCTCCATCTTATGCTCTGCTAAGGAGCTCTTCTCAGCTTTAAGTTTTTCAGAAATTCTGTTGAAAACGTCTTTACTGCAGACTTCATCCGGTGAAACGTCTTCACGCAACAGCTTATCCAAAAGATCTGCAGCCTCCTGGAAGTCCTTGCATGCGTCACTTTCCTCATCTACCATTGAGAGGTTGACACCGTATGCCCTGCCTAACACAATCGAACTCAAGGCTGTGTCAACCAAGAAGTGGCCTCTGATTGCTCGTGCATAGGCTTTCCCACTCAGCATTTGGGTCACAGCATTTTCAGCGTATATAAGTTCCAAAACCTCCTTAAGCCCAGATGCTTCCATAACATGGCCCATGCATCCCAAAAAGCTCATCACAGAGTGAAAGCCACCAAGGTTCAAAACAATGGGTTTCAGTTCGCTTCCTTCTTCTCATGAACAATGATCGTCTTCGCTTTCCAATAAAGCGGTTGGTCGAATGTCAGCATTGGCGTCGTTCCCTGGCGATGGCTTTCCGCAGCAACGAAGTGAAGTGTTGAGTAAATACAACTCATGTCCGTAGGGTCCATGTCAATCATGGGCAAGAAATGGACGGATGATTTCCCTGGGTGTGGTCCATGGCACACACTCTGCATTAAGCCGGACCAGCCTGGTCGTTTTGGTCGAAGCAACCATGACGTTTTCCACAGTATGTTCAGATTTTCAAGCTTGTCAGATGCTGAAATGGGGTCAAGCTTTCTAAATTCGAGAGGCCCACCCTTCTTGCGAACACTGCGGTAGTATTGATTTCAATTTGAGCTGCCGTGAAGTTTTTTTCAGGTGACTGCAATCTTGGTATAGATGTTGTGTCTCTTACTTCAGGGTGACAGCAACAATTATACCCATACCATGGTATGTTCCTCGCCCATCAAGCGTACGCAAGTTGTGATCAACATTGTCTTCAACGAACTGTCCAAACCTGCCTGCAGTGGATATGTTGGTGCCCCTGAAATTGGCAGCACACTTCGAAAACCTCAAAACTTCTGCGTAAGGCAGACAGAAGCCGTGGCTGTGTAAACTGTCCACAAGAAAGCGGGAACCAAAGTGCTGGTGCATTTGAACCGCCAATCCATACTGAATGGGTGCTACAATGGCCCTTGGTCTGGTAAGTTGCACGATACTTTGTCCAATTGATGCAACTTCAAGATCACATGACTTGCCACTGAACGTCTCTTGCAGCAATATACGAAGGGACTGCGGAACGTACGCCACATTCTTTTCCAGCGACCGGAGTTCAGAAGGATCTGGATAGAAATCTCTACAAGTATCAATGTTCTTTATATCTGCTTTGATCAACCGTGCCGCAGCCCTGACTATCTTTCTTTGTTCTGCTTCCTCATCATCAGTCTGTGGTGAGTCTTTGAATTGTTGCAAAATCTTTGCAGCACTTTCTTTGACAGTTAAAACATCGCTGCGTCCATGCACGTTACTAATAACCAGTTCATCCCCAAAATATGAAATAAGTTTCTGTTTCATGTATTTTACACTATACGCTTCAACATCAGGGCACAACTGGGACATTCTATCAACGAGATCAACCACTGTAGTCTGTTCATCATCATTGCCACTGACTAGGTCCTCGATTGCGAGTAGAAATGCTTCCTCTCGTGAGGCATCTACTTTGCGACCCTTGCGAGGAGGTTCACTGTCTGCGGAATCACGATATTTGGAGGGGATCTGCCTATGTGTCTAGAAATTTGAGCTGCACTGCTTGTGATATATTGCGTCAGCTGCTGGAAGATCGCGTGCAAAGTTAATTCGGCCTCTAACAGTGTCAGCCCACTCATCAGCCCTGGCATCACATGCAGAAAGTATTGTCCTTTGAAAGTTGAAGGTGCGTACTGGATACACTTCTTCTGAATCATGCTTTGTGTCCAAATAGATTTTTGTACCACAAAAAAAGCAGTTCTCTGTAAAACAAAAGTCTGGTGTCTGAGAACGAAGAGCAGGTTTTTCAGGACGTTTCTTCTGCTTCCCAGGAATTCTATTTGGCTTCGTATTGACATGCTTCTTTCGGCAATCAATGTGCACCGTTTGGCCCTCGGACACGGTAATTGATGGCGTTCCACGTTCAGTACTGGCCTTGTTGATAGTATCTGCTCCCTTCGCCCTCAGCTTGACTGTTTCTCCTTCGTCTAACGTGTTTGAGCAAATGCCGCAGGGATTATGCACCACCTCTTCTTCCATGGCTTCGGTAGATGTCGCACCAATCTGTTGAAACAAGAAACAAGATGATGGGATTAGTATAGGCCTAGGCAAAATGTAATAGACAATAATGTGCAGTAAAGGTAGGGCTTGACCTAGAACAAATTGCAATAGAAGGTTTTTTGGCTGTAAGGTTTTTTGGCTGTAAATTAACCACTTTCCAGGTGTCCAAAAGTTGGAGACTTTTTATATGTTCATCAGAGGGACCTAATAAACAAGTTAAAGCCAAAAAACGTTGTTTGTAATACATTTATAGGGTCTAGGAGCAACCAGAAAAAAGTTATCTGTAAATTGAAGCTTTGGACGGCGGCCATCTTGAATTTATGCAAATTAACCACTTTCCCGGTGTCCAAAAGTTGGAGACTTTTTATATGTTCATCAGAGGGACCTAATAAACAAGTTAAAGCCAAAAAACCTTCTATTGCAATTTGTTCTAAGTCCAGCCCTACTTTGACTGGTCTAATAAAGGTAAGACTACCTTAGTCAAAATGGCAAGAGAATAGCATGTGGATTGTGATATGCTTTTACGTTAAAATTGAATTGAATTGATATCATTTAGGCACAAAGGCCAAGGACTGGGACCTGAATAGATCATTCAGTGCTACATCCAAAAAATAAAATATCAGTACAGGAATATCAAAATTTAAAACAGAGATCAGTCAGCGGAACATAAAAAAATATAAAATATCAATAGAGGATTATAAAAGGTAAAACACATGGGAGAGTGAAATATACAATATACCGCAATCCAAAAAACATCTGCATCTTGGCCAAGAATTTCAGCCAGGGAAAGGAAAGTAAAACCTATAGAGCATCTGGCAAATGAGTAAGTACAACATGAGGTGGCATACGGACAGTACCTCGTCACACACAGCACACAGCGGTGGGCAATCATTATGCAAGATGTATTTGTGCGCCATATATGTGTGACCAATGCGTAATCTTGTGAGGACTACTACCGTGCGACTACCTAATTGAGCGGGCGTTACATCCCAAATCTTCACAGAAGGGTGAGTAGCTTTAAGTTTTAGATTAGTGCTAGTGAGGGAAGACAACCGCAACTACCACCTCCCCCAAATCAGCTACCGGATACTGCATTTCAAATCCTCTGAGGGGATAGAGAACCAGCCTTCACACTCTAGTACAGCCTCCTTTGCAGCTGTGTCAGCCTCTGCATTGCCCTGGATTCCCACATGAACTAAGCGATAAAGCCATGCCTGAATATCCTGAAATAATTGATCAACAGGGGAATAAACTTTAATGGCAGAAAGAACACTGCGAATCAGTGTAATTACTGAAATCCGTTCCAGCGGAGTCGCTTGCCACTTTCAAAGCTTGGATAATAGCATATGCCTCCGCAGTAAAGACAGAGACAACCTCAGGCTGTAGGTAGTAGGGGTAGGCAGCCCCGCCCAGGGAAGTACTACCGCCAAGGTTTCGGGAGACTCAGGGAATAGCCTGAATTCCATTTTCTCTCCCAGGCCTTGGTAGCTGGATACATATCTTTCTGCCTCACACATCAGGGGTATCAGGAAAACCCTCTTTATATAACATACACATCCAACTTCACGACATTGCCCTACATTGCTATCCTCTATCCAAAAAACACTACTCTTCCCACTACATATCATACGTGTAACACCATACACCTTACCCAATAAATATGGCAGGACAATTGTTAAGAGCAAACCTGGTGGTCCCTCGGATATCCACCCCCGGCAGGGTTGGGTCATTGACACAGGGCCCTCCCGGTCGTCATCATGCGACTGTGTCAAGAGCATTGCAACGTCCCAAAGCTGCTCGTCGGTGCAGCTTTTTCTTTAGCAATATGAGGGGACTTCACTCTAACATCAATTCTGTACACCAATTTCTTCAAGCAGAATCCCCTACTCTCCTTTTTTTGACAGAAACTCAAGTAACATCCACATCTGACACGTCTAGATTTAATTTTCCAGGTTATCAACTGCTATCAAAAGGTGTATGTTGCTTCGCAAAATCTGAAATTGCCCTGGAGGAGGTTACTAGTTTCAATTGTCCCTATTTTGATTATTCTATATACAAATTAATTTCTGCTGGTAAATTTAAATACATATGTTGCATCTACCGTTCCCCAAATACTCCTCCAGAGCAAAGTCTTTTTGATTCTCTGTCCTCACAACTCAGTGTCCTCAACTTAAATGCTTCTTCTGAAATCACTGTGTTGGGTGATTTTAATGTCCAAAATGTTGAATGGCTCACTCATTCAGCCAGGACTGATGAAGCTGGTCTTGAATGTGAGCTATTTGCAGACTCATTTAATCTCACTCAACTAGTCAACCAACCCACCCGTGTACCAGATAATCCTAATCATAATTCCCACCTACTGGACTTATTTTTAACAACCAATTCAGAAAATTATGATGTTACAGTGAGGTCACCGCTTGGATCTTCTGATCACTGTCTGATACAGGCCACCTGTCTATCACCTACCACACCTTCCCACTCTGAACCTGTTTTGGTGACTAAATGGCATTACGATAGGGCAGACTGGGAGGGTCTTCAAGGTTTCTTTATTGATATTCCCTGGACCTCTTTCTTTTCTAATGATGCACACTCCACCTTGAGCCACATACAAGATTTTGTAAAAATTGGAATGGAAACTTTTATTCCTCATCAAAAGTACAGTAAACAATCTAATTCACCTAAATTGTTTGACCATAATTGTGCTAGAGTAACTGAACAAAAAGCAATAGCCTACAATGCATACACAAGATCAAAAACTCATGAAGCCTTTAATTACTTTAGAAACATCAGAAATCATGCCAAAACTGTATTAAACCTAACTAAATCAAACTTTCTCCACAGGCAGGCAAATAAACTTCTAAATAATCCAAATGATAACAACATATTTTGGTCTACTCTTAACTCATTTAAATCCAACTTCACTACTGCTTCATCCATTCCACCATTAAAATCTCCGACTGGCAATCTTGTAAGTGACCCAAGAGGTAAAGCTAACCTTCTTGCGGATATTTTCTCCACCAACTCAACCTTAGATGAAATAAATCAAGATGTCCCTGTACTTAATTTTAATTCACCTGAAATTCCCTCACTTAAGATCCACACCAGACATGTCAAAACTATTTTGCAGAATCTCTCAGTAGATAAGGCTCCTGGTCCAGATGAAATTCCTCCAATAGTACTTAAGAATTGCTCCTTGGTGCTCGCTCCTGTATTGGCAAAAAATTTCCGTCTGTGTACTCATACCTCATGCTTCCCAGTACCCTGGAAAGAAGCAAACATCCATCCAGTTCCTAAAAAAGGTGCCTCTTCAGATCCATCAAACTACAGACCAATAGCTATAACTTCCACTCTTGGTAAAGTCTTTGAAATTATATTAAATAATCACATAATTAAGCATCTTGAGAATAATAAATTAATCAGTGATAGGCAATATGGTTTTAGACGATGTCGATCAACTGCAGACATGCTTTGCCTTCTTACGCATCAAATCAACCAAGCTACAGACCAACATGGTGAAACACATACAATAGCACTGGATATATCAAAGGCATTTGATAGAGTCTGGCATCAATCCTTATTGTCGAAGATGTCACACTACGGCCTTGCATCATTAGTTCCACTAATTTCTTCTTATCTTCATAACAGAAAAATATGTGTAATGGTAGATGGCCTTTATTCTCAATTTCACTCAATAAATGCTGGTGTTCCCCAGGGATCAGTTTTGGCCCCAATTCTGTTCCTCATTCATATCAATGATCTCATATCTACCACTCATAATCCAATACATTCCTACGCAGATGACTCAACACTCCACAGTTCCTTCACATTTACCAATTCTTTCACCCAACCCGATCTTATAAATTCAAAAATAAACACTGCAATTTCTCTGAACCAGGACCTTTCTAGAATTAATGGATGGGGACAAAAGAATCTAGTTTCCTTTAATGCACAGAAAACCAAATATATTAAATTTTCTAACCGACCGAATCTCACTGACTCCCATATATTTTGTAATGATGTAAATATTCCCACTTCCCCTAGTATTGACATTCTCGGTGTAACATTAACTACTAACTTGAGCTGGACACATTATGTTAGAGGCATTGCTAAGAATGCCTCTAACAAACTGGGACTCCTGTACAGAGTTCGAGAATTCTTCACTGACGAGCAGTTGGCCGTGATATATAAAAGTCATGTGCGTTCTCAGATGGATTACTGTTCACCTCTGTGGGGTGGAAGTGGAGTGGTTGCATTGAGGCAGTTGGACAAAATTCAAAATAAAGCTATTAGATTAATCAATAACCCTGCAATCACACAGGACCTTCCTACATTATCCATACGAAGAAACGTTGCATCCCTTGCATTATTCTACAGATATTTTCACAGCAATTGTTCCGAGGAACTTGCTTCAATTGTGCCGCCTCTCCACATCTTTCCCCGTAGAACTAGGGCAGCTGAGAGCGCCCATGAATTTACACTTTCTCCTCCACAATGCAGAACTTCTGCTTATCAGAATTAATTTATCCCCAGAGCTGCTACTCTTTGGAATTCACTTCCCTCGAATTGCTTTCCACAAACTTACAATCTACAAATGTTTAAATCCAGTTGTTACAAACATTTTATGAATGGAGGATGCCTTTAGGCACATGGACCTTTTTGTTTTATCTTTGTTTTTCCTTCCTCCGTTCATTGTCTCTTAAAAAAAAAAAAAAAAAAAAAAAAGGCAATCGAGCAAGGTGAGTGGTGTCCTGAAAAACAACCTACACAACCCACACCAGGTGCCATTTTGACCCATCAGTGTACAATGCCGATGAAAACTTATGGACTTGGGATTGATCCAGAAACAGAGCCTTCGATGCAGATGGAGAGAATTCCGTCTTGTAACGGGGAAGAATGCATACTGACGGAGAAGATAATTATAACCCATGGGACAATCGAGGGGAACTTTACCTCCCTTATTAAAACAGAGTTCAAATGAGTGTCACTCAACACTTCCATCATGCGATTCTGGAGAGGCATGGGGAAGTTTTTACGTGCCTCACATTGTGGAAGGAAACAGCTATAGGTGACTGAGCAATTACCAGGATTATCAGGGGAACTGCGAACTCTACATTAATCGTAATCCAAGCTCTTCCCTACGGAGATCCAGAGCCAATTCCCCTTCCACAACATACATACTTTCTGCAGGCGATGTACGGAAAGCAACTGTACATATCAGTATCGCTGAATTGTTTACCGGGTCCAACAACTTTAACACAATCACTGCGGTAATTATCATATGACAATTGATTGGTCTGCACTGTACCATACGGGGGTTTTGGACTAAAAGTGACATTTATTCCCTACACATTTTCATGTATAAACAAGAGCTAGAACAAATGTCAAACAGATTTGAGATATTGGTAGAGATGGAAGACGAACCAGAAGAGGCCAGGCTCGTTGTGGATTCCTCCATACGAGGACAGGTCGAAGAGTTCTGCGACAGAGTCACAAATCGACGAAAAAGATTTTGCATCCCAGGAGCTGGACTGGACGACATTGTGGAAGCCTTCGAAGATACCACAAAGGATGCAAATGAAAATACCCTTTTTGTCATCCATGCTGGTTCAAATGACGTCATGCGCACCAGATCCGAAGAGTTGATGGAGAAATATCGCAAGATGATCCAGCACTACAAAAACAAGTCAAGGATATCATCATCTCAGGCATTCTCCCCAAGATCGACGCAGCTGACAAATTCTACGACAAGGCCTTCAGCACAAATAGCCGACTAAAATATTTGTGTCTGAGGGAAGTTGAATTCATCAACCTCTGGGACAACTTCTACAACCAGCCTACTCTGTTCCGCAAGGATGGCACTCATCTAAACCCTGTGGTTCAGCACGCATGGGTCGTCTCCTACACGAAGCAGTCCGCAGCCATGGATCAAAAAACGCCATCCGAGAAAAAGCAGCAGTGACATAAATCATCCACCGCCAAGGCACAAACAGAGGCAACCGAGGACCACCAGCGATAAGGACCGAAGACAGCGAGGACCGAGGACAGCCATGAACATAAATGTAGATCCGACAAGAACCAAAAATATTATTAAAGAGCATTCTGTGAGTTCTAAAATAACAAATTCAAAGGTTTTCTATGCAAACGCTCGTAGCATACGCAATAAATTTTCAGATTTAGAGGAGCTAGTGTTTACAGAAAATTATGATGTGATTGGCATAACAGAATCTTGGCTCAATACAGAAGATAGAGACTTTTTAGCAGAGTATTCACTTCCCGGTTATGTAATGTTTGAGAAAAGCCAAATAAATCGAAATGGAGGTGGCGTTTTACTTTATATCAAAAAGTCTTAACCCTACCCTCTTGTCAAACAAATTGTGAAAGCCGACACATCTTTTGTGCTAATAAGAATAATAAAGGTACAAAAATAATACTTGCATTAATATACAGACCTCCAGCTCAATCAGTGCAAACTGACCGAGAAATTTACGAACAAATTGCAGATGTAAGTAACTCACAAGATACCGTCATTTTTGGCGACTTTAATTTACCTGTGACCAAGTGGGGCGATACTCTTACTTCACGGACATGGCTTGTATACGAACTTGCAAGAGAGTTCGCTTTATCAATTTGTTCGAACGCCGACCCGTGGTAATAACGTTCTTGACATTATAATTGCAACAAAAGAAGAATTGATAGAGAATTTGAATGTTGGTGATGAATTCAGTAACAGCGACCATCGTACGATAACTTTCACTTTAAAGTTTACTAGTAACGAACCAAATAGTAGCATCGAAAAAGTCCCTAATTTCAAGAAAGCAAACTTCCATAAACTTAGAGCTATGTTTAAAGAAACTGACTGGAGCTTTTTAATTAACAATAACGACATAAATACATCTTGGAAGTTATTCGAAACCACTTACCTAAAAGCAGTGTGTTACGTCCTGGGATATATAAACACTGGGCTCTTTCTATTGGACTAGTTATGCGGCAACAAGCAACAACGGAAAACGCTAGATCCAACCCTTATCTATAAACCCAGGCAACAAACCACCCTAAACCGTCAAGAGTCCTGACTGGACAACAAGGTATCCTATGACTCGGTTACAGGGTGCACGCACTATAGACTGCTGATAGTCAAGCAGGCTATATAAAAGATCACACAATTAAGTTGACTTAAAGCTTCAAGGAAAAGATAGATAACGGAATTAAATTGCAGAAACAATTTAATAACAAACTAGAAGAAAGTACATTTAACGTTACGTTAATTAATACAACTAATCACCCCTGCGTGAAAGAAGGTGAAAGCAAACAGTCCTCAAAACATCGTACCGGTAGACAAGATGCGGGGTTCTAAACTGCATGCGGCTACTGTAGGATCTGATGCTTAGCAAAGAAAGTACGTTACGGATTTAGAGAACTCTCAACTCATAAGCAGGAATAAATACTAGTGATAGGAGCTACAGTGTATAATGGCATAGGTATAATTAAATAAAGGCAGCAACTCGCAACATAACCACATACAGGTGTGCTTCTCACTCTTAGTCAGGCAAGCCTGCTCGGACAGAGTCTCTAAGCCACACCCTGACTCACAATGCTCACAAAAACGGTAAACTGTGGCACAATAACAAGTATCCAGAAATAATAAACCCCTAGCTGTTAATCTGCCAGGTGGCAGAGGTCTAGCTGGAAGGATATAGGCTTCGGATACCCGGGCTGAGCCACCTCCTCTAGCCTAGGGACGTTCCCAAGTCTGTGCGCCAAATTACTCTAATTGAAAGGGTGCTCTCTTGAGAGACTCAGATCGCAAGTATCTGACTCTCTCCTGGCGACCCTAAAACAAAAGCAAGACGTGCTAGCGCAGTGCTGAGTGGACTAGGCAAGGGCCCTCACACAACACAACACTAGACACACAGGGACACAGACAAGAAAATGCCCCCAGACTCCCACGGGTATCCTAGTAAAGTCGTGCGGGTCCACAGGACTCGCACCAGCAGACTTTACTTAAAGGATCGCAAAAAGCCTCCCCTCCGGTCTAGCCCCTGCTAACCTGACACAAGAACACACTAGCAAGCATGAAACCACCAAATATGAGACAAAAAAAAAACTTCCTAGGTCTCATTAACAATTACGTCTCTGCATAAGGCCCAAAATCCTATCTAATTATCTGAGAGCTCGTCGTTAATACAATAATAGATATAAGGTCTATCAAGGGGATGGGATAATTAAATAGATTGGTGAAGTAGTGGAAGGAAGGTATACAAAGTAAGAGAGAAAGTTTCTAAGTGGGGTTGAGAGGGATAGATATCAAGGGGGTCCGAAGGGTACGACAGTGTGGTGAGCTCTGAGTCTTGAATCTGTCTGGACCCCACCCTAGGCATACAAAATACATCCCAGGCTTGGCAACACTCAACACAGTTGCCGGGTCAAAATCGTCTACCCCGTGCGTGAGTCGAAACTAAGCCTAACGTTGCAATCGGATGCATATGGCAACGCTTCAGGCTCGTCCCAAGCTAGACTCTCCGCGCGAAGCAACGTCCCCCAGCCGGTCTCTCTCTCCCGCTCGTCTCCTCCCACTCTCACTAGACTTACATCTTATATATTATAATGAAACAATCAACTATCGAGAATAAAATATACTAAGATGCGTTGGTTAAGAATAAGGGCAGCTACAAGCTGTGAAACAACATAAGAATATCCCAGAGATTAGTTACGTTGTCGTAGGATATATACTAAGGAAAAGCCTGCCGGCCGGCTGCCGCCAGCCGGTTTCTAAACGGCTGGGCAGCCGACGCGCGCGCCCGCCCGCACGTGGCTACTATGCAGAAGCGTCACACCTCCCCCAAGATATAAGACCCTTGACTAAGTTCTTCATATCTATCAGAAAGCTTCTCATAGTACCACACACTGTTGCGACACAAGGCACTATATATAAAAAAAATTAAGACTGTTGCACTCCACCGAGCAAGTTCAACTAACTTAGCGACAATAAGCGAAAACATTCAACTTAGATACTGCTACAACATCTTATACAAAATTCTACACGTTATAAAAATAAAGAGTTTTTATAAGGTTTTTGCTTTTTTAATTTGTTTTTTTCGGCTGAACTACAGTGACAGCCTATTTTCCTCCACACTCAACCCTCAATCCTGTGGCAGTCTATCCAACATCATCCACCCTTGATAGACAATCCGCTATCACATTATCAGAACCGGCAATATGGCGTATGTCCAGATTATACTCCTGAAGCATGAGTGACCACCTGGTCAGCCTCATATTCCGGTTATGAAACTGATTCAAGAATTTCAGAGGGTGATGATCGGTATAAACCACTACGACTGGTCCGAAAGCAGGAACATATACATCGAAGTGCCTGAGCGCCAGCACTATCACCAGGAGTTATTTTTCAATTACAGAGTAATTCCTTTGTGCACTATTTAATTTTTTACTGTAAAAACTCACTGGATGTTCGATACCTTCATCATCTGTCTGTAACAAGACAGCCCCAGCCCCTACGCCACTGGCATCAGTCGCCAGCTGAAAAGGTCTGCTGAAGTCTGGGGCCCTGAGTATGGGGTGGGTACATAACAGGTGTTTCACCAAGGAAAACGCCTCTGCACACTCAGGAGACCACCGGAACTTCTTGTCCTTAGATAATAAGTCAGTTAAAGGTGCAAGTACAGTCGAATAGCCTTTGATGAAGCGACGATAATAGCCTATCATACCTAGAAACCGCATGATTTGTTTCTTAGTCGTAGGCTGGGGAAACTGATCGATGGCTTTGATCTTTGTCTGTGGAGGGCACGCCTGACCCATCCCCACCTCGAACCCCAGGTACAAAACTGTGGCTTTGACAAAATCGCACTTACCCAGGTTTACCACCAAACCTGCTTCATTCAGTTTATTAAAAAAGCTGTCCGATGTGAGCACAGTGACTGTTAAAATCCTCGTCGTATATTATGACATCATCTAGGTACACCGTACAGTTGGGAATGTCGGCTACAATGTCGTTCATTAATTTCTGAAACGTTGCAGGGGCATTTTTCAGCCCGTATGGCATAACATGGCAACGATATGAGGCACCGTCCACCACAAACCCACACACCTCTCGCGCTCGTTCAGACAAGGGCACTTGCCAATAACCCTTAACAAGGTCTATCTTAGTGAGGAACTTGGCTTTTCCTATCTTGTCCACACTGTCGTCCACGCGAGGGAGAGGGTAGGCATTTGTGGGGGTTAAACCATTCAACCTGCGGAAATCTATACAAAACCGCACCTTGCCATCTGGTTTGGGCTGCAATGTGACTGGGGAAGTCCACCTTACTGCACCCTCAGAAATCAGCCCACGTTTCAGCATATAATCCAGCTCTTCCCTAAGTGCTGGTAATTAAATAGGGGGAACACGGTATGGCACTGATTTAAAGGGCGGATGGTCCACAACATCGACATCGTGCACCGCTTGAGTAGTGAGGCCAGGACGCTCCGCGAAAACAGCTGGGTTTGAATCAAACAAGTGCTGCACAGCTACACGTTGTTGCTCAGGAAGGTGCAATATCAACTCGTGAGCCACTTCTCTAGAATTCCCCGCCCACTGATCCGCGGAAACATGACAATCCCAATTATCCTCCCCCGCAGCTTGACTGTCCCTTCCTCCTTCTCCACCACGATCGCTGCAGATCAACACCGGGACAGTGAGAGGCTCGGAGGGGCGCCTCACATACTTCAGATTTACATGGCAGAGTTGGTTCTTTTCTTACGATCAGGAGTAGCTACTAAATAGTCGAGATCAGAAACCTTCCTTACAACCGATACGGACCAGAATACTTGGCAGACAAGGGGTGTCCCACGAGGCAGTAGTATCAGTACCTCCTGATCTACTTTAAACTCCCTCAGCTTCACCTTCTGGTCGTATCTGTCCATTATCTGAGCTTGTGAACTCTTAACCCTTATTTAGCGGCGAGCAACATAAGTCGAGTTAAATAAAGCTGGACTATGTGGCGGCGCTCGACATAACTCGAGTGGCAATTTCAGCACGTAATGTGGCTGAGAGAGAGAGACAAGTGGTGGCAGGAGACTAGCGAGCGTATGACTGCTCCAGACCACCGCGGCGAACCTACTGACACAAATCTCAGCTCCCTCCTCCCTCTCTCACTCGCTACATACTCAATTATGTACTGAAAGTACCGAATTACCTGCTTTTTGCACTCGCGTTGCACGGTTATTGCAAGAAAACTATCCATCATACAAGGATCGTTATGGTGTCATTCGAAAGCTCTGTTTATGCCCTTTCAGGGATAGGTACTTGTTTTACGTTCTGGGTCTTATTTAGGCATGAAAATGATCACGTAAACAGCCCTATTTTGGCTAAAAACACCCCGCTGTGCGGTACACATAAATAAACCGCATAGGCCGCTCGTAAGGTGTTAAGGTTCCGACCTGCTACCTCCAAGCTCTTTAGCATTCTCTCACGGCTTTCAACAACATACTTTAGAAGCGAGCATGGCTTTGTGA
Organism: Paralithodes platypus; assembly: GCA_032716605.1. Taxonomy (NCBI): domain Eukaryota; kingdom Metazoa; phylum Arthropoda; class Malacostraca; order Decapoda; family Lithodidae; genus Paralithodes; species Paralithodes platypus. The sequence goes on along the minus strand of CM064507.1, from coordinate 12,324,387 downwards.
CTCCCTCCCAGATCTCCTTGACTATGTGGAGGGGCCCCCTGACCCTGTGTCCAAAAACCAACTCGTTCGGGCTAAATCCCAAGCTCTCCCCAGGTACTTCTCTCGCAGCAAATAAAACGTATGGGAGACCTAGATCCCAGTCCTTCCCATTTTCCATGCAATAACACCGCAACATACTCTTGAGAGTCGAGTGCCACCTTTCCAAAACTCCCTGACTCTCGGGATGGTAGGCAGATGACACCACAAACACTATCCCATGTTGCTGCATGGTCTGCTTAAACAGAGCAGAAGTAAAATTGGATCCCTGATCAGACTGGATCTCCTGAGGGTAGCCATAACGAGAGAAATAGACAAGTAGGTTTTTGACAACAGTCTTAGCCATCCCATTGCGCGTGGGGTAAGCATCTGGATACCGTGTTGCTACATCCATTACAGTTAGTAAACATTTATTGCCGGCACTAGTGGGGGGCAATGGGCCAACCATATCGATAACTACTTTGCTGAAGGGCGGCCCAATGACAGGGATGGGTTGTAACGGAGCTCTCGGGATGACCTGATTGGGTTGCCCAACAACTTGACAAGTGTGACACTGTGACACCCATGACACGACACTCGCCTTTAACCCAGGCCACCAGAAAAGCTTGCTCAGAGCTGCCTCCGTCTTACGTGCCCCCAGGTGCCCTGCCAAAGGCACATCATGAGCTAATCTCAATAAGCTCTTACGGCACACCCTCGGTACTACTAACTGGTCCACTAATCCTGACCCGCCATCCCACTTTTTCTTGGGATCCTGATGTCTCCGATACAAGATCCCCTCGGACAAGAAAAAATCACCAGGCTGCGCATCCCCATCGCTCTCCAGTTCGATAGCATCATTACCACACGCCCTGACTTCAGGATCTTCCAGCTGCAAGGAACATATATCAGCAGGTGCGAGATTATCCAAGTTCATCTTAAATAATTTATTTCCACCTCCAATGTCCCGCTGAGCCATTCTTTCCTCACGCTGCGCATAACGATGCTGTCGCAGAGTCTCTTCCTGCCCTGCACCTGCACTAGCGGTGACAGGCCCCGGGGCCTCTCCAGACTCTAACATAGGTGCCAATAATGAGTCACCAAGAAACACTGCCGGCTCAAAACTCTCCAATTGACCAACACTTCCCGTTTTCTTGTGACCTTTCCTCCGCGGTTTGATAGACTGAGGTGGTGGCTGCAAGGCTCCGGATGTCTGAGAACGCGTCACAACACACGCCATGGTTTGTACGCTACACTTCTCAACCCACTCCTGTTCCTCCCTACTAACGTCAGCCGCCTTCTCGGCAACGACCAAGGGTGAAACCTTAGAAGCAGGCACCGCAAAGTCGTTGCCGAGGAGGAGGTCGACGCCCCCAACAGGCAAGTTCTCTACAATTCCCACATCCAGCTCCTTTGCCAGACCACCCACCTCCAGCTCCATCCGCACCAGCGGGTAGGACTTCGTAGCATTGATCCCCTGAACTACCACCACCCGAGCAGCGTTAATCGGTCTACCAGTAAAGTTCCTTAACAAGGTCTGAGAAGCCCCAGTATCACGCAATAGCTTAACTCCTCGCCTTTCGCAAGCCCACCTCACAAAACCATGCCCTCTATGATCCCCAAAGACGTCGCGGACAGGGTTCGAGCATTCCGGACTCTTGAACACAGGCTGTGTCCCAACCTCTGACGAACTACCCTTGGCAAACTCAGAAGATATAGGCGACTGATATACTGCGAAGATATACTGCGGGCCAATGACACAACCTTGTTTGGTGGCTAGTTCGGACAAGCATTTGCAAAGTGACCCTCCTTGTGACATGCAAAGCACTCTTTACTCTTTGGTTTCCCTTGGGAGTGGGAGGTACCATTAGACTTCTTATACGGGACGCCGAGACGGTATTTGGTTTATGTTTAGTTTTATTGTCAGTGCTACATGGTTTTGTGTATTTATGAGTATCAAAATTCTTGGGAGGGGGAGGGGTACGATCCTTTGCACCCGACTCACTCCTAGCTGCTGCTTCGCACCCTCGAATGAATGACAGTCTGCGGTCAGCTATTTCTGCTGCCTCCTGGAGAATTCTAGGATTTTTTCCCTTTATATTTAATGTTAAGTCCCCGCCTGTGCACTTAAAGAACTGCTCCAAGAGAACCAGCTCACTCAACTCCTCAAAAGTAGCTGCCCTCTCAGAACGCAGCCAATGTCGTAGTGCATCAGACAAGTCCCGGGCGTGTTCTAGGAAGGTACTATCCTTGCCCTTAGTAACACCCCGAAACTTCAAGCGGTAAGTTTCTGGTTGTAACTCATAGGCCCGTAGCACAGCCTTCTTTAGCTCATCATAAACTACACAGGACTCTAAAGGTAGTGCATCATACGCTTTTAGCCCCTTTCCTAGGAGTCTTGATGAAACTAATGCTGCCCACTTTTCCTGAGGCCACTGGTGTTCCTGACACTTCTTCTCAAATCGCATAAAAAACTAAGTCCCACATAATTCATCGAACACAGGAACTAGTTTAAGCAGGTGCGACAATGATTGGTCCCGATGTCTGTTACTCCCCCAATATTTCGCCCTGTTACCTCCACTCGAGATCTCTCCAGCTCCCTGTCAGCCCGATACCTAGTAGACTCTGCAGTTCAGCCTCTCGTATAGCTGTTCTCTCTGCAGCCTCAGCCTGCACACTAGCCTGTCTCTCGGCAGCCTCAACCTGAGCTCTAGCCTGTCTTTCGGTAGCCTCAACCTGAGCTCTAGCAACCTCAGCCTGCACACTAGCCTGTCTCTCGGCAGCCTCAACCTTGGCCATCTCAAGCCGAAACAACATATCTGGAGTCATCCCTTGAGGAGGGGAAGATGCATTTAATGGGGAGGGTCCCTGTGATTGAATTCCACGCTGCCATTGACCATCAACTTGGGGGTATGTACTAAATTCAGGCACCCTGACGTTTGATACGGGGGTTGAGTGGAGGGGGGGCTGGCGACCGGGGCCCCCAGTCGCCTCTCCACTCAGGTCTCTCCCTTCTAAACCCAATATCAAAGTCCTCAGCTGATCTTTCCTCATGCCACTTAAACCCTGGTGACCCTGAAGACCTGCCACACACTTTAAGCCATACTTATTCAGCTTCAACACCCTGGCAGCGGTAAGGGGCACCTCTAAAAATCTTCTAGCACCCTCCTCGCTATCGACTAGCCACTCCACAGGTCTTTCTCCCTCCGAGCCCGTATCGTGACCTGACCCATCACTGTGTTCTGATGTATTAGACATGTTTGTGTACTGCAGTAATTATCACGGTTATAGAATGTGCCTTATCTCCTATGCAAGTATGTATATACTAATGTTATTTAACACCTTACGAGCGGCCTATGCGGTTTATTTATGTGTACCGCACAGCGGGGTGTTTTTAGCCAAAATAGGGCTGTTTACGTGATCATTTTCATGCCTAAATAAGACCCAGAACGTAAAACAAGTACCTATCCCTGAAAGGGCATAAAACAGAGCTTTCGAATGACACCATAACGATCCTTGTATGATGGATAGTTTTCTTGCAATAACCGTGCAACGCGAGTGCAAAAAGCAGGTAATTCGGTACTTTCAGTACATAATTGAGTATGTAGCGAGTGAGAGAGGGAGGAGGGAGCTGAGATTTGTGTCAGTAGGTTCGCCGCGGTGGTCTGGAGCAGTCATACGCTCGCTAGTCTCCTGCCACCACTTGTCTCTCTCTCTCAGCCACATTACGTGCTGAAATTGCCACTCGAGTTATGTCGAGCGCCGCCACATAGTCCAGCTTTTTTTAACTCGACTTATGTTGCTCGCCGCTAAATAAGGGTTAAAGTCTTTAATGTGTTATATTGGTTGCTCCAAAAAAAAAAACTATGTCCACTGTATTCCTCTAATCATAAGGAATCTCAAAACAAATGACCACTATATTCCTCTGTTCAGTAAATCCTATGCAAGGTCGCCATTTGTTACGTCCTGGGATATATAAACACTGGGCTCTTTCTATTGGACTAGGTATGCGGCAACAAGCAACAACGGAAAATGCTAGATCCAACCCTTATCTATAAACCCAGGCAACAAACCACCCTAAACCGTCAAGAGTCCTGCCTGGACAACAAGGTATCCTATGACTCGGTTACAGGGTGCACGCACTATAGACTGCTGATAGTCAAGCAGGCTATATAAAAGATCACACAATTAAGTTGACTTAAAGCTTCAAGGAAAAGATAGATAACGGAATTAAATTGCAGAAACAATTTAATAACAAACTAGAAGAAAGTACATTTAACGTTACGTTAATTAATACAACTAATCACCCGTGCGTGAAAGAAGGTGAAAGCAAACAGTCCTCAAAACATCGTACCGGTAGACAAGATGCGGGGTTCAAAACTGCATGCGGCTACTGTAGGATCTGATGCTTAGCAAAGAAAGTACGTTACGGATTTAGAGAACTCTCAACTCATAAGCAGGAATAAATACTAGTGATAGGACCTACAGTGTATAATGGCATAGGTATAATTAAATAAAGGCAGCAACTCGCAACATAACCACATACAGGTGTGCTTCTCACTCTTAGTCAGGCAAGCCTGCTCGGACAGAGTCTCTAAGCCACACCCTGACTCACAATGCTCACAAAAACGGTAAACTGTGGCACAATAACAAGCATCCAGAAATAATAAACCCCTAGCTGTTAATCTGCCAGGTGGCAGAGGTCTAGCTGGAAAGATATAGGCTTCGGATACCCGGGCTGAGCCACCTGCTCTACCCTAGGGACGTTCCCAAGTCTGTGCGCCAAATTACTCTAATTGAAAGGGTGCTCTCTTGAGAGACTCAGATCGCAAGTATCTGACTCTCTCCTGGCGACCCTAAAACAAAAGCAAGACGTGCTAGCGCAGTGCTGAGTGGACTAGGCAAGGGCCCTCACACAACACAACACTAGACACACAGGGACACAGACAAGAAAATGCCCCAAGACTCCCACGGGTATCCTAGTAAAGTCGTGCGGGTCCACAGGACTCGCACCAGCAGACTTTACTTAAAGGATCGCAAAAAGCCTCCCCTCCGGTCTAGCCCCTGCTAACCTGACACAAGAACACACTAGCAAGCATGAAACCACCAAATATGAGACAACAACAAAAATTCCTAGGTCTCATTAACAATTACGTCTCTGCATAAGGCCCAAAATCCTATCTAATTATCTGAGAGCTCGTCGTTAATACAATAATAGATATAAGGTCTATCAAGGGGATGGGATAATTAAATAGATTGGTGAAGTAGTGGAAGGAAGGTATACAAAGAAAGAGAGAAAGTTTCTAAGTGGGGTTGATAGGGATAGATATCAAGGGGGTCCGAAGGGTACGACAGTGAGGTGAGCTCTGAGTCTTGAATCTGTCTGGACCCCACCCTAGGCATACAAAATACATCCCAGGCTTGGCAACACTCAACACAATTGCCGGGTCAAAATCGTCTACCCCGTGCGTGAGTCGAAACTAAGCCTAACGTTGCAATCGGATGCATATGGCAACGCTTCAGGCTCGTCCCAAGCTAGACTCTCCGCGCGAAGCAACGTCCCCCAGCCGGTCTTTCTCTCCCGCTCGTCTCCTCCCACTCTCACTAGACTTACATCTTATATATTATAATGAAACAATCAACTATCGAGAATAAAATATACTAAGATGCGTTGGTTAAGAATAAGGGCAGCTACAAGCTGTGAAACAACATAAGAATATCCCAGACATTAGTTACGTTGTCGTAGGATATATACTAAGGAAAAGCCTGCCGGCCGGCTGCCGCCAGCCGGTTTCTAAACGGCTGGGCAGCCGACGTGCGCGCACGCCCGCACGTGGCTACTATGCAGAAGCGTCACAAGTGCAAGACTGCATACCATCGAAAATACGGCGTCCAGGCCATAATAATAAGCCCAGATGGTGGAATAAAGATATTTCAAACTGCCTGCTTGCTAAAAAATTTGCTAATGATATATTAAAATCCTCACAAAATGACGAAGAATGGGTGAAATTTGTAGAGCTACGACGCAAAGCCAAAAAGTTAATTAATCAAAGTAAAAAGACCTTAGAGTTACATATTGCGAATCAAAGTAAAACAAACCCGAAAGAATTCTATAGTTATATCAGAAAGAAAAAAGTAGTTACTTCAACTGTTGGACCGTTAGTCGATGAAAATGGAGAATACACCAAAGACGAAGTACAAATGAGTAATGCCCTCAATACCTTCTTTGCATCAGTTTTTACAACAGAGACCTCAGTGATATCCCTACACCATCGCCGATTCAGATTGATAATTCTGATGTTCTAAGCAATATCACCGTTACAGAGAGAGAAGTATTGAATTGTTGAGATAAACTCAAGGTAAATAAAACGCCTGGACCTGATCCAATCTCGCCTAGAGTTCTAAAGGAAGGATGAGCTCTCCAAACCACTGACATTACTATTCAATAAATCCTTGCAGCCTGGAACTATGCCTGATCAGTGGAAGCTAGCCAACGTAACACCGATATTCAAAAAAGGCAGCAAATCCCTACCCAGTAACTATCGTCCAATTAGCTTAACCTCAGTTGTATGTAAAATGCTAGAAACGGTCATACGAGACAGACTCGTAAATCACTTAGAGGAAAATAACATACTTAAAGATACTCAACACGGCTTTCGTAAAAAACGTTCCTGTTTAACAAACCTCTTAGACTTCTTCCACGATATCCTCAACCTCTATGATGAGAGTAAAGCTGTAGATATTATATACCTTGATTTTCAAAAGGCCTTTGACAAAGTTCCCCACAAACGTTTACTGCTAAAACTAAAAGCGCATGGAATACAAGACGATGTGTTGAAATGGATAGAAAATTGGCTCAGCAACAGAAAGCAAAGAGTAGTCATAAACGGTAAGGCATCTAAATGGACCAATGTAAGTAGCGGGGTACCCCAGGGATCGGTACTAGGACCAATTCTCTTTCTAATTTACATCAACAACATAGATGAGGGTCTCACCTGTACAATCTCAAAATTTGCTGACGATACAAAAATTGCAAATAGCGTACTCTCAAAAGAACAAGTTGACGATATGCAACACAATCTAGATAAATTGTCATGTTGGGCCCAAATTTGGCAAATGAGTTTCAATGCGGATTAATGTAAAGTACTACATATCGGATACCTAAATGAGAAAGCAAACTATTCGATGAATGGCACTCAGCTTATGAATGTAAACAGAGAAACCGATCTGGGAGTAACAATATCGAGTAACCTAAAACCGAGTCAACAATGTTCAGAAGTTGTTAAGAAGGCAAACAAAATAATTGGCTTTATAGGCAGGTCATTTGAGCATAAATCCAAAGAAGTTATCCTAACCCTTTACAATTCCTTAGTCCACCCTCTTCTGGAATACTGCGTTCAATCCTGGTGCCCTTATTACCAAAAAGATATAAACAAGCTAGAACAAGTTCAACGTAGAGTTACCAAAATGATACCTAGCCTAAAGAACAAACCATACGAAGAGCGTCTTAGAGAATTAAATCTATTTCCTTTAACCCAGCGCAGATTAAGAGGTGACTTAATTCAAGTGTTCAAAATCATCAAAGGCATCGACAATATGAACTGTAGTAAGTACTTCACTATCGACCAATCTAATTACACGCGGGGAAACGGTTGCAAAATTATTGGTAAATCTTTTAACTCGCACGAATCTAAGAATTTCTTTTTCAATCGAGTTGTCAACTTGTGGAATGGGCTTCCCCGAAACGTTATAGACTGCAGCACCGTTGATTCATTTAAACTCCGCCTAGACAAATATCTCGCATCAAACCCGCGACTGACTGCGTTTGTAAATGAATAACTTTATTTTATCCCCCCCTCAGTTACTAACCCAGCTTTCCTCTACTAACTTCCAAATGCTGCCTCGGACATTAGTTCCAGGGCAGTAATTCCCTTACCCACTCTAAACCACTGTTTGGACACTTGATCCTCAGTGTTTTGGAGGACAAGCAACCTAGAAGGGTCACTAGATCTGTTGTTGCTTGATTTCCTTTGTACTCCTTTGTATTTCAATTATATATCCCTGAAAGTAGAGGAATAGACCTTTCCATTGACACCTAGATTATGTCTGTATGACCACTGGTTGGCGTGCAACGATATTGCAAAGGTAGGGCTAAATCGGTAAATATTAGCAGTTTTCAGCGGGTTTCGCGATTCCCAAGTCTGTAGAGGTGCGGGAGATGTCTCCTAGTTATGCTAGTGTTCGCCCAGACGCGGCTGGCAATTGATGGGACGATCCCGCGCTGCTTAGACTCACTTGCCAGCTTTCCAGGCCTTGTACTTCGCAGATTTTCAGCAATTGTCATATGACAATTGCCGCAGTGATGTCCATATTTTTTATATAGTAGATCGCAGTCATTTATTTAACCCTTCCTCACCGGGCTGTCTTAGCTAATGACGGTCGCCCCTACCCGGGCGATATGGCCGAAAAACGTCTAGGCCTAGGCTACCGTATTTATGTATATTTTCACTGCTAGAACTTTCCCACTCATCTATAATCGTAGTGCCGTCTTCAATCTGTATTTTGGCATTTAGTAGAGCTCTGTAAGTCAACTGGTTCAGTTGTGATGACGATTTCAGTGGAGCCAATATTGCAGAGATGTTGCCAATATGGGGGATTTTTAGACACTAATTTCGTCATGATGTCAGAACAATAACATTGAGGAGTCTTCTCCTTCTTGTTTTCGGAGGTGCGGTGACGAACGCTTGGGTTTGTTGACATAGGTTGTACGCACGGCGTTCGGACCAAGCTTAATTAGGCTATTAAGCTCATGCCTTAGATAAGGCATACCGGGTAGCGGCCCTTCTTTCGTGCTGTCCTTACCTAAGGCAGCCCGGGTAGGAAGGGTTAAGATAGACTTGCTTGCTGAAGAATATATCTGACATCCATGCTCCAATTTTGAGCAGTACAGTGTATCATAAATCCTGAGTAGGGATGAACAGTCCGCACCCGAGGACTTATTACTAAGCACTTTCAGGATGTCCAAGGACTGCGAAACATGTGCCTTAAGATTAAGAATATGTTCCTTCCAAGTAAGACGGTTATCCAGAGTGAGCCCTAGGAATTTGACTGCACTCTCATATGGTGAAATATCAATCAGAAGAAGGTGGGGTACAACTGAAATTTTCTTCCTAGAAAATGTTATTGCCACAGTCTTCTGAGGGAAAAAGTGAAACCCCACTCATTTGCCAAATCGATGGCTTTCTGTAAGTGTCACCTTGCCATATCGGGATCGGCAGCTGAACAATATATCGCATAGTCATCTACAAACAGCGAACTTTGCACCAAGGTTCCTTAGAAACCCTCGCCACAACACCATTTACAGCCTCTACGAAACAAGAAACACTTAGCACACTCCCCTGAGGAACCCCCTCACACTGCAGAAATTTATCAGAAAGACAACTCCTGACTCTAACACTCATATAGCGAGTGCATAGGAAGCTATAGGAAGCTAAACAACAGCATTTTCCCGGTTAAGCCTAGCTTAGGCAATTTTTGCACAATACCAAATTTCCATCCTGTGTCATAGGCCTTTTGCAAGTCAATGAAAACACCAAGTGTATTTATATTATTAATAATGGCATTCTGGTTTTCGGTTGTTATACGCAGGAGAGGATTAAGGATAGACCTGTTTTTACGGAATCCAAACTGAACCGGGGAAATGGGATTTCCAGTCTCCTAACCACCATACCAACTGATAGTTTAGCATTTTCTCAAACAATTTACATAAACAACTGGTTAGAGCAATGGGTCTATAGCTTGAAGCAAGTTTTGCATCTTTCCCAGGCTTTAGGATGGGAGGAATTAATGACGCTCTCCAACTCTCCAAGTGACGTACTCCAGATTTCATTGAAAACACACAAAACAAAAACCCAGAAAAGCTTCTGGGAGATACCTGATCATGTCATAATGCATGCCATCCTCTCCTGGGGCAGAGGAGCTGGCATTACATAGGGCATGAATGAGCTCTTGCATAGTGAAAGGTGAATTATAAACCTCCGCATCTCTGTCAGTTGCACTTATGTTAAGGACCAGAGCACGCCCAGAAGAAGTTGAGACCTCATCAAAGTAGCGAACAAGAATATTTGAGACAATGACAGGATCTGATGATACAGTATCACCCACTTGAAGGCAAGGAAGGGGACTACGAACAAATTTCCCAGAAAGCTTCCTGATCTTATCCCATACTTTTTTGATAGGGGTCCTAAATATCACAGATCCGGTATACTTCTGCCACAAATTCCGTTTAGCTCTCCTAAAATACTTCCGTTTTTTAGTTTGAGCTCTCCGGTATATAACGTAGTTCTCATGAGTCGCATTGTTCTTGTATCTCCTGTAGAAAATGCGAGTGACATGCCTCAAAGCAGTACACGTATTATCCGACCACGGAACCACAGGCCTCAAAGGAGTTCCAGTCAACCGTAGGATAGAAATCAGTGCACTGTTCTGAATTAAATCTACAAGGTACTCATATGCCACTATGTGTGTGTCAAAGGAACTCAGATCCAAAGTGCCCCAGAATAATTCTGAGAATACATTCCAGTCTGCTCTGTCTACACGCCACCTAGGAGGAGCAGTTGGAGGTAGACCATTAAGAATATCTTTGATGATAGGAAAGTGGTCACTTCCATGCAATGGATGAGAAACCGACCACGGGAAGGAGAGCAAAAGATTAGAAGTGCTTATACTATGATCAATGACAGAATAACTGTTAAGATGTAAAGTGAGGTGAGTAGGGGACCCATCATTTAGCAATGATAAGTTGTTCTGCAGAAGTATAGCTTCAACTTGAGACCCACGCTCATCGCAAACCACTCCACCCCATAATTGGTTATGGGCGTTAAAGTCGCCCAACAGCATAAAAGGTGGATCAAGCAGGTTCACAAGGGACTTTAGGGCTCGTGAGTTAATGGTCTCCCCTGATAGGGGGGAAGAGAGAACAAATGGTATACACTTTGTCGAATAAGACTCTTACTGTACATGCCTGTAAATCAGTTTGCAGGGAATTGGAACAAATTAACACTCCTTTTCACTATAATTGCAGTCCCATCTTTGGCGCGAAGGCCCAGAGGGAGAGGAGAACTGTAACATGTATAGTTTAGACCTGGCTTGAAAAGAAAAGGCCCCAATTTGTTTTCCTGCAAACAGAGAACATCTCAGTCATATATATTTTTTAAAACCGAAACTTCCTCACAATTTGCACAGATAACCCTACAGTTCCATTGTAGAAAACTTGGCATTATTATCGTCGGTTATTCTATCAACCCCTTTAGGAAGGGGGTCATCAACATCAGAGGTTAGTGGTAGAGACAATTTTTCAAAGTGTCTTCGAGAAAGCCTGCCAAAGTGAGTCAGCATGCCGCTTCTCTAGGTAAGCTTTAACCTGAGCTGGAGAGGTTCCACCCATGTGAGAGGGAACCCTATATCTGGCAAAGAGTTATCCTCAGAGTTGGGTCGCTTCTTAGAGCATTCCAGTGGAGAATACCTTGGTGGAGATTGAAGCAGCTGGTATTTATTTTGTACATGGACGACCCTGTTTTTTCAATCTTTGTTGTTGGCATTTCTACTCTGGTTCCCGGTGAATTAGCCTTCCCAGAGATAGAGTAAGACATGGGGGAAGAATCAACGATACCTCCAAATGAACCCGTGGCACCCCTCTCATCCGAAGATGAAAGGCCCCTCCTCCCCTTAGGTGAAGAGCCTGGAAGTGTATGACCATCACAATGATGTGTCCTATCTTTCTTTGAAGAGGGAGGATGCTGTTCAATACTTGTACGAGAATGTTGTTTGTGACGAACAGAGGCCTGAAGAGGAATAACCTCACTCCACGAACTCTGCACCTGCCGCTGCTGCTTCAAGATGATCGTAACACCAGTGACTTTAGAGAGGGCAACTGGTGAAGATGATGCAACTGTTGAAGCGTATGAGCATGTACAAGGCTTACTCCGGAACAGCAACTCCTGTCTAGCAGTACCAAAACTAATATGCTGCATATTTACCAGAATGACTAGTCTATCTCAAGTATATATGCATCACAATGCCAGGAAGAGGAAGTGTAGTCACCCAGACAGTCATAGCAGTATGCATTTGAAGCACATTCAGAAGCCTCATGATTGCTTAAAGCTGAACACAAACTGCAATATTTCTTTATGTGCCAATACTCAAAACATTTGTAGCACTGCATAGGTCACCTAACCTAAGGTCACATAAGGTTGTGTTCGCCACTCTCCTAGCAGCACCGAGGAGCGTGTCCCCATCGTTGTGGGTTGTGTTTTGGTGCAGCAGACTGTTTGAAGAGACAGCATGCTCCCTTGCGAAGATGGGCTCGTCTGGCACTTTTTGCAGTTCGACATCGAGGGCTCTCTTGAAGTTGTCTAAAGAGACAGCCCTCATGTCTCTTACTCACCGTGGGAGTTTGTTGAAGAGACGTGGGCCTCTGTGTGATAACCAGCCCTCTCGCAGAGAGCCCATAGCACCCCTGTTATTCATCCGGGGGATATTGCATTCCCAGCCTCTCCTATCACTGAATTTCATGACTCTCGGAGTATGTAGGTTTGGTACTAAACCCTCTGCGATTTTCCATGTGTATATTATTAGGTAACGTTCTCTTCTACGTTCCAGCGAGTACAGTTTCAGTGATCTTAACCCATTGAGCCCCAGCTAGTTATAAATAAATGTACCACCAGGGACTAGCAGGTTTTGAAAAAAAAAAAAATCCAGAAATAATAGCGAATGGGTTAGGAATGAAGGAAAAAATACAAAAAAATATCAAAAAGGTCAAAAATTGGTCCTACGGAGACCCCGAAAACGGATTTTACAAGAGTAAAAATTTGAAGGCAAAAACACCCAAAAACCATGTTTTTGCATGGTCACACGCTCGCGGTTGGACTTTGAGAGTTTTCAATCATCGGCGAGGTTGCGTGGGATATTTACACAGTTCCCATACAAATCTGAGCCCTCTAGGTGCCATAGGACCGGAGTAACATTGACGAAACGTTGTCGTCCCTGGGGTTTAGCGTTACATACATTGCCGACGACACGTTGTCGTCGCTGGGGTTCAGTGAGTTAAACGATCCCAATAGTGTAGCTGTTTTACCGAACTTATATGCGAAGTTAAATTTCTTTATACACTCTCTAAGTCATTTATTTCACATGCTTTGGATGGGGATGTTAATACGCTACAGTATTCAAGCCGCGGTAGCACAGAGATTAGAGAAGCGTTATCATAGGTAATTCACCACGTGTTTTAAATGTACGCAGAATCCAACCCGTTAAACGTTTTGCAGCCGCAACTTTGACCTGGTTATGTTCTTTGAAATCGATATTTTCAGACATTAATACCCCAAGGTCTTTCACACCGTTTTTCCGTTCTATTATGTGGTTAGATTCTGTTAGGTAGTTTGTGTTCTCTTTAACGACATTATTATCTCCGTACCCTATTAATTAGAATTTGTCTTCATTGAATTGCATGTTGTTTTCCCTGGTCCACTGGAACACTACATTTATGTCTTCCTGCAGCTGGCCTGTGTCCTCTTGTGTGTTTACTATCTTGCTTAGTGTTGTGTCATCCGCAAATGACGACACCGTACTGTGTCTTGTGTTGGTATCTATGTCGCAAATTAGAATGAGGAACAGAAGGGGCGCTAGCACTGTTCCTTGGGGCACTGAGCTTTTGACATCCGAAGGCTCACATGTGACTTGGTATACTGTTACTCATTGTTTCCGGTTTACGAGGAAATTGTATATCCACCGTCCGATTTTCCCCGGTATACCTTTTGCTTTTAGTTTGTGGGCTATTATACCATGGTCACATTTATCATATACCTTACCAAAATCGATGTAGATGACATCAACGTTTTTCTTTTTTTCTAGCACTTTAAGACTTTTGTCATTATGTTCCATAAGTTGTGAGAGACATGATCTTCCCGCTCTGAACCCATGTTGACCGGTGTTGTGTAGTTCATTTGCCTCCATTAATGCTGAGATTTTGCAGGACTCGCTCAAAAACTTTAATGATGTGGGAGGTTAGAGCTACCGGGCGGTAGTTTTTTGGTAGTGCTTTACTCCCTCCTTTATGCAGTGGGGCAATTATTGCGTGTTTTAAGCTATCTGGTATTTCACCAGTGTCTGGACTCCTTCTCCACATTATAGCCAGGGGTTTTGAGAGGTTTTCCTTACATTTCTTCATTAGGATCAAATTCCATGAGTCCGGACCTGGTGCTGAGTGGGATGGCATGTTGGAAATAGCCTCTTCTATGTCTTTTGGACCGAAATCAATATCCAGCATCTGGGGGGTTTCCGTGAAAAAGATATTTTGGTCTCTGATGGCTTTTGTTTCATCAGGTTCACTGAAGGCCATTTCATACTGCCGGCGTAAGAGTTCGCTCATTTCCTTTTTATCCCCTGTGAATGAACCATCCCCTTTGCTTAGTGGGCCAATGTTTGATGCTGATTTAGCCTTTTGTTTGGCATAAGAAAAGAAGTACTTGGAATTTTCCTTTATACCTGCAATAGCTTTCCTCTCTTCTTACATATGTTGTAGTTCATATGATATTCATAGTCTTTGTTCAATTTCCACAAGTTCTCTATCTATTTTGGTCTTTTGTCTATCCTGTAGATTTTGATGAGTGCGCCTTTGCGTGAGTAATTTTCTTCTTCTGTACAGCTTCCTTCCTTCCCGATCCTGTTTGCTTCTTCGTCTTGTTTGTCTTGCAGGTATATGGTGGTTACAAATTTGGGTCATGGTTTCTGTTATTAGGACTAGACATTCTGCTGGTGTCAGGTTATTCATTAAATCTTCCCAGTCTATTTCCTCCATTTCTTGATTTACCTCTTCCCACCTATTATTTTGGTTATTGAAGTTAAATTTACTGAAAGGGCCGGTTTTTGGGCTCGATTCTGAGGTTGTCTGTACACTTGCTAAGGTTGTTTTGATCTCAATTAGTTTATGATCTGAGTATGTTGTGTCCGATATGTTAATGCTGTGTACTAGAGAGTCGTTGTTAGTGAAGAACAAGGCTAAGATATTGTGTTCCCGTGTGGGTTCGGCAATATGCTGGGTAAGGCTATAAAAGTCGCAAAGTTTAAATAGCTCTCTCGTATTTGTATTTGCTTCTCCTGTGTTATTTGCCAATACCTGGTTTTCTAGATGCCTCCATTTAATGTTTGGTAGGTCAAAGTCTCCTAGCCACATAATATTTGGTGTTGGGTTCCCCAAGGTTTTCACTTCTGTTTTTATTTTGTTGAGCTGGGTTTTGAATTCTTCTAGGGATGAGTCCGGAGGCCTGTATGTTACTATAACTGCTAAATTTATGGATTCTATTTTAACTCCCAGTATTTCCACCACTTCATTACTGTTATTTGGGAATTCAGTACATATGAGTGAGTCATGTATATACAAGGCTACACCTCCACGTGTTCTATGCGTTCTGTCCGCCCTGTGTAGGTTATAACCAGGAATCCATACTTTACTATCTTCTTGAACTTTAATGTGAGTTTCTGTGAGAGCCGCAAATATAGCGTTTCCTTCTTCTAGCAGGCCCCAAATACATGGTACTTTGTTTGTGGTTCTGTTTGTATATTTGCAAACAAGAGTGGGGAGAGATTGTTTGGAGTACTATGTGTTTCTAATAGTCTTCGGGAAGTATTCACCACTGTTTTGGGGCCAGGAGATGCTCTATGTATTCTATATGCTCTTCCATCTCCCTCGATCTCTTCATCTTCATCTGCCATTTCCCTCCTTGCTTTCTTCCTCTGTCTCGTCCTCGTGAAGCTGGAGAGTTTGTTTGGTTACCAGTACCATTTGTTGTGTTTCTTGCATACCTCCATGTACCTCTAATATGAAAATCATGGCAGTTAGTATCATAGCAGGTCTTGTTTTTAAGTGACGACTAGCAGATGGATGGGTGGTGGTATTTGCAGTTTTCACCAAATCTGCATTTTCCATCTCTGATCATAATGTGTCAAATTTTGGGGTGCTCAAATCTGCATTTTACTCCATTAAGTTCACCTTTTGGTCCAAAGTGGCACATTTTTTTCAGGTGATATCTGCATACAGGTGTCGCTGATCCTTGTGTGCCTGAGTGTGTTGATGTGGTGATTGATGTTGCAATTTCCTTTGTATCGGTATGCATATGTTGCCTTGGGACCAGTCCAGATACTTCACGAGTGGCATTATCTGCCTCTTGTTTGGTTGTCGATCATGAAACTTTTTAAATCGCAGGGTGAATTGGGTAAGTAAGACCCCTAAAATATGAGTAACACTGTCTTGCCTTTTAGCAATTGGAGCAGAGGACATGGACTCGAGACACATAGATAAGATGGTTTCCTCAGGAAAGGCATGTAGGTCCACACTGAACACAGTCCCTTATGTAAAGTTAAAGGACTTGTGGGCCTGGATTGACTTAAACATATCATTATAAGAACTAGGCAAATGGGATGGCATCCTAGCCTGAACTAGGTTGTTAGAGTAGATTAATACATCTTTCCCATACTTTTTAATATTTGCCTTTGGGATGATGCCGACTTGTTTCTGCAAATACTGATGTGCCTTAAACAAGTTATTTTCTCCATCGTTGTAGTATGCTACATACCATTTAGGTAGGGGAACAGAGTGCTATACTTTTGGAATGTTATCAAATCCGTCAAATACATTCGGCACATAATCGGAGTCACTATTCTCAATATTAGAAGAATGCTACAATGATTTTGAACTGTAGCAGCCAGCAGGTAGCAGATTCGGGGCAGCTTCGTGGGCAGCTGCAACAGAGGACTCCTCTAAAAAGGAGATGTAGCATCTGTTTACAGACCACAAGTGTCTACAAATCGAATTCTGATACAAGTTATTACACCAAAGGACTTAAAACATTCTAAGCAGGGATCATAGGATAATTCGGGGGGAATATCTTGGAGGAAGATAATGTCCCCTTTGCCTCTTGTAGAACAATTTTACGCAATAGGTACTGCATAAGGTGCCATTGTAACTACTGTAGAACTTTGAAAGGGAAGACTCTCAGAAGAAGCCGGAGGATCGCCAGAATCGGTTACCGGTGAGTCCAAAGCAATTGCCGTGTCAGTATGGTTAGTATCGTCTGCCATGAGCACCTGCGAAATACCAGAAAGAGATAACCATAAGACAGAAAACAAAAGCGCCATGAGAAGAAGATACTGCGGTTGCTAGGTGCCACCTGGCAATACTATTTGTTGCTAATTACAGTCACAACAAATAATGGTCCTTCGAACCTACCAAATAATGTTTTTTCGATCTTTGGCATTATAATTGATTTTTTCCCTTTTGTTTTCACTCTTATTGAAGCTTTGTTCGATTTTTCCCTTTTCACTTACATGAATTTCTAATGGAATGTTAACCTGATCTTGTTCAGCCATCGTCGGATCTTCCGGCCATTCTTGTGATGTGAGTCACGAAGGCCCCTGCCACCCCAACGAAGAATCTGACAGCTGTCAGGCAGAAATACCTCTAGTCAAAAGGCCACTTGGATTATCTGTAGAGCACACATATTTAATTCTAGCATTGGGTAGTAGCCCATGGATCTCATTCACCGTTACTAAAATATACCGGTAACACCTTCTGACTGCGCAACCATGTGATCGCAATCTGACTATTGGACCACAAATAGACTGAATTGAACAAATGGTAATCCAAAAGTGCTTCCATGACAAAGTGAATAAGACTTACAGCTATCAATTCCAGTTTGGGCACTGTTATTTTCTCGATGGGCGATACGATCCTTGGCAGCGACTATAGCACTATGGCACCCATCAGAAAGGTACACTACAGCGCCATACGCTGAACTACTACCGTCACAAAACGCATGAAAAATCACAGCACATTATTTGAGATTATTATAAAATAGCAAAATATTTGTTTAGAATTAGAATACAGTACTGTACTTACACATCGCAATATATAGCAATTGCTCTTATCAGGTTCAATAATTCATATGCATAATTAATTCAATGTTTAAATAATATACTCTAAATCGGTTAGATATAATACATCTGCTAAACTTATATCAATGCCAAGCTGTGACTGACAAACAACTAATTATCAACCTAGTCAAGTTCTCGGATGTAAACAAACTCGCACTCACTCTCTCACAAGAAACCACATGACAATCAAGTCCGTCCGTCACAGACCTAAATTATGATCAAGACATTACAACCATCCAGCCTTCAATAAGCTTCTCTACTCTACCTAACAGCTAAGATTCTCATATAGTATAATCACTGGGCCTATATTATGCATTTAAGATCATCTATACTATGAAATTAACGTCAAATATTAAGGTAATTTTTAAGTATTATTTATTCATTCTTTTTCTTAGTCGTCAATACTATTTGTTTTTAATTACAGACCCAACAGCAATGAAAGGTTGAGACCTCCGCAGGGCCAGGAACACCAGAACATGGCCATTTGCATGAGATAGGCCCTGGCTTCGAGCTGGGAACATTGTCCTCTATCTATTCTGTTTCATAAAGGATGGGGCCGGTGTCGTTACATACACTGAAGATAGAAAGGAGTCAGCAACCCCGAGGCAACCCCACCGTGTCCAGCCCCCAACAACGAGCTTTTCGGGCTCTCGCCGGCGGCACCTGTTAACAAGTGGAACTCCGCCAACTCTGCTGAGGTCATAAACACCGCAGTGAAACTCCGGGGAATACTAGAACCTCTTGAAGCAGTATACGGGTAAGGGAGGAAGGGAACAGGGCAAGCAACCAGAAGAGTCTCCTAAAGTAGCAGGGGAGGAAATCAACCCCCTGGTTGGCTTCGCCAGAGGATAGCAGAAGTGAGAAATGAAAAACATACAGTAAGAAAAGGAAAGGGCCTAGCAAAATTAGTTGGAGTTGGCCTTGTGGAAGAGCGTCATTACACACTTACCCTCGCGAGTGATCACTATGTCTGACCGCGCTAAACCCCGCCGCCACCTTCAACCTCGCCTTGTGAGTGTTGATGAGGCTGTATCCATGTTGGATGTGGATAGTGACTATGTGGATAAAGACACAGGGTCATCTGAGAGCTCTGGTGAGGAATTTGTGCCAGGAAATGGGAACAATGGTGACAAAACACCCCTTGTTGCTCGTGGTCGGGGTCGTGGCCATGGTGCCACACGTGCCCCCATTGTTCCCTGCATTTCCATTGTTCCTCATGACCTCCAGTAATCTTCTTCATCAAGTTCAGATGATGAAAATGTGGATAACCCCGACCCAATGACGTTCATCCATATTCCTGGGCAGCATACGCATGGAAACAAAAGGCCTGATGATGATGATGATGAAGATGAACATGCTCCACCACATCTCGCTTCACCCCCACCTCCCCCTGTGTCGCCCCTGAAAGCCGCAATACCCAGAACCTTCTACGGGAGGCACAGAGTCGCCGCCCAAAGGGACGATGAAAACAAAGATATGACGAGTGACGAGGAACAAGCATCGATGGGGGAAAATACTCCCCCACGTGCCCACCCAGGCCGCCAATTCTCGACCTCAACACCCTTATCTCACTCACGCGATGAGTCACCGCTTCACCCAGCTGACCCAGCCTCACCACCACCACCAACACCCTCACCATCACCACCCACACCTCCTGGCTCACTGCCTTACTCCCCCATCAGGTGTTCTTTATCACCACAGGCGGGGCCCTCTGGCAACCACCCTGCAAGAAGAAGGGCTTCTACTCCTCTACCTAAGGACTCTCATCGCCCCGACACCCTATCTCCTCCTGTTTCGGCCCATCACCCCGATCACCCACGACGCCCTTGCAGCCAACAACGTGGGCGTTTGCTGTCCCGGGGGTGTGCCACCCGAGGCCGATCATCGAAGGTGACGTTGATAAGACTCTCTAGCACTGGCTCAACCTCCAGATCGACCTCAAAATCTAGGTCTCGGTCAAGGTCAAGGTCAAGAGGCAGGACTCCCACCGCCCCTGCTCGCCATGGTGCCCCTGGTGATGAACCATCTGACGGCAGTGACGACGGAGGTGACGACGAAGGCCATGATGAAGAGTGGAATGGGGTTGATGGGGTCGATTACGAGCCCAATAACTACGATTTTGTGGGAGAGATGGATGCTGCTGGACTCGGTGTCCAGCAGCATCTGACTGACGACTGACGAAGAAGATGGACATATTCCTGTAGTTCTTCACTCCCAACCTGGTAGCCCTAATCGTTGACCAGTCTAATTGGTACAAGTATTACTTCATGGCTGGCAAAGAATACACGCCCCACTCTGCCCGCCTCAACTGGCACGACTTTACATCAGCTGAATTCTACAGCTTCCTGCCCATAGTCATCCTGATGGGGGTGACGAAGAAGTGTGCATCATTGAGGAAATACTGGTCGTGGGATTCCTTCATAGCCACCCCCATATTTGGTCAGATAATGAGCAGGAACAGGTTCACTACAATAATGAGCAGCCTGTACTTCATCCACAACCTGGTCAGTCACACTCGGAACCAAGATCGTCCGAGAGAGCTGAAAGATCCAATGGAGAGAATTCGGACAATCTTTGAGTACCTGAAGACCAAGTTTGCTGCCGCATTCAGACCACAGCAAAAGCTCATCATTGACGAAAGTTTGATCCTGTGGTGTGGTAATATTGCCATCCGCCAGTACATCCCCAGTAAACGACATAGGTAGGGCCTGAAAACTTTCGTCATGTGCAGCTGCAAGACCGGCTACGTCCAGGACCTCATCTTGTACATAGGCAGGAAGACCGTGCTGGTAGACACGAGGACCTACGATATCTCCGGAGCTGTTGTCATCACAATGCTGGAAGACTACTTTGACAAGGGCCACATGTTGTGGCCAAGTACCTGCACAGCCGCAAGACAGGAGTGTGTGGCACAGTCTGGAGAAATTGTGCGTTCAAGCCCGAGCTCCCAATCAGGCAAAAAAAGGGCTCCTTCATCTACCTGTAGGCGAACAATGTACTCATGTTGTTCTGGATGGATAATCGGGATGTCAACGTCCTGACAGCAGTCCACTTCCCCATCTTCCGTGACACCAGACGTTGATGACAAGGCCACATGTGAACAAGTCCAGAAACCTGAGGCCATCTACGACTGTTGTTGTTATTGTTGTTCCCCAAGCTGTCTGGCCGAACAACCCCAAGGCCCCGAGCGAGGCCATGGCCATAACCGAGCACCCCCACAGAACCCTCCCTGCCGACCACAATAAAGCCTGGGTGACCGAAGCCACTCCATGGCGGGGAGCTGAGGAGGGCGCGGAAACGCCCGGGAAACCAAAGCCCCACCCAGGGCCCTGTGCCCCTCAGCAATTATGAAGAGAAAGTTGACGGGCAAAGGAAAAATGTGACGCTTTGGCTTCCAATCTTGGTAGATTGGGAGGTCAATCCACGGAAGAGACGCTGTCACTTGAGATCTAGAAAATATATAAGTAAAGGGAAAAGTCAGAGTAAGCTATGGGTATGGCAGAGATCGCTCAGTTCTCACTCTGATAGACCAGCCCATCACCACATGACTAGAACCCAATCCTCTCAGCATAAGCTAGGAAAGGCCCTAGAAAGCCGCCTTTGGCGGGGTGATAGCTCCCCTATTTCAATCCCTTTCGGGGTTGGGCACCCGCCCGCAGTCTGCGACTGTAATATCAACTAGCGTCTGGTGGACAAGTCAGACGCTGTCATCTCGTTAGTCGAGTGTGCCAGAAAGACGATGAGGAGGTACAAAAAACTATTCTTACACATCCTCAATATCACCCTCTACAACAGCCACATCCTCCATGCTGAAGTAACAAGCCACCGTGATACCATGGAAAACTTCAGTATTGAGCTGGCAAGGGGGATACTGGGGAGGTTCATGGAAGGGCCTTGTCGCATACAACATCTGGTGGAACGACACTTTCCGTTGGACATCCTTCCCACCGCAAGCAAGGAGCACCCGCATAGGCGGTGTCGTGTGTGCCGGAAGACGACACAGAGGGATGTGGCCCGTGTCGAGACCAGGTTCTGGTGCTGAGAGTGTCAAGTGGCTCTTTGTGTTCCTGACTGCTTCAGGGAATACCACATCCTTGAACACTTCTAAATTAGTGCGTGTATAGACTGCGATAAAAGACACTAACGAGTGTAAACAAAAATATATATATATAAAAACAAAGTGTATATATAAAATCTAAGTGTATAGACTGTATATATAATCTAAGTGCACATAATATTTCTAAGTAAAAAAGTGCCTCAAACAATTTCTCAGTGAAAGAGACACTATTAAAACAATTAATAATAGTAAGAAACAATGTAAAATATACGATAATAACTAAAATAGTAAGCAGTGGCAATATACGAATGAAAGCGAGTCATATTGAGAGGGAAGTGGTGGTGTCAGTCAGCTGAGCGTGTGTACATTTGTGTGTTTTTGCTGTGGTGTGAGTGTCAGGCGGCCCGTTACCATGACAATCACCGCACGCGTCTTCCATCATGGCCCCTATTAAAATGACAACCGAGACGCGCGCGAGGCTTGCCACCTCCCGGAAGTTATGTATCGTATATCTATCTATCTATTGCCTGACGCCGTGATCCCCGAAGGGTTGGCCACGAACGAAGCACCCCCATGCACCTCTGTCGCCAGTCAGTTGACGCCCCTCCTCCCAACCAGCACTGCCTTCATCCATATACTTCATCACTCCATCCTTCCACCTCTCTTTCGGTTTACCTTTCCCTCTCTGTCCTTCCAGCTCACTCTCGTACACCCTCGCAGTCATTCTCTCGCTTCCCATACGTTCCATATGGCCAAACCATCTCAAGGAGTTCTTTTTCACACTTTCCAGCACATCTACCTCCAAACCACACCTCCTTCTTACTCCCTCATTTTGTCTGTCTATCCCTCCATGTAACTCCGCACGCACTTCTCAAGTAACTCATTTCCACCCCTGTAACTCTGGGTCTGAGTCTCTCCACCAACGTCCATGCTTCACTTCCGTAATTCAGTGTCGGGATTACCACACTGTCATGCACGGACATCTTCACTTTCATACTGACCACCCTATTTCTTGTTACTGCTTTCAGCGTTCCTACAACCTCTCGTCCCCTGTTGCACCCTCTCTCGCAATTCTTCATCCATAGTCCCATCTTTACTCAACACACTGCCCAGACACTTAACCCTCGGAATCCGGGAGGCCTCATATGAGGCAAACAAAAATATTGGCAGGTTCCGGGAGGCCTCATATGAGGCAAAATGCGTGGCTAAAAAGCGCCGCTAAAATCATCATAACTCGGCAACCACGCAGTCGTAGCGATGTCATCTCAACGGCAGTCTACAGACAACAAAAGGTTCTGCAATTTGCAAAACAATTGACTGCTCTAGGTGGTCTCAATCAGTAGTACTGAATTATGAATCTTGACTGTACGAAAATGGCCCCGGACACAGCGATCGGGATCATATGAGGCCCCCCGGATCCGATGGGTTAATTGAGCTGACAATCTCCATAGCCTGACCATTCAACTTCACCTCACACTCTGTGGCTTCACCCCTTTCGAAGACCATAACCTTGCTCTTCCCCGCATTTACCTTCATATTCCGTTTTTTGCACACTGTTCCAAACTCATTTACCAGACCCTGCAACTCCCATTCATTATCGCTCATCAGAACTGTATCATCAGCAAACAGCAGTACAGGTAGCTTCCATTAATTTCCCTCCCTTATCAGTGATACACCAAAATCAACTGCTCTTCCTTGTATTTCATGACTCCCTCCATATATACAGTCAACAACCACGGGGACATCACACACCCCTGTTTCAACCCCAACATTCAGATGAAAGAACTCGCTCTGCTCATTCTCCACACGTACTGACGCCTTTGCACCCTCATACATGCTCTTCACTGCTTTCAGCAACTTGCCATCTACTCCGTATATTCTAAGTACTTTCCACATGCCTTCTCTATCCACTCTGTCATAGGCATTCTCCAAGTCCATAAAGGCAACATACAGCTTTTGTTGCTTCTCCAGATATTTCTCCACAACACATTTCAGGGTAAACATTTTATCTACACACCCTCTTCCCTTCTTAAAACCTCCCTGCTCATCACCTATTCATTTCTCCGTTCTCACTCTCACTCTCTCGATCACTACCCTACTGTACACCTTCCCTACTACGCTTAGAAGACATATTCCTTGGTGGCTACCACACACTCCTCTTTCCCCTTTACCCTTATATAGGGGGACTATTATGCCTGTCTTCCAGTCATCAGGTGCACTACCCTTCTCCCATGCTAGTTTGCACATTTTCCATACCCATTCGATCACTATCTCACCACTATACCTCAGCCTTTCCCCACACACTCAATCTATTCCTGGTGCTTTCCCCAACTTCACCCTTTTCATGGCTTCACACTCCCGATCCCCACCTCCTCCTCCACTACTTCTCTTCTTCTCCCTCCCATACCCGATCCAACTATGTTTGCTGGTGCTTCATTCCTTACATTTAGCAATTCTTTTGACTCTCTCTTTCTTCTTGGCTAGCACTCGCACATTCTTATCTTTCACACCCTTACTATTTCCTTTGTTACCTTCCCTAACTTTCTTGACTTCTTTCCAGAACAGTTTCTTACACTCCCTCCATTTTACACTCAGATTCCTTCCAAATTCCTCATCTACTCTTCTCTTACTTTCCTTCACTACTCTCTTCACCAATCTCATTTTCTCCACGTGCCTCGCTCGTTTCTGTCTCTCCAAATCTTCATTCCCTCTACTACCCAACCACTCTCTATACGCTTTCTTCTTGTCTTCCAAAGCTATTTTTACCTCTTATGTCCACTATGCTGTACCCTTCACTCCCCTCCCTCTTCTCCTTACTCCACACACTTCCTCACATGCTGCACAGATCTCTTCCTCAAACTACGTACTACGCACTTTATGACATTCTACCTCAACTTACAATGACTTTATGTGATATTAGATGGTACTTTACAAACTTTGAAGGCACACACAACACTCGCGACATATATACAGCTCTAATACTCAATAATGGATGGCATCGTATATAAGCCACACTCATCCAACATGCCTGCCCGTGTGTTTTGAAGATACGTAAGGCACCATCAATGGCGAGGACCCCCTGCCTCCCACCCACGACCCCCATAGGACCTAGGTGAGTTATTTGTTTTACATAAACATGCATAACAATTAAACTCATTGTTCTCAAATTCATGAAAAATATACATTTACAAAATGGGCTGGGTTCTGGGTGTCTACGTATGCAGTATATAACTCTTGTGGGGCTCAGTGTTTTAATATAACTTAAGTAACACATTGGAAAAACACTTAATACATAATATGGGTCCCAGTGATTATAAACTAAGGTTTATCTGGTTTTCAAAATAGAGCTGAGTGGTATATCGTCAATTTATACATCATACTGATTCAATATAATCAGAGAAAACGTAAGGTGCAACCTACAATCATTATACTAATGTCAAGTCATGACACACTGCCACCACATGGTTAGAATAATAATTAAACTTGATACTAGTCCAATAAAGGGCCGTAAACTCTAAACTTATTTGTATTTCAATTTTAGCCTTAATCAAGGATAAAGCATCTATACAAATTTACAATTACTTAAAATGTAATCTTAATTCAGGCTAAGGTGTTTATATACTGTATACAATTTTACAACAAATTCTAGAGTTGGCCGTTAGCTAATTTATTCCGCCATAAAGAAGCAGCACCTAATACAGCTTGACAAGAGGCCCGTAACTTAATATCGGCTACCTCCCTTGTCAACACCTAATACGTCAATAGGGAGATCTTGAGTAAACAGCTCATCGGAAGGTGTTATGCATTGACGTACTGTCTGTTCCAAGCGGTACAACTTAACAATGGGGAGAGTGGTGACACCTGTACCTGTTTTGAGATGTACCACCCGACTTATTCCATCCTTGCCCGCAGTTAGGCCAGTGATGCTCCCCAATTTCCACATTAGCTGAGAACCCTTGTCATGTATAAGGATGACATCGTCTAGCTTTGGCCATGATTTACCCTTAGATCTCTGTAGTCTGACTGCCAACGTTTCTAGATATCTTTAGACAATTTATTCATATAGTGATATCTAGCAGTCATAATATTATCCCCACGGAACGACGAATCTGTCAATTCCTTATCAGCTTATTTTACTTCTTTCCGGAAAGTTTTTAGGCTCCTACCCCTCAGCATGTGCGAAGCAGTAAATACATTCACACCATCTAGGTCTCCTGTGATATAACCTAAAAGTTGGTCATTCACACAGGATTATACTTCATACAGAATAGTTTGCAGTTATTCTAATGTTACTGAGGCTCTACCGACAATCCTTTTTAGCCCAGATTTCACTATCCCTATCACTCTTTCCCATATGACACCGAACCAAAGAGATCTGGTAGGGATAAAACGCCACTCACAATTGTGTTCTAGCATAAAGCTCTGAACCACCAGATCTTTATATATCTCGCCCAGCTGTTTGTTTGCACTAACCCTGCCTACTGGCGGGTTCCACCATTGCTGTCGCAAATAAGATACCAAATGACCCACACACGAATGACACCATACTATTTGACATTAATAAATAAACAAACGTGTTACTGTATGGTTAGACGGTTTATGTATAGGGTTTTTACTTTTATTAATGAAAGTGGCCAACTGAATCCTACCCCTACATTCGATCACACCATCGTTTATGTATAGTCCTAGCAGTCTCATGACGTTAGTACCTGGTAAATTTTGGTTAGTATTGGTCAAGATGTTCCATTCACTCATATATGGCTCCTTTTGCACTATTATGATCATTCATTTTTCAGCAGTTCGTATTTCACTAACTAGCAAGGTAAGGGTGTCGGTTAAGATCACTCCCCTAACCTTTCGTCGCAAATTACATACAAAACGGTTTACCCATGTTAGGACCCGTACTGGCTTATCGTAGCTACTATATCTATCCCAATCAATTGTGATGCCTTCATTACTCTTGACTACTGCTGCGGCCATTGATTCTATGAAAAAAGTTACCTGTACTGGTGCGGCCGTTGCCTGAATATCTGGCCACTCTGTTGTGGAAGTTAGCCACAAAAAGCCCCTGCCACCACAACGAAGAATCCGACAACTGTTTGGCAGTAATGACCATAGTTAACAGGTTGCTCGGGTAATCCTTTTTGCTCATATATCTTACACTAGCATGGGGAAGTAGCCTATGTCTTTTGTTCACACTTTTACTAACCTACACAGGCAACACTTTCTGACTGCACAACCTTAAAATTGCAATGTGACTATTGGACCACAAACACTCATTATTGAATTCATGGTGGTCCGTGAGTGCCTCTGTAATAAAGTTGGTATCGTTCCCTTTTATGCTCTAGTGGGTACAGCTTAAGGTGGCGGTTATCGACACAGAATCTGAGGGATCCATCTTATCTTTTTGTAGTAGGACTACGGGTGATGACCAAAGGCTATGAGAAGGCGGCATGATTCCAGCTAAGAGCATTTCTTAGACTTGTTTGTCTTCTTCCTGACATTGTATAGGGTTCTTCCGGCTTGATGCGTGGTGGATAAGGGGTCCTCGATGTTGAATGGAAAATGTGTAGCTTAGACAAGAGCTGGCTGCACTAGTGTCTATCATCTGTCTCGTTGAGAGGACATTCTGTGCAATATTATTATATATAGGCCTTTTATACTGTAAATGAGATGGCCCCATGTTTTGTGGTGATGGCGAGAGTTCCATAAAAATCCGCCTCGTTGGAGTTGCTGTTAAGGTAATATAATTCTACTTCTGCCATTGCCACTGTCGTCTTGTGCAGGAATTTGGTTCCTGAAAACCTTCTGACTCTTCTTCCATCCGAGTGTAAGCAACTCAGTGTGTATGCGGAGTGGCTTTATGGTTGGGTGGCTGTGGGCATGAGCCACGGTTCTGGAACGGATACTTGTTGTCTTAGAATCTATGGAGGAGTTGATCACAGTACAAATGTAGGGCGCAATTGTTGCTACATGCCCGATATTCGCATTTGAACCAAAGGATTCTACAAGAAGATCAAGTACCAAACAACTGGAAATAAGCATTATAATCCCAATACACAAAAAAGGTAACACTTCTCTATGTGGTAATTATCAACCAATATTTTTTCTTTCACACACATAAAATGTCCTGGTTAAAACTATACAGAGCTGAATGTAGATGCAAAAAACATGGAACTAGGATAAGAACAAGCAAGATTTAGGCCTGGGAGAGTGACAACTGATAAGATATTCCGCCTAATGATAGCGGTTGACAAGATAAGGGAATACAACAAAGACTTCTTATTGATGTTAAGCAAGTGTTTGAATCAATCTGGAAAAATGGCACAATACAATGCTAATAAAAGAATTGACGAAATAATAATAGAAACAAGTTTTGTACGAAAACCCTAACAAGAGTGAAGAAAGGAGGACTGGATACAACACGTTATTATTAACTGTGGAGTAATTCAGGGATGCTTACTCTCACCACACCTTTTCAACCTGTTCCTGAAAATTATTATAAATGAAACACTTAGTGACTCTGAAGAGGAGTGAAAATAAGAATAGAATGGCTAAGAAATTTTTGATATGCGAATGATATGCAGCAAATTTTGAATTTAATACAGGACACATGCATACTTCTCTCGTATTTGGATACTCAAATCACATATTCAGAAAGAGGTGTCCCTAAATGCTCGAATATGTCATTCGCGTAATCGATACTTTAGACATCGATTCAATAATGCTGCTTCAAAATTTGGCTACTGGCACGTCAAATGAAAAACTTTGGCAACACTACTTTTAGTCAAAATCCATCCTTGCTGTAAGTAGAGAGTAGCTCGGTCCTCGTTTGTCTCTTCCAGTCAAGCACTGAGCTGCGATGGGCAGTCCCTTTAAGCATGACAAAATTGCGTCTGGACAACAGGTAAGTGTAACTAGAATACTTTATCATAGGGATGTGTATCTTAGAATAATTTGTTTTTATTTATGCTGTTTGTATATAGCGTCAGCTAATATCAGTGTAACATACAATTCGTTTAAAATGGTTATGAGTGCTAAGTTTCGTGTCTGACGAATCTATATAATATTTACGGTTGTCTGTCTGTCTGTTCTTTATAGGCGGCCGCAGTTTTTAAGCTAGAGCGTTCATACTTGGTATGCATAGTAAGGGGGTCCCTAGGCAGGTTTTAGTGGGAAAAAAAATCCCCAGGGTAAAAGGGACGGAGAAAATGGGCGCGAAATCGGAAAAAGGGCCGTTTGGGGCCGAAGGAGGACTCCGATCGAAAAGGTGTATGGAACGAAAGTTGTCCACAGCCCCGCAAAATGGGAGTACGGATCAGGTCAGATCCAAAATCAAAGGTCATTTAGCGGCCGAAATCGAGGTCGCCGTTTAATGAGGCACAGGGAGGTCGAGGCCGGTGATTATGGTAGTATTGATGATGGTGATTATGGTAGTAGTAGTGGTGGTAGTAGTGATGGGGATTATGGTGATTACCCGGGCAACGCCAGGTACCCCTGCTAGTGTGCATATATAAATGTATAACATAAAATATTAGGAGTAGGAACTTTGGGTTTATTTAATTCTCTTTCTCATATAATGAGTTACATGTATCACTATAATGAATAGCACTAACACGCCTTACAACAAAATAAACCGGGAATAATGTACAGATGTGCAAGTGCAAGAAACGTGAGGGTATACTCGTGTTCATATATTCATATCAAATAACTATAGATGATAGACAATCTAATTGGATTTTTGGAAAGTGAGTGATAAATGCCTGTTATTTATTATACAAAAACCTTTTGTCGTCCCTGAAAATGCTGATTGACAACAAAGCGAATTTGGCTAATGTTGCCAACATATATGAAAATAAAAAACAGTCTGCATCACTTTTATCGATGATTATTTATTTTCTCGTTGTTCAGCCTTTCTTCTTTCTATTCTCCACACATTTTGATCTCGTCATTATTCAGGCTACACATAACCTAGACACTTTTACTCTTTTTGAGCAGGAAGGTGAAGAATATGCAATAAATAATATATATATATATATATATTGTGACGCACCCCAGTGCTGGGCAACGCAACCTGATTGTACTCCTTGGTACTCCACTGTACCGCCCGTGATCTGGCTACCGTCAGCCGCTATGTATATTGAGTGTGACAACTTATAACTATGTTCTTTGTATCTCTGCAAAGGTCTCGTCATGTGCTAACCAGTGGTGGGTTTTGTTTTAAGCCATGTCGAGACCTTCCATTTAATATGTAGTATCAATAGAGAAGTTGATAGATAATACAATGGGAATTCAGAGAGAGAGAGTGAGTTAGGCTTCAGAGCAAGAGGGTAGCAACGCGCCGCGCTGCCGGCCGGGTGGTTGCCAGACGTATGGACTGGTTGGCAGCCTTGCCCTTATAGCTAGGCGCGATAGGGTTGGTAGTCCATTGTTGCCTGCCTGGGCTGGGCCCATGTTGTCGTACAGCACACTGCCTGGAGGTTGGCTGTGTGTTCCTTGACCAGGTTGCCTAGAACCTTTGAGATTCTAACATCCCTTGCTCTCTCTCCCCACTTCTCACGGTTGCACTCTTTCTCTCTGACGACATTACTCTCATTTCATTCTTCTCTCTATTTAAATGCATAACCTTCCCTTGAGGTCCTAAAGGAGTTTCAGCACTCACCTCTCGTATTACTCTTAGGACAAGCATATATTTACATGTATTAGATTTAAGGGGTTAATGTGAACAGCGATCTTCTTGATGAGGATAGTTGGTGAACGTTCTACATGTTCACGAGTTATATGCCCTGCTCATCATCCCATTTGTGACTAGACTGGTGCCATGTGTAAGAGCCCGACCATGCCCAGGAGTTGTCTGTAGAGGGACGAGGACTTAGCCTTGATTTGCATACCGAGCCAGGAGCGAGTGTAGCACCCGAGACTACAGCTCGCTCGTAGTGCCGGTATAGTAGAGTAACGTAATTTATCTGTCCTTGTGTTCTCTACAGTCTTTTCCTGGGTTCTCGCTTTCGGTGCTGGGACTCGTTGTTCCTGTGACTTGGCCTGCTAGCTAGAACACATGGGGATGATGAGTGGGATATATCTTTATTTTACTATGCATTGCAGCTCTCTTTAAGTATATATCTATAACACTTTACAATACACATTACTCACACACAAGACAACACTATTAATACTTTCATGTATCAATTAACTGCACTGTCGTTTTGCTGCTGTGTCCGGAGTTCTGTTGCGTAGGGCGAATACGGACTCGGAGGGGAGACAGAGTGAGAGAAGCGAAGTAGCCTATGCGGTAGTAGGCTACCGGCGCAGTACTGTTGCCTGCAACCTTTTAGTTATTCCAAGTATAGATTCATTATTATAATAAGTGACTACTGTTTATGTTCCTCCCATGTGTATTATTAGGTATCTACTGGATCATGAACATCTTGTATGCTACATGCTAGTGCATGTTAGTAGGGGACAGTTAGTGTAGTGCACTCGCTTTCAAGTAGGCGTGTACATTTGTCATTTAGTATTTCACTGTCATACCTTTAGCCTGCTTCTATTCTACATTATTAGAGGCTTAATATTAACGTAGTTTCTTGAGTATTGCATTTCTTTAGTAATAACGTAACCTATAAATGTCTGAGGGAGTTTAGCCTCATAGCCTACCCCTGTTGTACACTTTCGTCGAGTTAAGGTACCTCGTTACCGTAGACGATAACTCTGTAGGGCGTTGGTGCTTTTGTTGTCTGGAGCATATAGTATTTGGGACTGGAATCGAGCGTGTCGTTGTCACTTAAGCCATTTCTGTCCTACGATCAAGAATCCCGAATATGTATTGCCGATCCAGCCGTAACAATATATATATATATATATATATCATCATGGTAACTCCTTTAAGTTAAGAATAGGAAAGAGAAGATAAACGCCTAATAAGTGAGTGAAAGCCAGAGACTAGGCCGCCTCGAACCCATACTCTTTATAATTTTGTTCTCGTCCATAATTAGGCTACATGTAACCTAGACACTTCTACTTTTCTTCAGCGTGAAGCTGAAGAATAGGCATTTATTTAAACGTACAGGCCTTCCTATGTACCCCTATGTACTCTATTTAGAAGGGGAATGCATTTGAGCAATAGATAAAAATATAGATGGACTCGTAAGTGCAAAAAAATGATACCAAACCACACAAATTCTTAGATTTTCATCACTCAAAATTATTTTTGGGGCAGAGAAAACAGTTTGTCCTCCTTAGCTTCCGTTTTCTATCATAGCGCGCACATAGAAGATCGAGAGTTATGGCAAACTAAACCAAATTTTTCGTCAGGGGTTGCCCTCACTGATTTGTTTTAGAGAATTTTTATCAAAATCCATGATTTTGGGGCCCCCTTGGGATATCATTTGGGTGTTTATGCCCTCATACGATAATTTCTATTGCTTACAGCAGCCCTTTAGACTACAGACACAAAAACAAAAATTGTGTGGCTGAAAGAAAACAAATTTTTTTTTCGGGGGTCGAGGTCGAACCTCCGGCCCGGCGGGTTATGGATGCGATATGTTTTTTTGTTCCTTCCTATGCTATTCTCCTATGTTGAAAGAAGCATTATAGAGCAAGAACACAATAATTAGAAATTTTGATGTCTGGGCTCAGAACAGGGTTCAGCCTCCTTAAGAGTAAGAAACAAAACATTTACGCCTAATGATATGAAATAGGCCTAGCGAGCGAAAGACAATGAGTCTAGCCCATGCGGGCGGGGAGTCATGTATGCTGCATGCATTAATGGGAGGCAGACCGTTTTACTGGAACCCCTTCTCCCTAATATTTAGCCCCACTAGTTTTGAAATAATAAGACGTTCAGCCCATTAGTTTGGCGATTTTAACACCATTCGCTCCATTTCGTTGTCAATTTTAAGACCTTTCGTGCCATTTAGGTGTCGATTATTTCCTGGCGAGCGAAAGCGAGCCTGCAAGAGGAACCGGCCTTCGGACGGAAAATTGTTTACCGAAAAATGTACAACTATATCTTGAAGGGGGGTTCTAGGGGGTGTTTTTCTAAGCTTGATGGAGGTCTAGGGAGGAAACTAAAAAAATATATGAATAAATGAATTAATAGACCAAACAAACGGCCAGTCTCCCCTAAGGGGAGAAATTCACTTGAGGGATTTTTTTCTTGACCCCTTTCTCCCTCATGATTAGCCCCATTGCTTTTGATATTATAAAACGTTTGCCCTATTAGTTTAGCGATTTTAAGAACCTTCACCCCATATTAAGACCTTTCGTGCAATTCAGGTGTTGATTTTATCCAGGTGAGCGAGAGCGAGCCTGTAATTTAAGAGGAACCGGCCTTTGGCCGGGAAATTTTTCTACCGAAAAATTTACAAATTTATCTTGAAAGGGACTCAAGGGGGTGTAATTTTAAGCTTGATGGAGGTCTAGGGAGCAAACTAAATACCTCCCCTTAAGCCCATAACGGGTGAGTTAACCATGGATAATTTTAACTCAACAAATACCGATTTTGATTGTATTCATATAAACAAATGATTGATGATAAATACATTCTGATGACACAATGTGAATGCACAGAAAAATTGCTTCTTATTTCATATACAACAAATGTATTGTTCACCATTTAACGAAATTATGACTGTAAACCCGGAAAAATTATAAAATTTTCTTTTATAGCCACTTCCAATGTGATAATTATATTTCATGGAATTTGTTCCTAATAAGACACACAACAAAGCCACTCCAACAACTTCCTCTTTCTCCAACACCCCTTTTCCCCTCTCTACACTCTTTAGAAAATAGGAAGGTAGAAAGTAGCTACGAGGTGCCGTTGTAAAGGCTTATCCCTCAATACCTTCACCTGACCTAACCTGACCTTTATAACAGTACGAGTCTCGTTCTATCTTTGGAGGTCTAATAAATTGCATGTAGAGGCGATTCTTGTGCGTCGAGAAAGGAGCCATAACATACACAAACCGTTTGGCGATAGTGCAAATAACGCTTGAGGTCGAATAGTAGTGGCAATGAGTTTCCAAGAAACTTAGGCGAGAGTGAGATGGTCAAATTTTAAAATGATAATATACCTATTTAAAACCAAGTTTCCTAGCTACATCTAACAACTGGAAGAATCGAACAAGCACCTAAATTTAAATATTTAGAAGTTTGGTTTTCTAAAGACAGTGATACATACAGTGCAGTACAAGACTGGGTCATATAAGAATAAATAAACTGAAGAGGTTTTGGAAGGATATAAATACTGTATCTCAAAAACACAAATTTAAACTACATAAAGCTATAGTACTACCCCTCATAACATGTAGAGCCAAATGTTGGGTACTCAAGAAGAGAGAACAGACAAAATTACTAATATTTACTATATACTGCATAAGAATATGTAATATAAGATGGTATCACCGACAAACACATTAATATCTTTGGAATATAATAAATATGACCCTAGCAACTCCTATAGTAGGAACCATATACTACACAAAGTCAATGGCACGTGGAGCGAGTGGAAAACAGATAGATACAGAGAAGATCCGTATTCGCACGAATAGAAGGAAGATGTCCAGAGAAGCTAGACATCTCTAGAGCAACAGAATGGAAACCTAGAGATGGAGCTTGAAGAAGGGGTAGACAAGAGAAACATAATTTTCTCGGAAGAGTTGGACCAGGCTAACATCTGAACTGTTAGAGTGGACACGTTTGGGAGAAGCCTATGTCCTGCAGTGAACTAACTTAAACTGATGATGATTATATATACAGTATATATAATATATATATATATATATATATATATATATATATATATATATATATATATATATATATATATATATATATATATATATATATATATATATATATATATATATATATATATATATATATATATATATATACAGTATATATAATATATATATATATATATATATATATATATATATATATATATGTTTAACCAGTGTTTTTACAGGGGTTGATTGGACAAGAGTAGGAGGTTCTTACTCGACTTGAGAAAACTAAAGTCAGACTACACATACACAAAAGTCGTTAAGGATAAATATAACTGCGTACACACATGAGTTTTCTTATTAATGATGACTTGATACAACGAGAGAAATACATTTAAGATATATAATACACTGTTTACATGGAATATAACACAATACTATAACGCCGAGCACGGACGAGGATCCAAGACGAACTTAGAGAATCCACTAGCACTTCTATTCTAACACTGGGTACAGTCTTGAAGTAACAATGAACACTGTTGATCTAGGTGTTTGTTGCTGAGTCCTTTCTTCTTGTTCCGTCGAGCCGCTTAGGTGGTCCTGCCGTGTGGTCAATGGGGTGGGAGTTTCAGATGGAATATCTGGTTTGGGGCCTTTAATAGTAGTTCCTTATGTCATGACATGGGGGCGTACTATCAAACTAACGCGAGCATGAGTGAGGACATGTCCCGCATTATGGTTGCTCTACTATCATGACCGTTATAATAGTCGGTGTTGAAGTTCTGTCCCGGTACTCTTGGGTGTGGGATCTTTAATGAAAAGTCGCTCAAGTTATGACAGAATAACTATTCATCAGATGAATGTGGGCAAGAAGTGTGACCATGGCCGTTCTATCTTTCTCAACTGTCTTTGCCCTTTATAAGAGTGTTCAAAGAACCCTGTTGATTGGATTGTTAGGCCTTTTTACAAGCATATGCTCTCGACAATGGTTCTGGCACATATGGTGTAAGGACTTTATCTGCAGAATGCCGTTTAGGTGTTGGTGTCTCGCAAAGCCCTGACTATTGTAGAGGTCTTGCCATGGCAAAGACTTCTCCAAGAGTGTTGAATTGATATTAAGAGTGTTTTGGAGACATGTCCTTATTTCCACTTATAATGTCAAAACTGCAAGCCTAGAAAAGATCCTATTGTATCTCAGGCACCATGGTGTGAGAGACAATAGTTCTTAGGTAGGGAAAAGAACTCTTAGACAATTTGGTCTACAGCCATGGCATGTAACACTCAGGTGAATGAGAAGGTAATTCTCGGACTCAAGACTCAAATGTAAGCCTACTCGAACCCTTCGAATTGCTGACTCTACCTTGGGTAAGTCGAGATAGTCATGACTTGTGCTGCTATATCCCAGGTACATTGGTTGAGGGTTAGAAGGTCACAGATACGAGGGGGGAGGGGGGGGGGGGCGGATTACGGGGGTCGAGGTAGACCCCTCAGAAGTTTCCGCCGTGATGTGGGAAGAGGTGCGCGGAAGAGCGGCGATTCTGGAGAGGAGATATCTGGGGCCTTTTGTATATTGGTAAGTCCTCTTATTTCTACCTTCCTTTTGCTGGACCCGGAATTGGTGATGGTGATGTGTATATTTTTCCCGGGCGTGGGCAGCAGAGTGGGCGTGATGGTGGCGACTCGAGCACATTGATTGGTGGGATGATGTTTAGTGGGGGTGGTGGTTAGACGGCCATGTTGTTGCTTCTCCTCTTTCTTTCTTCCATTCTTCGTGTTTGTCAACTTATTTATTTGTAACTCCGTTATTATACTATATATATACATATATATATATATATATATATATATATTAATATATATATATATATATATATTATATATATATATATATATATATAGGATATATATATATATATATATATATATATATATATATATATATATATATATATATATATATATATATATATATATATATATATATATATATATTATTATATTATACTGTGAACTTTTAGTTGGCGAATTTGGTGAAAAGCGGTGTGCTTGGTGAAGGGAAGATGGACTTCAAGATAGTAGACAACAGTCGGCTCTGGGACTGTTCTAATTTTCAAACATCTAATGTTAGGTGAGTATTTATAAAACTGTGTTTTTTTCTATGTACCATCGAACTAAAGACGTGTTTATTACAGTGTCTCATGTGTTGCTATTTTCTGTTTGTTTTCAATGCATATGAAGGAGACAAAAGGCATGTTGCCTGTAACAAGTGTCTCCCCCAAAGCCAAAAGAGTGACAGAACCAAATTTAAGAGACGTTGGAGTAAAAATGCCTGGACACAGGAAGTTTGAAGCAGTGTAAGTCATAGGATGAAGGAAAAATTGATTGAGGGAGAGAGTTCCAGGTCGAGTTCACTTGTTAAGTAGAAGAAAGACTGAGAAACTTTGCTTATTCTTGGGTTGGAGAGGTGGACAGAATAGCAGTGGGACTGTGTTGAAAGGAGGGTGCGTCACACTCGCCGCAAGGGAAGGGGCATTCACTGAGAAAGTTCTGAAGAACACTGTGATTGTTGTAATAGTGATAGAAGAGTAAAAGAGATGGAACATTGGGGCTTATAGAAAGAGACTGTAGGGAACTAGCAAGAGGAAATGCGTTGTAAAATGCTTTTGACTCTACTGTTTCGAGAAGTGTACAAAGGAGTACAAAGGAAATCAAGCAACAACAGGTCTAGTGACCCTTCTAGGTTGCTTGTCCTCCAAAACACTGAGGATCAAGTGTCCAAACAGTGGTTTAGAGTGGGTAAGGGAACATTGGAAAGGGAATTACTGCCCTGGAACTAATGTCCGTGGCAGGATTAGGGAGTTAGTAGAGGACAGAGGGGTTAGTAACTGAGGGGGGGATAAAATAAAGTTATTAATTTACAAACGCAGTCAGTCGCGGGTTTGATGCGAGATATTTGTCTAGGCGGAGTTTAAATGAATCAACGGTGATGCAGTCTATAACGTTTCGGGGAAGCCCATTCCACAAGTTGACAACTCGATTGAAGAAGAAATTCTTAGATTCGTGCGAGTTAAAAGATTTACCAATAATTTTGCAACCGTTTCCCCGCGTGTAATTAGATTGGTCGATAGTGAAGTACTTACTACAGTTCATATTGTCGATGCCTTTGATAATTTTGAACACTTGAATTAAGTCACCTCTTAATCTGCGCTGGGTTAAAGGAAATAGATTTAATTCTCTAAGACGCTCTTCGTATTGTTTGTTCTTTAGGCTAGGTTCATTTTGGTAACTCTACGTTGAACTCGTTCTAGCTTGTTTATATCTTTTTGGTAATAAGGGCACCAGGATTGAACGCAGTATTCCAGAAGAGGGCGGACTAAGGAATTGTAAAGGGTTAGGATAACGTCTTTGGATTTATGCTCAAATGACCTGCCTATAAAGCCAATTATTTTGTTTGCCTTCTTAACAACTTCTGAACATTGTTGACTCGGTTTTAGGTTACTCGATATTGTTACTGCCAGATCGGTTTCTCTGTTTACATTCTTAAGCTGAGTGCCATTCATCGAATAGTTTGCTTTCTCATTTAGCTATCCGACATGTAGTACTTTACATTTATCCGCATTGAAACTCATTTGCCAAATTTGGGCCCAACATGACAATTTATCTAGATTGTGTTGCATATCGTCAACTTGTTCTTTTGAGAGTACGCTATTTGCAATTTTTGTATCGTCAGCAAATTTTGAGATTGTACAGGTGAGACCCTCATCTATATCGTTGATGTAAATTAGAAAGATAATTGGGCCTAGTACCGATCCCTGGGGTACCCTGCTACTTACATTGGTCCATTTAGAGATGCCTTACCGTTTACGACTACTCTTTGCTTTCTGTCGCTGAGCCAATTTTCTATCCATTTCAACACACCGTCTTGTATTCCATGCGCTTTTAGTTTTAGCAGTAAACGTTTGTGGGGAACTTTGTCAAAGGCCTTTTGAAAATCAAGGTATATAATATCTACAGCTTTACTCTCATCGTAGAGGTTGAGGATATCGTGGAAGAAGTCTAAGAGGTTTGTTAAACAGGAACGTTTTTTACGAAAGCCGTGTTGAGTATCTTTAAGTATGTTATTTTCCTCTAAGTGATTTACGAGTCTGTCTCGTATGACCGTTTCTAGCATTTTACAAACAACTGAGGTTAAGCTAATTGGACGATAGTTACTGGGTAGGGATTTGCTGCCTTTTTTTAATATCGGTGTTACGTTGGCTAGCTTCCACTGATCAGGCATAGTTCCAGACTGCAAGGATTTATTGAATAGTAATGTCAGTGGTTTGGAGAGCTCATCCTTAGCTTCCTTTAGAACTCTAGGCGAGATTGTATCAGGTCCTGGCGTTTTATTTACCTTGAGTTTATCTAAACAATTCAATACTTCTCTCTCTGTAACGGTGATATTGCTTAGAACATCTGAATTATCAATCTGAATCGGCGATGGTGTAGGGATATCACTGAGGTCTTCTGTTGTAAAACCTGATGCAAAGAAGGTTATGAGGGCATTACTCATTTGTACTTCGTCTTTGGTGTATTCTCCATTTTCATCGACTAACGGTCCAACAGTTGAAGTAACTACTTTTTTGTTTCTGATATAACTATAGAATTCTTTCGGGTTTGTTTTACTTTGATTCGCAATATGTAACTCTAAGGTCTTTTTACTCTGCTTAATTAACTTTTTGGCTTTGCGTCGTAGCTCTACAAATTTCACCCGTTCTTCGTCATTTTGTGAGGATTTTAATCTATCATTAGCAAATTTTTTAGCAAGCAGGCAGTTTGAAATATCTTTATTCCACCATTTGGGCTTATTATTATGGCCTGGACGCCGTATTTTCGATGGTATGCAGTCTTGCACTGCTTTTAGGTAAGTGGTTCGAATAACTTCCAAGATGTATTTATGTCGTTATTGTTAATTAAAAAGCTCCAGTCAGTTTCTTTAAACATAGCTCTAAGTTTATGGAAGTTTGCTTTCTTGAAATTAGGGACTTTTTCGATGCTACTATTTGGTTCGTTACTAGTAAACTTTAAAGTGAAAGTTATCGTACGATGGTCGCTGTTACTGAATTCATCACCAACATTCAAATTCTCTATCAATTCTTCTTTTGTTGCAAGTACAATGTCAAGAACGTTATTACCACGGGTCGGCGTATGGATGGAGCCTCCCCACACATGAGAACAATATTCAATACATTTGGCTTGCCACAGTTTTTCAGCAAAGCTTTAAGTATGGCTTTATGCAGTCCTCTAGTTAACAAAATAATGGCATTGAATAATAACTGTGGTTAATCTATATATCAGTAAGTGATGAGACTTACACTCATAGTCCCGACTTAATAATAACCACGCACCGCTCCTGCCAAACCAGGGTGCTTTAACTGGTATAAGCCTCCACTCACACTTTCATTTTCCCAGGAAATTGATGACTGATGGATTATCATTTAGGTCCTCAGATATTTAGAAGCTTCATTACACATGGGAGTGTTGTCACTATTAATTTTTTGAGGGAATTATCTTCTGGCACAGAACATCCTGAAAGTCCGCATAAACTTCTTGCAAGACATGTTTCTTAGATGGTACGCATGTGAGGTTACATAGATTAACAACAATATATATACTTTCTCCTGCTCTTTTGTCTTCAATGCCCCCATGTAGTCCAACTCCACTACTAGAAAGGGTTCAACACAATTAGCCAAATATGGTGGCAGAGCAGCTGATCCATTATTAAATGGTTAACCTCTTTATCAGTGACACATAACACATTTCCTCAATACTCTCCAAACTACTTGTTGAATTTTGGAATTCAACCAAGTGAGACACATTTTTGGTACAACATGGTGAATCCCTGCTTCTTGAGGAAAGTCTTCTATTTGAACCCATTATATTGCATGTACGTCTGCTTTAAATTCAACAGTACTAACGCTGTGACCCTTGAAGCAGAGTCCACTTATGATTTTCGACATGATGTTGGCTGTGAAGCGCAACACCCAAGCTACTATTCCGATCAGCTTGTTATAGTCACTAAATCTTGCTCAATTTATCGGTTGATTCTGTAATTCATGTGTTAGAGGTGTCACTGTCATTATTTCCAATGTCAGTTCTTTATATGCAGCTTCATGCTACGGTTTAATTTACACCTAGTATAGATACTGTATCGACAAGGATTTCTGACCGTAAAGGTTGGACTCTTTCACTCTCACAGTAGCCGAGTTTGTTGGGGATCAAAAGAACTCCACACTACTTATATCCAAGATGTACTATATTGTAAAGTTATCAGCCTAACAGGATTGGATATACTAATTCCTTTCTGGTTTAGTTCTTGTTCAGCTTTCTTCACTCCTGACGCGGATTTGTAGTGTGGTAGAGTGTCTAGCACAATGCACTTTACATGTTTCTATCTGCGGCAGATGGAAGAAATTTGCACATCATAATCTTGCCTATCGTTGATTCCTGTGAATCCTTGTAAGCGAAAGGTTTCTGTCCCAACGCCAACAGTGGTATGTTTCACTTTCTTCAGGGTTCTGCTCTTGCTAAAAGACCTTTGTGATCCTTGATCCTGGAGTACACGACAGGATACGACTCTGCCATTACCTTCTATGGGTATATGTAATGTGGGCAAGATAGTGGTATCCTTCTTGGTTACCAAAGGTTAAGGCTGTAGTACCCTCGCCACTGTTTTCTTCATTATTGTTAGCAGGAGAGGGACATAACCTGTCATAATGATGTGCCTTACAATGGCTGCAGAATCTAAGAAATGTTGCAGTACACTTGTAATTTTTCCCATGATCTTCACCTAGACAACTTATGCCCAATTTGAGCTGCTTTGCTTGTGCTAAGCAACTCTTGTTGTTCTGGTATTTTCCACAGGAAAACCATTTGTGTTTACTGATAGAACACAGCCTACAAGACATGAGTGGTTTTTAGTTTGTTCCTTGATTCTTTCCTTTTGCTCCCACAGTCATACTCATGGTCCCTTTCATGCCATCAGTTACCCCTGAACGTATACCACTGTTTAACTTCATATTGCTAATTCCTATACCCAAAGAGGTTTTAAACTCGCCCAACTCAAAGGATCTAACCTTGTCCAACATAGCCAAAGGGAGCTTCTGTTTTATTATTATGACTATCAATTAATCAATAGTCAGCTCAAGCGAACTGATGGTTCTAGTGTGTCATTCCATTTCAGCACGGAACTTACTAAGCTCCTCTACCTTATACCGAGGTTCATCTAAACATAGTAGTGCTAAGACATGGACCACCTTCAGCTGCTCTTTACATAGCCTCCCTATAACTGTCTCCTACAACTGCAAACCCCTCTGTTAAATGTAAAGCCTCACCCTCCAGTTCCCCTTAAATTAAGGAATCTACATACATTACCGAAAGTGGAATTATGGACAATGGACTTGAAAACAACCCAAAAAGCAAGCCATTCAGTAAGTTACCTCCAAATCTCGGTAGGTTAAATTTCAGTAAATTCACAGAGATTTTTAGGATCAGTATGTCTGGACATGCTGTCGTTAGTCGCAGCAACCAGTCTTTTCGCCGCTATGGCGATTCGCAGTGCGCTCTTAGCCTTTGATATGCCTTTGTTTTTACTAACACTATCCAGACATTTTGATATTATTTCCTCTTCCACACTCAAGCTAGTTCCAATCGAGCTTCTAAATCATTGAACGTTGTTGTAGCAATAAAATCCTTCAAATTAAATGTTAACATAGTTATGGCCCCCCTAGATTCTGTGCTTTGATTTCTAGGTTTAGTACTCTTAGGCTCTTTGTCATCTGGTTTGCGAACCATTACGAGTTAATACAAGGTCAACCCAACTTATGCCATAACACTAGCGGTGTTGGCCTGTCGGAGAGCAACAGTGATTCGCAATTGTCTGATTAGTTAGTAGAAAGGTGCAATCTGTCTAGATGACGTTTGAGCGCCCATAATCGTTGGCAATGTAGAGGAGATCTTCAATTGTATACTGAACTTCTATGACATCTTTCGCAACTAGAACTCTTCTTACCTGGGCAACTAAGGCGCCAGACTTCGGCATCAAAGACGATGTTGCATTAGCAACTATTACGGTTTCAAGTAGAAGAAGGGCTTATACTAACTAGGCCATCTTCCTCGAGAGAAGGATACTATTCCGTTAGCAGGATTTACTAACAGAGTACTTCACTTGGGTAGTAGGATGTACTAACCTGAATGGTGTGCTCAGTTAGATTTGTGATATTAACAGAATGAGATTCCACTCTTCTAGTAGAACAGAGTTTTTGCTGGTACACAGTTTTTTGTTTTTGTTTTTTCTATGTGATTGAGGGAGGCAAAAGGCAGAATTGCCTATAGCGAGTGCCTCGCTAGCGAGTGCCTCGCTTTGGCCCTAGTGCGAGGGCCAAAATCAAGGGACGATCGAGCCAAAATGCTTGGACACACAGAGTTTGAAGCAATTTAATTCATAGGAAGAGGGAAAGACTGATTCTGGGAGAGAGTTCCAGAGCTCAGCTGTTGAGTAGAAGAAAGTTTGAGAGTAACGTTTCACTCTTGGGTTAGAGAGTTGCACAGAGAAGAGGTGGGATTGAGTTGCAAGACGGGTACCACGTGCCCTACGTAAAGGAGGTGGTATGCACTGGGAAAGATCTGAGGAACACTGATTATTATAGTAGTGATAGAATAGCGAGAGAGATGCAACATTGCGGTGGAGAGAGAGAGATTGCAGAGAGTTGGTGAGTGGACGGGAGTTAATGATACGAAAGGCCTTCTTTTCAACTTTGTCTAGGAGAGCGGTGTGAGAGGAACCTCCCCACACATGTGAACAATACTCAATACAAGGACGCACTATGCCCCTGTACAAAGCAAGAAGCTGTGCTGGGGAATAGAACCCCCTAAGGCGGTTGAGCACACCCAGCTTCTGGGAGGCTGCCTTAGCAAGACTGGTAATATGGTCCTTCCAAATGAGAGCAGAAGAAAAAGAGACACCAAGAATATTGAGAGAAGATGAAGGGTTGATTTTTGTATTGTTGAAGAATAAGGAATAGTCCGCTGGGAGATCCTGACGGTTAGATAGATGGATAAATTGGGTTTTGGAAGCATTAAAGGTAACAAGGTTTTCTCTGCCCCAATGTGAGATAGTATTTAGATCAGAATTTAAGAGTTCTATGGCTTCATTACGTTTGTCGTTAAGGGATTGCTGGCTGGGGCGTTCTGAAAAACTAATGGAGTAGTGTAAGGTTGAGTCGTCTGCGTATGAATGGATGGGAATTAAGGTACAGTTAAGGAGATAATTTATAAAAATTAGAAAGAGAATAAGAGATAGGACAGAGCCCTGAGGAACACCAGAGTTTATAGGGTGAGGAAGTGAACAATGGCCATCCACAACCGCCGTGGTTGTGGACGGCCATTGTTGGCCGAACGGCCGGCCATTGTTGTGGAACGGCCGGAAAGGAAATTAGAGACAAAGGCACAGATGGAGGGATAGAAACCGAAGGAAGGTAGTTTAGAAATTAGAGATTTGTTCCAGA
Source organism: Paralithodes platypus (assembly GCA_032716605.1). Lineage (NCBI taxonomy): Eukaryota > Metazoa > Arthropoda > Malacostraca > Decapoda > Lithodidae > Paralithodes > Paralithodes platypus. Next base: position 12,280,054 of record CM064507.1, on the reverse strand, counting down.
CTCTATCGAAAGCTTTCGATATGTTTAGTGCAATAGAAAAAGTCTCACCGATGTCCCGAAAGGAGGATGACCAAGAGTTAGTAAGATATGAAAGAAGATCACCAGTAGAGCGATCCTTAAGAAAGCCATACTGGCGATCTGAGAGCAGATTATGAGAAGAGAAATGCTTAAGAAATTTGGAAGCAAGAATAGTTTCAAAAACTTTAGAAAGACAAGAGATGAGAGCAATTGGACGATAGTTGGAGGGTTGAGAGCAGTCACCCTTCTTTGGGACAGGTTGAATGTGAGCAAAATTCCAGCATGAAGGGAAGACGTTAGAGGATAGACAGAGACGAAAGAGTTTGCCTAGGCAGGGAGTCTGCACGGAAGCACAGTTTTTGAGAACAACAGGAGGAATACCGTCTGGACCGTACGCCTTATTAGTGTTAAGCCCATAGAGGGTAGAAAGTACATCTTTAGAAGAGATTAGGATATTAGGCATAAGTAAGAGAGAGGAGGGTGGAGAGGGAGGAATAGCACCGTCTGCGGAAGCAGTTTGTGTAGGTGCAGTGGTCGTCACCGTCAATGAAGAAGGAACAGGTATGTTATGGCCATTGATGGAGAATTTTAGACTCACCCATTTTAACCTGTCACCATGGATTAATTTTGACTTATTAGGGTCTGGGTCTAGAACACCAAATGTGTTTCCGAATGCACCTTCGGAAATGGCATAGGGTCTATTTTACTTTGGTGACAGTTTAGACTTTCTCATTGGGTCCCGACACATTTCCTTATCACCGATTTGAAGAGTGACTTTGTGTGCTCTTCGGTGTTGTTTCTGCATCATCTCTGTTTGTGATGCTTGTAGATGATCGCGGTCATGATGGTGGATTTTCTTAAAGACTTGCATTTGTCCCTCTGCATAATCCTCTAGGTTATAGATTGTTATAGATATGACAGCAGGTCATACGGCAGGATTTTGTCCTGGCCATATACAATGTAGAGTGGCATCTTATCTGTAGAGGATATTTTTACAGGGCCATTTACACAACCTGTGACATGAGGAAGCCAGTTTTTATTTACTTGATTGTTGAGCGTGGTAAGATTTGTCAGGTATTTCTTAGTATTCTAGTTTCCTAGTTTCGTTTTGTTTATGCTTCCAGAATTCTAGGAGGGGCCTGCCTTATGTGTTTGAGGCTGGATGATACGCTGCAATGTAGGCTTGTTTGATGTTGTAAATATCACATATACTTTCTTCACCTGGTTCTTGAATTCCAACCTGTTGTCAGCGATTCTTCCCCCAAGTTTAGGTTCGGAAGTGTGAATGTGGGTACTATGAAAGGAAGGACAGGTGAGATTGCAGAGATGCTAGAGAGATGACGAGTAGATATAATATTATGTTGTGCCCAGGAAACCCAGTGGAAAGGGGGGAGTGCGAAGTGGAACGCTTTAAGTTTATATGGAAGGGAAATTAACATGGTACAGGAGTGGTGGGTTTCCTTTTGGCAGAGAGGTGGGCAGATTGTGTTATAGAAGTTAAAAGGTTTAATGAAAGACTGATTTTACTAAGAATGAAAGTCGGGGCAAGAGTCATAGATGATATTTCAGCATATGCATATTGGGAAGGAATTTGTGCTGTACCTAGTTTCAGTGCATTACCACAGCACACCGAAATGCCCCAAAAAATACCCTCATTGTTCCCTGATTAAATAGCATTGTATGCATATTCCCATATTCAAAATATGCAACACGGGGGCAATGCCTAGTGAGTTAATTGCTCAATAGATGGCATTCTGAGAGTGAGGGTCCAAGTCTGGGGGATGAGACTGTGAGGCACAGAGGTGGATCAGTTTCAGAAATGGGGTTGCTTCGAGCCGGGGTGCTTCGCATGTCTCACTCCCTAGACTGGAACAAGACCTCACGGGCCTCACCGTGTTCAGCGGTGGAGTGTACAGGCTCTCAGTCTATGCCTGAGAGGGAGTAGTTGGAATATAGAAACAAAGAAGAAAACAAGCAGGCTTAGCTAGAGATGTCAAAGAACAGTTCTGGAATTAATTACTAGGGGTGGTTGTCGGATGCAAGGAAGGGGGTTAGTAATTGTTGGAGGACACTTGAATGGACATGTCGGGGCAGGTGCCGACGGATATGAGGGCGTGCACGGAGGACAGGGTTATGGCCGAAGGAACCTAGGAGACGCATACATACTGGAGCACTGTACTGCCACGGGGATGGTGGTGTGTAATACTATGTTCAGGAAGAGGATGAGCCATCTGATAACATATGAATCAGGTGGCTCCAGTAGCCAGATAGACTACTTCCTTATCAGCAAATCTGACAGCAAATGGGTTAGAGACACCAAGATCATACCAGGCGAAAAATTCATCCCCCAACACAACCTCCTAGTGTTGACATGTGCCTAAGTAGAGTTCCTGTTAGAAAGAAAGTTATTTGCCAAAAAGGAAAATATGGTTGTTGGAAAAAGAGGAGTACAGAGACAGATTCCACAACGAAATGATGGAAATCGAAAGGAGAATGTGTGTTAGGCCAGATGATGTTGATAGCAAATGGAACTGTATAGAGCGCAGCCTCCTCGATACCACAGACAAAGTCTGTGACAAAACAAAGGGGCCACCCAGACATAAGTTCTCCTAATGGTGGAACAACGATGACGAAGCTGCAGTCAGGGAGAAGAAGAGATGTTGCAAAGTATGGAAGGAAGGTGGCAGCAAGGAAGAATACCTGTCCGTCAAACATAATGCTAGAAGAGAGGTCTACAGGGCAAAGAAAACCATACAGGATAGTGTAATAGAACAAGTTTGCAGCACTAATAATACCAATGTGGTTTATAAATTAGCCAAGAATGTGAGGGACTGTAGCCAGGACGTCGTGGGTGTAAGATGCATAAATAATGACAGTGGCATGACTGTTTACACAGAAAACGAAATCAGAAAGGCGTGGAAGGATCATTATGAAAAACTGCTTAATGTGGAGTTTGAATGGAACAGGGAACAGCTCAGCACTGAACTCCCAGTACAAGGCCCTCCAACTTTGATAAGGTACGACGCTGTTAAAAGTGCTATTTATAAAATAAAGTCAGGAAAAGCCGCTGAGAGTTCCGGCATTGCCGCTGAGATGCTAAAAGCAGCTGGATATATTGGGGTAAAATTGGTCACAGACTTTATTAATGCTATCATAAAGGAGGACAAAATTCCCGATGCATGGCAGAAAAGTGTTATAGTACATATATACAAAGGCAAGGGTGACGTCTTAGACGGGAAATTATCGGGGTATGGAAATGCTTGATCAAGGCATGAAAGTCAGCGAAAGGGTCTTTGAATGCATGATCAGGGAAATTGTTGCTATCAGCGACATGCTGTTTGGATTTATGCCGGGACGTGGCACAACTGATGCTATCTTCACTCTTAGACAAATGCAAGAGAGGTACTTAGAGAAATACAGGGAGTTACACCTAGTTTTTGTAGATCTGGAGAAGGCCTTTGACCGGGTGCCCAGGGAGATAGTGCAGTGGGCTATGAGAAAACTTGGAGTAGAAGAGTGGTTGGTGCGTGTGATAGTGAGAATGTATGAGGGGTCACAGACATCAGTTAGAGTAAACGGGGGCCTGAGCGAAGAGTTCCCAGTGAAGATTGGAGTTCACCAAGGTTTAGTTCTGAGCCCATTACAGTTTGTTTTAGTCCTGGAGGCTCTGTCAAGGGAATTTAGGACAGGACTCCCATTGGAGATGTTATATGCAGATGATCTAGTTCTTATCGCAGATAGTGCGCAGGAAGCAGAGGCAAAGTTCAAAAGATGGAGGGAACTAAGGGTCTAAGAGTTAACATAGATAAAACAAAGGTCATGATTAGAGGAGTAGGGCATGAAACTATAGAAAGAAGCGGTTGTGCAACTATCCATGCGCAGTATGTGGGAAGGGTTTGGGAAGTAATTCAATTCAATGTTGCATCTGTAGTGACTAGGTACACAAGAGATGTAGTGGAGCTAGAGGACCTTTGACAAGTATCATAGACTTTGAATCTGCAGTGTGCAAGGGAGATCATGTATTAAATGACCCACCTGTCAGTGTTGATTTCGATAGTGTAACACTGGAGTGTGTGAATAAGTTCTGCTACTTGGGCGATACGGTTTCCGCCGGAGGTGGCGCTGAAGCTAGCTCCATTGCTAGAGCCAGAACTGGCTGGGGAATGTTTAGAGAGCTGTTGCCACTCCTGAATAGGAGAGGGCTCCCACCCCACCTTAAAGGGAAGGTGTATACCTCGTGTGTTAGGAGGGCGATGACCTATGCCTCGGAGACGTGGCCGGTTAAAGCGGAGGATGTCAATAGAATGGAACGGAATGAGAAGAGAATGGTGAGATGGATGTGTGGGGTTAATCTTAGGGACAGGGTATCAAGCGAGGAATTGAGAAGGCGTCTGGGCATTAGAAGTGTCAGTGAAGTGATGCGCATGAGCCGACTTGGTTGGTTTGGACATGTGGAGAGAATGGATGATCAAAACTGGGTGAATAAATGCCGGACTGTGAACGTGGGGGAAGCTGCGCGTAGGGGTGGACCTAGAATGACGTTGGCTCGGGTACTCCGGTCCGATCTCAAAATAAAGAAATTGACAACAGAGGCAGCCCTTGACAGGGCCGCCTGGAAAGCTGCCATTTAGGACATGAGACTGTAACCACATTCTCTGTGGACAAAACGGTCTTTAAACTTTTATGTATGTAAGAAGCCAATGGCAGGAAAGCGGCAGATGCGGTGCGTTACCAGTGCGTGAGCAACTTCATCTAATGTGTTTTTTTTTGTATTATTATTATTAAGCGGGGCTAATAGAAGAAATCAACACATACCAGAAGATACTGCGAATCCTGATGACTCCTCGGCAATTTCAATGAGTCCACACAGTGTCGAATGGACGTGAAGCTGTTGGGTACTCTTAGATCGGCTCAGGTCCATCACAAAGTACCTTCATGTTGGGCATAAGAGAGACATTTGGTGATTTACTGTTCAATATCCTTCCTAATCAATTTCCAGTACTACTTCCGTCTAGTCGCTTATAGTCCCATCCTGAATAACCAGCTTGAGATGCATCATGCTGTTGGTGTAGTACGACATTGGTGAGGGGATCCAGAATCACTAGATGCAGTCATGTGTCACTGTTATGGGGCCGAAGCCTATCCAGATTTCCGTCCTACAATCGGAACTGTGTATGAGGAACTGGTAGCTTAGGTAGCATAATGGAATCCCTTGATTCTAGAATATAGATCACTTCGGATCATAGTGGATCCTTACATTGCTCGTCTTTCACTTCGGCTTCTGTTAACGTCAATGTCGAGATCAATGGGGCCACTTGCAAGTTTCTACAGGATTGTCTCCTACCACCGCACTAGTTTGCCAGTGAGATTTTTACCACACTTGAATACCTTTGTTAATGCCTCATAATCTGTGTAGAAGTTTATGTCTTGCATCTTTCCGCGTATATCTGGCTGCATGAGGACAGCGTCAAGTCCTTTGAGAGAGGTGTCCGTACAGAGCGTGAATGGGCTTTTATTACAATCAACCATGTATATAAGACAAGGACAGGTATTGTCGACAGTGCTGCTTTGAGAACTTGGAAACATCTTGTTATATTCCACTATAAATAATTCACTGAAGTGGGACTTGGACAGCTCACTACTGCACTTTTCAGGTGTGGAATTCGTCAGCAACGACTTGAGATTGGCATTTGGGATTAAAGTCACACTTACTAATCTTAAAGCACAATCTAGCCTTATGTAGTCTATCCATGATGTGTTGGAGTTCCACTTGAGAAAACTTAAACTTTGGATGGCTTGGAACACTTTTTCTCTGTTAATTGTTCATGTAGGAGTTCTGACGAATCAGGCTTGGAAAGTCTATCCATAGCTTGGCTAGGAATTCAGTACTCTCAACCTCCTCATTGGGTACTGGCAGGTTGGAATGGATGAAAAATCAACTGAAGTCACTGCTTTCTCTACCCAAAGTGGATACTCTGAATGTTTGCGCATTCCATTCGCGTTAAGAAAATACAAAATGCACCTCTCGCCTTTCAAAGGTTAGTCAACAATCATTTTGCGGACCTCTTAGATGTCTCGGTCTTTGCACTCCTGGATGACTTTATAGTCTGTAGCAAGGATGTCAACTCTCACCTTGACAAGCTCCAACAAGTAATGGAATTAACAAATGCATGTGGCACTCCAAGGACTCGAACCTAGGATACTCACACCGAAATCCGCGCATTTATGCATTACGCTAACAAGACAGTTAAATTATTATATGTTACAAGAATTATGTACAAGCCTATGATTGATTATGCAGTTTCGAATCCTGCATATTAATCTGAGTATGTACACACTGTACATTCCAACTGTGCTATGGTATCCTAATGTATAGACGAATGGAAGGAGTAATTATCCCAGCCAAAGCTGCACACTATAACAATATTTGTATATACTTGATTATAATCATATATATATATATATATATATATATATATATATATATATATATATATATATAATCATATACTAAAATTCTATGGATGGTACACTAAATAATCTATGTTCAAATATACTGCAAAATAGTTCGATAATCTGCGGCTGAAACTCCTCCTATAAATGAGTTACAGCCTAGAGAATCAAATCAAGTTTGGGTGGTCTAGTTCACATGCCTAGCTGGTTGATCACAAGTTCTGGTCCAGGAACAACATCATGGTATTAATATTGGCAATGAGTGGTATCACACTGGGTGTTACACTAACATCCAGCTTGCCATAAGCAAGCCAGCTCCCTTTGTACAATGAGAAAGGACCTCATACCTATTAATAACGGTGCACTTGTGTGATTCAGTACTAGTCACAAGTTCTTATTATAATTATACAGTATGTTCTCATTGATTCAGAATACATATGAGTGTACATAATTAACCTAACATTCTTCTTTCAGAGTAATTACAGGAAACCAAATATGCACCCACTGAAATGCTTATTCTAAGTTGTTTTTATACAACTATATTTCCTGGTATTGAAAAAGTGTCTTCTATAAATAAAAGTATTTAAGATTGCCTTATTAACAAAAAATTCCTACAAGAATAAAGACAAAAAATTTAATAGAATAAATACAAAAACATAATGTCAGAAGTGTGACCGATATATACAGTATATACAGTATATATATATATATATATTATTTTTGTTTATTTTTCTATATTCCAAATACTCCCTCTCGGGCATAGGCTGAGAGCCTGCACACTCAACCGCTGAACACGGTGAGGCCCATGAGGTCTTGTTCCAGTCTAGGGAGTGAGACATGTGAAGCACCCTGGCTCGAAGCAATCCCATCTCTGAAGCTGCTCCGCCTCTGTGCCTCACAGTCTCACTCCCCAGACTCGGACCCTCACTCGCAGAACGCCACCTATTGAGCAATTAACTCATTAGGCATTGACCCCCTGTAGCATATTTTGAATATGGGAATATTCATACAGTGCTATTTAATCAGGGCACAATGAGGGTATTTTTGTTTTGGCATTTCGGTGTGATGTGGTAATGCACTGAAACTAGGTACAACACAAATTCCATCCCAATAATATCTTCCCATTGACATATTGGGATTCGAACCCGGGTCCATTGGATTACCAGTCCAGTGGCAAGACCACAATATATATATATATATATTCTTTAGTGAACGTCTACAATACTGATTGATTTTTTGTTTCATATAGTATCCCCGAAGGCTTCATAATGGATCAACTTAGCCCAGCAGACATCCCGGTCATCACCAAATCCTGGCAATACCGCTGGACCGAGACACCTGAGTCTTTGGGCTCTCTTCTGGAGGTTGTTCCTTCGGTTGCTATTCGCTACACAGGGACTAGTAAAGGGGGAGAAGAAATGGAAATCAACACTAAAGCAAAACATGTTAATAACATGGACAAATACTCTGAAGAAAAAGAGATCATGATTGATCCTAAGGCACGTAACATCAGCAAGAAGGTAATAAGGTCACCAAGTAAACTGGCATCATGGACTTATTTATATAACAATGGTATGCTGGGTAATACTCAAACAGATCCAGATTTCCGAGGTTTGCAGTTAGCTGGTAATACATACAAACTCTTGTTTAGCATAATGCATGATCATGGTATGTTCCCTTATGCTGTTCCAACTCACACCACAAAATCCTTCAGGGCACTTTCAAAACTGATGGGAGGGGTAGATCAAGGTGCTATGCAAGCAGGGTTTGTTATTCCCAAAGGTACTAATATTTATGATTTTTTGAAGTCTTAGAGGTTTGTTCAAGAAAGAAAGAAACACATATCTGACTGTATAATGTTGGTAATTGTAAGTCAAATAATTGGTAGAGTAATGGTTGCAAGTGTAGTTCCTTGTCATAGAATTATCTCAGAATATTATTTTCATTCATAATAAATTTCAGTAATTGCGAATGCTGTACAGGAATTAATTATGTTCCCCATTCAGTATTATAATTACCACTTGTTTGTACTGCATCGTATTTATTGGTTATATATATGATGGATCATGCATCACACCTTTGTACTCATTTGTCTTGTCAAGTGTATTCTGTAACAGATATTAGAATCCTTTTGAGATTGCTTAGGTCTGATAGCATCTCACTAATTTGAACGACTAGCACTATTATCTTTACTCAGGATGATATTGTTGAATACTTCTTGTCATTTTGTTCTGCGAGGGGTAATGCATATTTCCATTGATTCATTCAGGAGGGTTTCCTGGTTTCCTGAGAACAAAAAACACTTTCAATACGAGAGCAAACCATCAATACATAATTATACAAAATTAGTTTGCAAAGATATTCTAATTTGCCTGCATTTATGATGAGTTATCTCAGTATATGAAATATGTTATAACATTATAGTTTATAGTCAAATATTATTATGTTTAAAGGAGTAATTCCGTCCGCCAATCATTAGACGGGATTAGCCCAGGTGAAGAGACAAGGTTTAACTTTTAAAACTTGTCACAAGAAAACTCCTGCCACACCCTCACTCCCCACCAATCAGCGGCTTCCTGTGACACAACGATTAAAGCCAGCTGTATCTCCCTTTAACCTCTGAAGTGCGCATGGGGGTAATTAGACACCTCTCCCTGTGTGCATGTATTTGAGGTGTTTCCGTCACTAAAATATTCATTGTACCATTAATAGCATTAATACTTATCCATATGCGCCTATTATGGGTTGATTATAAAGGTATTAACCTGAAACAACAATAAAACGAGTGAAAACAGCGTTTGGATGGTCAAAATCGGAGATATAGCCCGCGAGTTGTATAATGTATGGGTGAGGCAAGCTGCTTTCCCGCCAATTTCCCCCAAGGCCACTGAGACACAGTCGATCGATACTCTCTCTCTCTCTCTTGCATTCGCTTGCTATCAGTGATGACCACACCCTGCAACTGGATTTCTAATGTTAGCACGAAAATATACCTCAGAATAAGGGAATAACAGGGAAAATAGGTGATAACTGAAGGAGAGGAGGAAAGTGGGGAAGGAGGGGAGGTAGAGGACTGAGATTTTGCATGGCCCATGGGCCAATTTTTTTTTTTTTTTTTTTTTTTTTTTTTTTTTCGATGACAAAAGTTGATTTTTTTTTTCTCTGACTCTTAAGAGTCTCCCCGCAGTTCCCGGGTTAATTAAACGCTTGCCATTAACTTCGCTCCCAGTTCACACCCATATATTCTATCCTGGTTGCAGATGTCCTATTACCATGGTGCAAACTTCTCACTCCTGTCAGCCACTACAGGACATCTCCAACAAGCTTCCAGGAGAATATTATGAAGATGGAATGAAGCAAAAGGAGAAGAAATGGGAAATTCAAAGCGAACGGGCTGGACAAGCTCCTCCCGGGCGCACGGCTCAGCCAATCACAGGGCTCCGGGCTGTGAGGGTGGGGTATAAAGGGAGGTGGATGGAGACACTCAGCCACAGGTGCTTAACACATTACGAGCTGCCTAGGCGGTAATTTATATGTACCGCCCAGCGAGGGGTTTTGGCCATAAATGGGATTGTTTCCGTGCTCTTTTTCATGCATAAACAAGACCCAGAGCATAGTACTAGTATGTATCCTGAAAGGGCGTAAATTGAGCTTTCCAACGACACCCGAACCATCCTTCTACGATCACTGGTTGTCTTGCAACGATCGTGCAACCGAAGGGCAAAATGGCTAAAATACAGTCATTTTCTTACATTATTACGTGTGTAGCGAGTGAGTGAGGGTGGAGGAGGGTGCAATGAATCTCAGTTGGTCCACGGCGGCCATGGCGAGCGGTCAGGAGGAAATCTATGCTCCTGCCACCGCTCCGCTCTCTCTCAGAGCACATTACGTGCTCAAAATTGCACTCGACATATGTCGTGACCCGCATATGGGCACCTTTTCTTTAACTCGACATATGTCGTGAGCCGATAGACAAGGGTTAAAGGGATCACAACTGGACGCTCTTAGCAAATACCACCCTGAGCCTCACCTTGGCACTTATGGGGAATCAACTAAGCCTGTTTCTGTACTCCAGCAACCTTGCACTACTGAACGCCAGATGAACCAGGAGATAGTACATCACCCACCAACGGCTCAGATACACCTTCAGTATCCTGATGCCTGCCGACACATCGCTAGTCTTCACACAATAAGTCAAGCGATTCAAGATGGTCACCGGGTGGTAGATGGTACGGAAATGATGGAGATGGTATACTGGCCTGCTATGAAGCAATCCAGGAAAGACTACAAAATATTTTATTTAAGGACCCTTAAGGGCTAGAACCGATTTACAAAAAAAGTAAATGCTAAGACCAACCAGTGTGTTCCAGCTATAAAATATATGTGTTCTTATAGAACAACCCAAGAGAAATTGTCTGGACAAATGATGAAATCAAAAGATGAAGTGCTGTGAGATATAGTTGTTATTGTTAGTAAAGGCACCCAGCCAAATAGCTAGTAATAGTACAGGATCTTATAGGAGATTAGGTAAGATAGATAATCAAACATTAAGTGGGAGTTCTTCGGGATAATGTTCTAAACGGGGAAATACTGATTACGTGCAGGTAACTGAGATACACAGGATTTACATGAGAAACTTTGAGGGATACCTTCTTAGCTTTTGATTCTGATGTAGAAGATGATGTTGGGCGTGGGGCTGAGGTAACCTGCTTCAAAGCTGATTTCGGTAGGCTACTCCAGGAAATATTGATGGGGGTTCTTTGGGTCGCTTGCCACCCTTAACTGACACCCATTCACAATTGAAATGTGTCTCACAAATATGTATCTCCTTCAAGCGCCTCAAGCTTTCTTTCTCATTCGGCATTGCCAATATCCATCTCTCCCTCTCCTCAGGATCTTTTGGGAAGGATATGACCTTTACATAACGCGTCGCTTCATAGTTTCCTTTACAGCCAAAACAGCTGCAACGACATGGCATATTGTCACAAAAGCAGAAACCAAAACAAAGATTATGTGAGATCACCAGCTGGACAGTTTCTGAAAGAGAAACAAACAAAACATACATTAGTTAACGATGATAGAAATCAACAAGTAGGTGCAGTAATTGCCAGGTTTCATACAAGATCATCATATCCGATAACAAATTTAGATTCAATGTAGATTCTAATGTTTTTTTAATTTTTAAAATTGGAGCCTCTCAGACTCAAGTTAAAAACCCCGAGGTCGTGACGTTCCCGTCCTTCTTTAAAGGAGTCTATGATATAATTATATACTGTATATTAGTATTATGTATGTTTTATGGATATGTCCAAAGTATTTGATAAGCTGTGCAATCAACATCTTTATAATACTTTATTACCTAAGGGTGTTCCAAGATACATAGTTAACCTGTTGAGAGACTGGTATAGCACAAAACAAATACATATTTTAATGGGGCAGTCCTGTGTCAGCTATGTCTTCAGTTTCCTGCGTTGTAAAACAAGGTAGCATTCTGTCTTCAGTTCTGTTTAATTAATATGTTGTTGAATTACCTGAATAATTAAATAAGAAGAAGGTTGGCTGTGTTTTGAACGACAATATAATTATTAGATTGGTATCCAAAATTCGAAAATGGATATTAAATGTGATCGTCTAATCAACCTTTAACTGTGTTGGTGGTGTAATGGTGTAGATGCTTATGTTCTGGGTGTGGTGTCCCGAGTTCGAGTCCCGGGAGGACCATATGCTTTTATTAGTTTATTCAAGTGCATTTGGGTTTGTAATTGACGATTAATGTTAAGATCGGGTTGTTACTTAATTCTAGAGGTTCAGGGAACTAATGTATAGCGAGGCCGATCCTTAGTGATCTTGGCCCCATTCATTGTTCAGGAAACTAATGTATAGCGAGGCCGATCCTTAGTGATCTTGGCCCCATTCATTGTTCAGGAAACTAATGTATAGCGAGGCCGATCCTTAGTGATCTTGGCCCCATTCATTGTTCAGGAAACTAATGTATAGCGAGGCCGATCCTTAGTGATCTTGGCCCCATTCATTGTTCAGGAAACTAATGTATAGCGAGGCCGATCCTTAGTGATCTTGGCCCCATAGGAAACTAATGTATAGCGAGGCCGATCCTTAGTGATCTTGGCCCCATTCATTGTTCAGGAAACTAATGTATAGCGAGGCCGATCCTTAGTGATCTTGGCCCCATTCATTGTTCAGGAAACTAATGTATAGCGAGGCCGATCCTTAGTGTGATCTTGGCCCCATTCATTGTTCAGGAAACTAATGTATAGCGAGGCCGATCCTTAGTGATCTTGGCCCCATTCATTGTTCAGGAAACTAATGTATAGCGAGGCCGATCCTTAGTGATCTTGGCCCCCCCATTCATTGTTCAGGAAACTAATGTATAGCGAGGCCGATCCTTAGTGATCTTGGCCCCATTCATTGTTCAGGAAACTAATGTATAGCGAGGCCGATCCTTAGTGATCTTGGCCCCATTCATTGTTCAGGAAACTAATGTATAGCGAGGCCGATCCTTAGTGATCTTGGCCCCATTCATTGTTCAGGAAACTAATGTATAGCGAGGCCGATCCTTAGTGATCTTGGCCCCATTCATTGTTCAGGAAACTAATGTATAGCGAGGCCGATCCTTAGTGATCTTGGCCCCATTCATTGTTCAGGAAAACTAATGTATAGCGAGGCCGATCCTTAGTGATCTTGGCCCCATTCATTGTTCAGGAAACTAATGTATAGCGAGGCCGATCCTTAGTGATCTTGGCCCCATTCATTGTTCAGGAAACTAATGTATAGCGAGGCCGATCCTTAGTGATCTTGGCCCCATTCATTGTTCAGGAAACTAATGTATAGCGAGGCCGATCCTTAGTGATCTTGGCCCCATTCATTGTTCAGGAAACTAATGTATAGCGAGGCCGATCCTTAGTGATCTTGGCCCCATTCATTGTTCAGGAAACTAATGTCTAGCGAGGCCGATCCTTAGTGATCTTGGCCCCATTCATTGTTCAGGAAACTAATGTATAGCGAGGCCGATCCTTAGTGATCTTGGCCCCATTCATTGTTCAGGAAACTAATGTATAGCGAGGCCGATCCTTAGTGATCTTGGCCCCATTCATTGTTCAGGAAACTAATGTATAGCGAGGCCGATCCTTAGTGATCTTGGCCCCATTCATTGTTCAGGAAACTAATGTATAGCGAGGCCGATCCTTAGTGATCTTGGCCCCATTCATTGTTCAGGAAACTAATGTATAGCGAGGCCGATCCTTAGTGATCTTGGCCCCATTCATTGTTCAGGAAACTAATGTATAGCGAGGCCGATCCTTAGTGATCTTGGCCCCATTCATTGTTCAGGAAACTAATGTATAGCGAGGCCGATCCTTAGTGATCTTGGCCCCATTCATTGTTCAGGAAACTAATGTATAGCGAGGCCGATCCTTAGTGATCTTGGCCCCATTCATTGTTCAGGAAACTAATGTATAGCGAGGCCGATCCTTAGTGATCTTGGCCCCATTCATTGTTCAGGAAACTAATGTATAGCGAGGCCGATCCTTAGTGATCTTGGCCCCATTCATTGTTCTTTCCACTCACTAAAACATTACGTTTTCCATAATGCAGTTGGGTCGAGTACATGATTAGATTAATATCCAAAATTCGAAAATGGATATTAATCGTGATCGTGTAATCAACCTTTAACTGTGTTGGTGGTGTAATGGTTTAGATGCGTATGTTCTAGGTGTGGTGTCCCGAGTTCGAATCCCGGGACAACCATATTATTTCATTAGTTTATTCGAATGCATTGGAGTTTGTAATTGATGATTAATGTTAATGTTACTTAATTATATGCTGATAAACTGGGGGTGCTCTGTACGTTAACAATGGGACTGCAGGATCTGATAAACATTTGATCTGAGATCATGCCTTCTAAACACTTGCAACTTAGTTTATATAAAACTAAATGCATGATGTTCAACTCAGAAGAAAAAAACTTGGAAACCACTATCTGTCATCAACTGTCAACAACAATGCCGTATAGTTTGTGAAACATATAAAATATCTCGGATAAATATTTACACATATCTTACAAACCATGATGACAGCCATGCTGAAAATATGTATAGGGTTTCTGCGTGAGAAATTAAATTATTTGTAATACATGTAATACTTACACAAAATGCATGCTTTTTAATTGTGTCTGCACTAATTTGTACTGTTTATCCCTGGTTAATACATCAAAAGTATCAACTATTAGTCCCTTGCGCATATGTTATAATAACAGCCTATGAATAATGATGGGGGCAGGTCGCTTCTGTAGGGTGTCTGAACTATTCCTACAACACCAATTACCCACCTTCCAGGAGGTACAGTCTGCGACAGAACTGCTGTCATGACCTGAGGCAATGTATTAGTTCACTTATCTTTTAATAGATGGTCCTTTAATCGCTTCTAATAAAAGGGGGCGGGGTTAATATAGAGGTTGGAAGGAGGAGGAGTCAAACGTGTGTGTGTGTGTGTGTGTGTTCTAGAACAGCACGCAGAATAAGTTTATTTTAACATAACACACAGGCCATATTATGAGATTAGCCCATGCCGGATCACAAATAAATAGCACACATCAGGTGTTGCGTTATTTATGGAATTTAATAGACAGACAATCAAGTTTATATCCTTCGCACTTCCCATTCCCCCTCCTCCCCCTCTCCCTTTCACCCCAACTCTCCTTCTTCACCCGCTTTTTCTCCCCTCCCTCCCACCTCTCTCTCTCTCTCTCTCTCTCTCTCTCTCTCTCTCTCTCTCTCTCTCTCTCTCTCTCTCTCTCTCTCTCTCTCTCTCTCTCAAGGACGTAAATGATACCCTCTAAAATATGCAGATTAATACTATGCGATTGTTTTGAATTTACATATACATAATAAATGTTAGGGATGACTAAAATAACAAACATATATTGATTAGGAATAGGATGACTAGCGAGGCAGCGAACAACACCTATTGCTCGCTGCCTCGCTAGTTTTCCTATTCCTATTTAAGCTACGATTCCCGAAGAACACGTCTATATTTGTTTGTATATATATTAAGTGTAACAATAACACTTAGAATTCAAGTTATCTGTGTTGGCTTAAGTTGAATAATACATATACTTATGACCTCCACAATTTGTAATGTTTGGAGAGACGGCGCTTCAACCTTTCTCCTCTGTCCATCACATGCAAACGCCCACACCAACACTAACACAGGATACAAAACACACACACACACTCACACCCGATAACATAAAACGCACATCACACACATGATCACATACAACGTAATGGGCACAAAACACTCACATATGATAACATAAAACACACACAAACACACACACTGGTCCAGGCAAACTAGAAAAGGGATTAGCATTATTGAGGAAATGCTGCTCTCTTCAGTGCGTGCCATGGCCTTACGACGTATACAAACTAATAACACACATAACAAAGCCACTACAACAACTTCGTCTCTCTCCAACACCCCTTCTCCCCTCTCTACACTCTTCAGAAAATAGGAAGTAGCTACGAGGTGCCGTTGTAAAGGCTTATCCTTCAATACCTTCACCTGACCTGACCCCATCCGGGGTTTAGCTGGTCCACAAGGGTGTGTGACATGAACCCAATAGAGAATGTGTGGGCCATCATGTCATGGAGTGGAATGTGGTCCAGGTTAGGAGAGGAAAGAGCGGGAGGAGTGGGATCGGGGGGGGAATCCGTCGCCGCCCTTATGTAAGTTGGAAAATGTTTATATCAGCTCCAACGAGAATACAGGAGGTAGTTGATGCAGCTTGTGGGTGGAGATCATATTGATTTCATAAATATAAATTGTAAATGTTTACATATAAGAACCCTTTATATATATTATATAATGTGTATGTGTTTCCAATGTTCACCGTAACATAATGATGGTGAAATAATACATATTAAATTAAATTCAAGGTAACATACACAGAGCTATAGTATACTTTTAATTATGTTTGGACGATAATTTAAACAATTCGAAATAAAAACATATAAGCCTAAACAATTTATATCAACTTTAAAACAACATAACCAGATTGCTTGGATTATCGTTAATTGTTCAATTCGATGACTTACTTTATAGTAAATCATTACAATGGGTAGCGCCGAACTGTTTAATGATAATGGGAAGTCACAGTAATTAAGCTAGTAATTAAGAATCCACTGAGAAAAGAATAATGCAATAATCATAGCGTGTCATATTACATGTTAGGCTAGATTATGAATTGGTCAACCACAGTGCTGTGAATAGTGGTATGGAAGAAAAACAGATTAACTCTAATATTTAAAACAAAAATGTTATTTCAAAGAAACTCGTTTCGGCTCATCTAAAGTGTCTTCTCTAACTGAGCCGATATTATCTTGTCTTTATGATATATATATTTGGTTATAACTTGGTCCAAGCTAGATTACAATGTGATCCAACTTGTCTTGATGCGTGGATTGTAACATCCTGTTTCAATTACCGGTACTTATATATGTATACGATTGTTCACACTAACCAGGACGCCAAGGTTAGCAACTTTGAGTGGTGTTGCAACGGAGCATATCTATATATTTTCTATAACACATTGTATTAGGTAAAGAATAGAATACGAGTTAATAATTGAGAATCAGTAAAGGTAAAAAGAACCGTATTATTAAAACACCAAAGTCATTTTTATGGACAGCTTTGAACACGATGATGAGGAAAATTATATATTCGGTTAGGAGAGAGAAGGGGGGAGATAGGGGAAGGTAGCAGAGGGAAGGGGAGGAGATAGAGGAAGGCAGCAGAGAGAAGGGGGGAGATATGGGAAGGTAGCAAGGCAGCAGAGAGAATGGGGGAGATATGGGAAGGCAGCAGAGAGAAGGGGAGGAGGGGGGAATGGGAAGTTCGAAGGATAGAAACTTGATTGTCTGTATATTAAATGCCATAAATAACGCAACACCTGATGTGTGCTATTTATTTGTTATCCGGCATGGGCTAATCTAATAATATAGCCTGTGTGTTATGTTAAAATAAACTTATTCTGCGTGCTGTTCTAGAACACACACACACACACACACGTTTGACACCTCCTCCTTCCAACCTCTATATTAACCCCGCCCCCTTTTATTAGAAGCGATTAAAGGGCCATCTATTAAGAAATAAGTGAACTAACACATTGCCTCAGGCCATGACAACAAGTTCTGTCGTAGACTGTACAACGGAGGGCTGTGATTGGACTAATTCATAGGTTGCGTAAGTCGTCAAACCATCATTTAAGCAGTATATATTTTAATTACTTTCAAAGTACAAAGTTCTTTAGCATATGAAAAAAATCAGCATATACTAATTATGGTCAATGCTATATCTTAATTAACGTGTGTGTGTGTGTGTGTGTGTGATAATGCATATGTTTGTGTTTATTCATACTGTATGCATATCGTTTTTTAAACCACGTTATATACATATGTACGAAATAAAGATATTATCGAAAAAAAGATTATATAGCTTGTCTGTCGTCGTCCGTCGTCCGTCCGGAAACTCCTCCTAGACCAGTAAATGGATTTTGACCCAATTTCACAGGTATATTAATTTGGTCAATGCAAAGATCAGTCAAACCGAAATTTTGAATTTAACTTACAGGTTAAGGTCAAAGATTAAGGTTAAAAAAAAGGTCAATATTTCACGTGTCTTAGTTTTTACTCAAGTGTCTTAATTGTCACTATACAAGTTACTGCTACCCTCGATATCTTATTGACCAATTGTTAGATAAATATTATGAAGGGTAAGGTCAAAGGTCAAGTTCAAAGGTCAAAATATTTGTTTTACTAGTATTTCTATATTAACTGTTAGATTCTCACTAGACTTACCATGTATATTCGGAATACTTAGGCCACAGTCATACAAGAAACTATACAATTCCATATGAAAGGTAAATTTCACAGGTCAAGGTCAAATAAAAGGTCAATATGCTAATTGTTTAATTTGCATGCACAATTCACAACATTTGGTGATATAAATAACAAGGGAAAAAATAAATGTTGAGACATATCATGAAGGTCAAGGTGAAGGTCAAAGGTCAAGGTCAACTATTCTATAATTATATATGAAACTAACTGATGGGTTTTAATGAAATTAGTCATGCTTATTTGATTTTCCTGGGCAATGTCAATGAAACAAAAAAAATACTCTTACATAAAGGTCAAGGTCACAGGTCAAGGTGAAAGGTCAACTTATACTGTTTATTTATAGTTTTTATTCAAATGTCTTCATTTTCACCATACAAGTTACTGGTAACCTTGATATCGTATTGCACACATTTTAGATAAATATTCTAAAGGGTAAGGTCAAAGTTCAAGGTCAAAGGTCAAAATAGGATTGTTACTAGTAATTATTATACTAACTGTTAGATTCTCACTAGGCTTACTACATGTATTCGGAATACCTAGGCCAAAGTCACACAATAAACTATTCAATTCCATATGAAAGGTCAAGGTCACAGGTCAAGGGCAAATAAAGGGTCAATATGCTATTGTCTTTACTTGTCATCAAACTTCACAAAATTTGGTTGAATAGTTGCACTTTGAGTGAAAAGTAAAATAATAAATGTTGAGACATATCAAGGTCAAAGTCCAACTATTCTATTAATATAATATGAAACTAACTGATAGGTTTTAATGAAATTAGGCATTCTTATTTGATTTTCATAGGCAATGTCAATGCAAACAAAAATGTGCTTGTATTTAAAGGTCAAAGTCACAGGTCAAGGCCAAAGGTCAACTTTTATTATTTATTAAGAAAAATACTAAAATTTTAGAAAACGGGCTGTGTTATGACTTATTACTTAAATATCATATATATCACATTTCACATAAATATTGGAATAGTTAAGGTCAGAGGTCAAGGTCAAAACAAGAGTAATTGCCATTTTCCCTAAACTCCTTCTTGACTGTTTAATGTATTGTCATCAAATTATACAGGCAAATTCAGTTGGTCAATGCGACGACCATCCAAATATATGTATTTTATTTTTAGTCAAAGGTCAAAGGTCAAAGGTCAAGGTCACAGTATATGATCACTATTTGTAATATAACAGTTTTTATATGAATTACACCATATTCATAATGCTAGTTAATACGAACATTACTGTTAAGCTAACTAAATCCTTGATAAGAAATTCTAAGGTCGAAGGTCAAGGTCAAGGTTAAAGGTCGAAATATGAGTTTTACTAGTATTTCCTATTTAATGCAAGATTCTAAGGTCATAAGTTAACCTTCATCATAGAAAAATACTAAATTTTCGATAAGCTGACAACTGTTAGTTGCAGTTTACTTATATCACATATATTTCAATCATATACTATATATATATATATATATTATAATACTTAAGGATACAGGTCAAGGTCAAAGAACAGAAAAAGAGTGTTAATAATTTTCTTTAAACTCTTCCTAGACTGTTTAACACATTGTGTACCGGTGATGTCTTTTTTATTGTATTCCAGCTATAATTAGACGATTTTGTGGAGCTTATGAAGGATCTGTGATAGTAAAAAGGGTTAATTAAGATAGTTGAAAGCCTGTTAATTATATGGAGGCCCTTCATAAACTAAATAAAATTGTTTTAATATCCAGTATGAAATGAAACTGACTGAACTGTACTGAACGGGTTATGTATCGTCACCAAATTTTGCTGGCAAATTTGGTTGGTCAATGCAACGATTGTTCAAATTTTGTGTTATTGTTATTCAGAGGTCAAAGTGAATGGTGAAGGTCAAAGGGTATGGTCACTATTTCTTTCTTGTATATATTTTAAATTTGAATTACACTATATTCAAATTGCTACAAAATAGTGTTACGCTGACCTTATTATAGATAAATATTCCAATGGTTAAGATTCCATGTGATCACAAATGTAATTATATATATATATATATATATATATATATATACTGTATATATGCTCCAAGGCGGACATGAACCACCAACAGTCAGGACGAGTGTCCAGGACGAGCATGTAAGGGGACCTAGACCTTCATTTTACTTTTTTCAAGGAATTTTCATTTTTGTTTTGTTTTATTAAAAGCTTCCTATGACACTGTACAATCATAGGAAACATCAAATTTCCACATCTGACACCCATTACTCACCCTATGGGGGCTCCCCCCCTCGCCCCCAGTCTAAAATCACCCTTTCTATTTCTGAAGTATTTTAGTTACTCAAATCACTCCATTTTCTATAATGCAGAAGGCCTAGCTACCTAAGAAAATATAATAATAGGGGTAACTATTCTATAACCAAACCTTTCACATTAGGAAAATGTGTTATGACATGTCAACTTATAAAGGCGCTTATGACAAATTATGCTTTTTCAACGTCTGAGGCTATCTATTGATCTGATTCTGTCCGATTGCCTCCATTTTTTTCACAGCATTAGACCAAGCATAAATGACAATTTGTACGCTCTTAGAATGGGTTTTTGGCAATATTTTTGAAGCTCAAATCTATATTTATGATTGGAAGTAGGGCCAAAATTGTATCATTGATATTTACCTGTATTTTTGAACATGATCATGTATTAAAGTGGGGTAATTAAGAGTGCAGATTTATAGCCTATATATCTAAGTTACCTCATACAAAAAATAAACGAAATCTGCCTAGACAAAAATTTGTCTGATATGTTTTATCTATAGTAAACTGAAAAATGCGTGCACGTGCACACGCGCGCATGCACGCACATAGAGCGATGACATTTTCAGCGAGTCTTACTATTACCATGTACACATACAGAGCAAAAGGCCAGAAATTATTCTTTTGTAGAGGGTGGAATAAGGTTCTGAGGTCTAGTCTCCCCTTAATCCACTGCAGACACGTATCCTCTATCTAGCCGTGGTATAGTGGATTAAAGTACGGGCACTTGTTCTGACTGTCGGTGGTTCATGTCTGGTTGTGAGTATATATATATATATATATATATATATATATATATATATATATATATATATATATATATATACCGGTATATATATATATATAAATATATATATACAGTATATACTGTATAAATATATACTGTATATAAACCGATTTTACCTAAGAGATTCTATACTACTTGCAGCATTATAGGTCGCAGAGTTGCGTATGCATTTTTTTTGTTTTTTTGTTTTTTTTGGTAATGCGAAAACTGCACACCTACTTTATTATTGTTATTATTATTATTATTATGCTTATTTTTATATATACATATATCAAGTATATCCCACAAATCCATGTGAGCTGCTAATTGTTTTTAAACTCCCAGCCGGATTCGAACCACCAACAGTCAGGGCTAGTGTCAACAATAAAGTAGGGAGCAGTTTTCGAATTACCAAAAAAAAAAAAAAAAAAAAATCATACGCAACTGTGCGACCTATAATTCTGCAAGTAGTAATGAATCTCTTAGGTAAAATCGGTTTATATACAGTATAAACAGTTTATATATATATATATATATATATATATATATATATATATATATATATGTATATATATATATATACTGTATATATAAAATATATATATATATATATATATATATATATATATATATATATATATATATATATACAGTATATATATATACTGTATATATATATATATATATATATATATATATATATATATATATATATATATACAGTGTATATATATATATACAGTATATACTGTATATATATTATATATATATGTAGTAAAACTCGCTAGGAAAAATGAAACAATGGAACACGTGTATTTGTGATATATTCTCAATATTTGTAACTCTCATGCTTTGTGGGTTAGAATTAAATGAAATCAATTTCAACCCGAGTTGCGTCGGGACACTCAAAAATCCGTGTATGGTATTCTGGAAATATGGATCCTACAACTAGGTTTGAATTGAAATATATTCGCCTAGTGGGTTTCCCTTCTCCCAAACATAAATAGGATAGAAGGCCGAGTGTCTTTTAGACTGCCGTGGTGTAATTGATTAAAGCGTCGGCTATCGTTCTGATGGTCGATGGTTCGATCCCCACTGAGAGACTAGAAACATTTAGTGGCTCACGTGTATTTGTGATATATTCTCAATATTTGTAACTCTCATGCTTTGTGGGTTAGAATTAAATTAAATCAATTTCAACCCGAGTTGCGTCGGGACACTCAAAAATCCGTGTATGGTATTCTGGAAATATGGATCCTACAACTAGGTTTGAATTGAAATATATTCGCCTAGTGGGTTTCCCTTCTCCCTAACATAAATAGGATAGAAGGCCGAGTGTCTTTTAGACTGCCGTGGTGTAATTGATTAAAGCGTCGGCTATCGTTCTGATGGTCGATGGTTCGATCCCCACTGAGAGACTAGAAACATATATATATATATATATATATATATATATATATATATACTGTATATGAGTGAAATATATGTTATTTAAGTAAAATGCAACTAACTGTCGTCAGCTTATCGAAAATTTCGTTTTTTATGATGAAGGTTAACATATGACCTTGGCCTGTGACCTTGACCTTTATGTACAGTAGATTATATTTTTGTTTACTTTGATGTAACCCTAGAAAATCAAATAAGTGTGTCAAATTTCACTATAGATCATCAGTTAGTTTCAGAGGTATTAAAGGAATAGTTGACCTTGACCTTTGACATTCATGATGTCTGACAATTTAGCATTTTATTTTTCCCTTAAAGTTACAACTGTCTCAACGAATTGTGTGAAGTTTACATGAATAGTAAATTTAGCATATTGACCTTATATTTGACGTTGACCTGTGACCTTGACCTATCAAATGGAATTATGTTTAATCGTGTATGACCTTGCTCTAGGCATTCCGAATATGCATGATATGCCTAATGAGAATCTTTCAATAAATAAGAAATACTGTACTAGTAAAAAATCACCAGGTTGTCTTCCGAAGGTGTGTCACTGGAGGAGGCATTGTCAAGTGGAATGCTCTGACCGACGAACTTTGGCATGAATTTCTGTTGATTCTGACAGTCCCACATGACCCCGTTTTGTTGTCATGGAGAAACTGGCAGAGAGCAGGAGAAGTATACCAATTGTTGGGGTACAATGTATGCCCCTTATCCATGTAAGGCTCCATCATCTTCTTTATGATGGCCCCTGACATGCCCAAGGGGTCATTGGCACCGATAGTGGAGCAGATAACTGCAAATTTAAGGAGAATCGTTCATTTCCGGAAGCAAGCACCAAATTTGGCACACATACTCCTTGGGGATTGCTCTTTTGATAAAACCCGTTAGCCACCTAAAAATTCAAGATGGCGGCCATTTTTCAAGATGGCCGCCATTGAATATACAGAAATATTGCATTTCGCAATAAAATCGCAAAGACTTGTCCTATTTGAATTATCTTGGTGTCAAATCATACATTTTTCACTATGTAGAATCCGAATTTGGAACCATGGACTTACTCACTAGCTTCCTTGTACCATAATATCAGTCCCGGAATCCTAATATTCTGCTAAATTAGAGGTTCATGTTACGTCTGACTCGGCTAAAATGTATGGTAGTGTATATCGTAGTAGTGTTAGAGGTTTAGTATGTGTAGCATCTTCCTGTACAAGGCTTCCAAACTGGACATGACACGATGCGGTGGGGGGGGGGGGGGTCGTTGAGAGACTTGCAGCGGAAGGTGTAGAGTAGTAGCTCAACAGAGCGGATGTCAATGCACAGCCAGGGCACACTGGTGGCACCGCTACTGTGAAACTCAGCATGGGGTTCAGTATCAGCTGAATAATTAGTTTAGTGTAGCTAAATAATTAGTTTAGTGTCCCAAATGCTGTCTAATAAGCCCTGCATCAGTTAGCTACTGTAGATTACATGTAGTTTAACATAGATGTTTAGTTAGATATAACTAAATCTTAATCTGGAGAATAATAAATTAATCAGTGATAGGCAATATGGTTTTAGACGATGTCGATCAACTGCAGACATTCTTTGCCTTCTTACGCATCAAATCAACCAAGCTACAGACCAACATGGTGAAACACATACAATAGCACTGGATATATCAAAGGCATTTGATAGAGTCTGGCATCAATCCTTATTGTCGAAGATGTCACACTACGGCCTTGCATCATTAGTTCCACTAATTTCTTCTTATCTTCATAACAGAAACATACGTGTAATGGTAGATGGCCTTTATTCTCAATTTCACTCAATAAATGCTGGTGTTCCCCAGGGATCAGTTTTGGCCCCAACTCTGTTCCTCATTCATATCAATGATCTCATATCTACCACTCATAATCCAATACATTCCTACGCAGATGACTCAACACTCCACAGTTCCTTCACATTTACCAATTCTTTCACCCAACCCGATCTTATAAATTCAAAAATAAACACTGCAATTTCTCTGAACCAGGACCTTTCTAGAATTAATGAATGGGGACAAGAGAATCTAGTTTCCTTTAATGCACAGAAAACCAAGTACATTCAATTTTCTAACCGACAGAATCTCACTGACTCCCATATATTTTTTAATGATGTAAATATTCCCACTTCCCCTAGTATTGACATTCTCGGTGTAACATTAACTACTAACTTGAGCTGGACACATTATGTTAGAAGCATTGCTAAGAATGCCTCTAAAAAACTGGGACTCCTGTACAGAGTTCGAGAATTCTTCACTGACGAGCAGTTGGCCGTAATATAAAAGTCATGTGCGCTCTCAGATGGATTACTGTTCACCTCTGTGTGGTGGAAGTGGAGTGGTTGCATTGAGGCAGTTGGACAAAATTCAAAATAAAGCTATTAGATTAATCAATAACCCTGCAATCACACAGGACCTTCCTACATTAGCCATACGAAGAAACGTTGCATCCCTTGCATTATTCTACAGATATTTTCACAGCAATTGTTCCGAGGAACTTGCTTCAATTGTGCCGCCTCTCCACATCTTTCCCCGTAGAACTAGGGCAGCTGAGAGCGCCCATGAATTTACACTTTCTCCTCCACAATGCAGAA
Source organism: Paralithodes platypus (assembly GCA_032716605.1). NCBI lineage: Eukaryota > Metazoa > Arthropoda > Malacostraca > Decapoda > Lithodidae > Paralithodes > Paralithodes platypus. Next base: position 12,254,566 of record CM064507.1, on the reverse strand, counting down.
CTTCTGCTTATCAGAATTCATTTATCCCCAGAGTTACTACTCTTTGGAATTCACTTCCCTCGAATTGCTTTCCACAAACTTACAATCAACAAATGTTTAAATCCAGTTGTTACAAACATTTTATGAATGGAGGATGCCTTTAGGCACATGGACCTTTTTGTTTTATCTGTGTTTTTCCTTCCTCCGTTCATTGTCTCTTTAAGAAAAAAAAAAAAAAAAAAAAAAAATAGCCGCGCCTGAATTGACAGGGTGTGCCAGCGCGGGAGAGCCCAGCCAAGGGTAACGGGGCTTTACATTGCTTTGCATGTAGTTACCTGGATGGTGTACAGATCGTACGGGACTTAAATGATACTGGACGAACGATCGGGCTAGGTGTAGGTCATATATTCCGATCCACTACAGAGACATGGTGACCCTGGAACAGAAGCATCGTCAGCTGGCTCAGGAGTTCCAGAGTGGAAACTTTGTTGTACACAAATCGAGCCGATAGTTCTCAGCAATGGCTATTGACCAAGCTCACGAGCAGGCCAACGCTGTCATCAAGGCAGACGGGGGTGTGATCGGCGTGACTGAAGACCCATCAGCACTGAGAAGATGGATGATTGCTGGTCCTCAAGTCAGCCACTTGGTTGCACTGTATGAGGCAGCATGTGGGACCAAAGAGGGTACTGAACACACCAGCCACCATGAGGAGACAGAACGAGCACAAAGAGTGTTCCTTGAGAAAGTAGAAAAGCTCTCACAAGCCATGACAGATATGTGCAATCCTTTCCAGAAGGAGACTCGGGACCTGCTTTCGCTTGATACAAAGGATATTGCTCACCACACTGCCGCCGAGCTGATTGGCACACACCTTGAGAAAGGCAAGGTCCGTTTCCAGGAGTTTATGAAGGGACTGGAAGGGGAAGAAGAATCCACCTTCTATGAACCAATCAAGAAGAACAGGTTTGACTTTTTCCGACAGGTACCAGCCTCTGTTGACTCTTCAAAGCAAAAAGTGCTGAAGAAAGACTGTCAACTGTTCTCCAAGCTGTTCATATCATGCCAGAGCAGAAAGTGTGACTTGAAGGAGTTCTTCCGTCATGAGAACCAGTCACATCCTGCTGCCCTCAGTGATGGTGGAAAGCTCCACACCTGTCAGAAATCCCACCTCACTACCATTCTTCAGAGCCAAGTTACAACCCCTGAAGCAGAGCCAGACGCCGACACCATCATCATTGATGGTGCAGCGTTGGTGAACAGTCTGCCCCCACGGAGTTCAAAGACGTTCGAAGAGTACGCAATGCTCGATGTCCTTCCTAGAATACAAGCATACTCTACCAAGTACAAGAGAACAGACATTGTGTTTGATGTCTACCGGCCATCTAGTCTGAAAGCTGAAACTAGATCAAAGCGAGGACGCGGGGTGAGACGCAGGGTGACAGGGAAGGGCAAAATTCTCTCAAACTGGCGAAACTTCCTGAGAGAAAATGACAACAAAGCCGAGCTGTTCAACTTTCTGGCTGATAAGATTGCACGTGTGGCCACACCAAATGTGGTCATTGTGACCAAGGAAGAAAATGCTGTCAGCAACCGCACTATCAATCTGGCTGGGGTGGCACCGTGCAGTCATGAAGAAGCTGACACGTGGATCTTTGTGCATGCCAGGCATGCAACAGAAGCAGGCAGCAAAGTCATCATGGTCAAAGCCAGCGACACAGACGTTGTCGTCATCGCAGTCAGTGTTCTGCAGGCACTTCAGGAGCTAGGTCTGCAGCAGTTGTAGGTTGCCTTTGACCAAGGACAGAACCTGAGGTGGGTTCCTGTACATGACTTGTGTTGCACTCTTGCAGAAAAGAGCAAAGGGATGCTCTTCTTCCATGCCTTCACTGGTTGCGATGTCGTTTCAGCATTCCGTGGCAAAGGGAAGAAGTCTGCTTGGCAAACCTGGGATGTTTGTGATGAGGCTTCCGGTGTCTTCAGCAAACTCAGCCAGTACCCCCCGGTAGTTGATGATGAAGACCTGGAGACCTTGGAGAAGTTCGTGGTCATGATGTACAACAGATCCAGCACAGCTGAAGGTGTTGATGATGCGAGGTTGGACATGTTTGCTCGGAAGCAGAGGCCGTACAAAGCCATTCCTCCAACCCGAGCAGCACTGAAGCAGCATGTGAAGCATGCTTCCTACCAGGCGGGTTGCATCTGGAGTCAGTCAACAGTACGTCAACCAGAAACGCAGACTCCTGCCAACTGGGGCTGGACCAAGAAAGGAGATCTGTGGCAGATCGTTTGGACAGAGCTCCCACCCATTGCAGAGAGTTGCCAGCAGCTGACCAAGTGTGGATGCAAGTCGGAATGCTGCGGTCGATGCAAATGCTACTGCTTTGGTCTGACCTGCACGGCACTGTGCAGCTGCAGATTCGAGGTTTAGAAGCGTTGTAGTATACTCATCCAGGCAGCAAGACAATAAGTGACAAACAAGTATAGGCCTACTGCCTACATGTACATCCAATAATATATCGGACTGATGGTGCCTATGATATGGGCACTTTTTACCCTAATTATGATTCCGGGAGTGATATTATGGTACAAGGAAGCTAGTGAGTAAGTCCATGGTTCCAAATTCGGATTCTACATAGTGAAAAATGCATGATTTGACACCAAGATCATTCAAATAGGACAAGTCTTTGCGATTTTATTGCGAAATGCAATGTTTCTGTATATTCAATGGCGGACATCTTGAAAAATGGCCGCCATCTTGAATTTTTAGGTGGCTAACGGGTTTTATCAAAAGAGCAATCCCCAAGGAGTATGTGTGCCAATTTTGGTGCTTGTTTCCAGAAATGAACGATTATTCCAGTTATCTGCCCCACTACGATTCTTGGCACGTCTGTTAGTGCCTGTATAGACGATCATGTCAAACACTAGCACGCCGCTCTCACAGTCACACAGGATCAACAACTTTTCCCAAACTTGTGCTCTAGGGGATATTTATGTATGTATGTATTATACTCTGGCACCTTCCCCAGTTTTCCTATTTTTTTTATTTTCTTTATGGGGGTGGCCAACTCGAGACAGAGCTCGAACAGGGACATCACAACACATCAGAAAAACATAGAACATATTAGAACAAGTAGAGTGTTTTAAATATCTAGGAGGATCGAAAAGCAGGAGTGGAGTTATGGAAATGGAGGTAAAACAGAGAGTGTGTGAAGGATGGAAGGTTTTCGGAGCAATGGGAAGTATGTGGAAGACGAGAAATCTCGGAATGAAAGTAAAAAGTGGAATGTATCAAGGAATTGTTGTGCCAACAGTGATGTATGGGGCTGAGACATGGGCTCTGAAGGAAAAGGAGAGAAGAAAGCTGGATGTGATGGAGATGAGGTGCTTGAGGAGTATGTGTGGAATTACTCGTAGAGACAGATTGAGGAATAAAGAGATACGTAGGAGAGTGGGGCAGTAGGAACATTTGTCGGCCAGAGTGGACAGAAGGGTGCTGAGCTGGTATGGTCATGTTTAACGAATGGAAGATGAAAGGCTTACAAAGAGAATATTTGAGTCAGATACAAGGGGAGATAGAAGGGCAGGAAGACCCCCATTGAGATGGAGAGACTGTGTAAGACAAGCTTTGGAAGAGAGAGGAATGACTATAGATCAGGCGGGGGAAGTGGTAATAAACAGGAATGAATGAAGTATGCTTGTGAATAGATGAGTGTGAACGCGGTCGTTTGGGAGAGAGGGTCATGAGCCAGTTGGACTAGATAGTAGTCCATCAGGCGCCTGGCCCGGGGAGCAGGTGGTAATGAAGGGTGCACCAGGAAGCATGGTGGGCGGGCTTGTGGTGGTGAAGCTTCGCTGCGGGTCTGCCTGTGGAAATCGGCGCCTCTCTGGGGGATCTGGGACCTGTGAATCTTTTGCTGGGGACCCCAAATGGGCCTGGGTCTCTGGGTATTTCTCCTGGGCGACCTAGATGTGTGGTCGATATTTATGTTTTACATTGTTTTGTTTTTCTGATGTGTTGTCATGTCCCTGTTTGGGCTCTGTCTCTGTCTCAAGGGGATATAATATATGGTTTGAAAACAAGGCGCCCTTTGAAAAGAATGAGCAACTCATCAATTACCAAGTTATGGCGAACACCTCTCGAACTTTCCATATTATACCTTCCCTGTTAGGATTTTCATTGTCTGCAAAGTGCATAAATCTAAGCAGCCACAAAAATCTGCCATGAGGCATGAACTTATTTAAAGTTGGGGTGGCAATGAGGGAGTAATTTCTCCAGGCATGTATTCTCGCCCTCGGAGTAATCACATCAATTTTAGCCTTCACCCACCTATAGTAGACATTGGTGTGCCACAATAAACATCATTATCTCCAGGTCGAACAATGCAAAGGTAGAAATAACTTTCCCTTGCATCGTCATCGCAGGGCCAATCTGCAGTTGAACCAGATCGATTTAATCTGGCGCAAAATCGGCACCTTCGGACCATGCAAATGTGTGAATATATGCCTCATGGATTGGTATGTCGTCCTCCTCGTCAGCACCACCTTCAGAGAGCTCACTGTTGTGATCACAGTATAGTATGTCTTCGTGGTCCTCCTCTGACGAAGAGTACCCTCCTCTGGTTCCGACTCGCTGTCACTGTGGATGCCCCATTCATATGCCCTTGCGTCGTCTGTGTCCTGGTAGGGGTGTCGACATTTTGTAAAGGGAACAGAAGGGCGTCTTATTTTGAGGGAGTCAGGGGGGTTTGTGTGGCCTGACTCTCACAGGCTTCTTCGTTTCCCTCGTAGTTGAAGGAAGGGTGGCAGCTGGTAGTTGTGGTGGTGTGGGGGCAGAGGCAGGCAGTGTCTTTTTCCCAGATGACTTTAACTGGGAAGCCTTGCCCTTCCCTTTCCTCCCAGTTGCAGAGGTGGCTGGATGGGCAGGGGAGGCCGGGGCAGCAGGGGTGGCTGGTGGTGGTGGTGGTGGTGGTGGCGCAGTGTTGGCAGAGGCAGGTGGTGTCTTCTTTGTTGTTTTATGGAGGGAAGGCTTGACCTTCCCTTTCCTCCCACTTGGCCCCACATCTCCATCATCCCCAGAGCGGCCCCCTGTTGCCACAGAAGGCCCAGTAGTAGAGGTGGTAGTCTAGGTAGTGGTGGTGGTGTCACGAAGGGTCAGCGATCTTTGGGCACGTGCACTGCCCTTTGCACGTGCCTTATTTGTCCCAGGGGCCTCGTCCTCTGAACTACTTTCATAAAAGTAGAGGTAAGAAGGCTTTCTGGCAGCCACTCTCTGTTTCCCCCGGCCATTAACACCGCCAAAACGAGGGCTGGTCGGCAGTGGTCGTGTCATTGGAACGGGCGGAAGAGGGACATGAGGGCTCCATGACTACTGTTTGACAACTGACTGTGTGGGAGTGACCGGAGTGTGTGTTGTGGTGGTATCGAGAGTTGCCATATAGGCCAAGTCACACCAATTTGTAGCCACCTGGCTCAACGCATGCGTTTTTTGTACGCGTTTAAAATCTCAGCTTTTGGAAGGACCATCGTAGCCAACCAGTAAAACCTTCCGGAAGGCCAGTCGCAGCCCCGGGTTAAGGAATTGTGAAATGTTATGTGTGGTCACAAGTAGTTGTGTCTCGCATGAATGTTTGGCCCGGAAGCCGTGCTCTGCGTCAGTCAGTATATTTGACCTATCTTGATAGTCCATTACATATTAGTAGATGATGTGTTCTAAAATTTTGCAGGTAACGGAGGAAATAAAAATGGATCTATAGTTAACAGGGAAGGTTTGTGTCTGGATTTGACAACTGATGTCACATTAACCAATAGCAAGTCATGGGAACGTTCTCCTTTGTCAATGGTCTGTTAGAATATAACCTGCAGGAATAGTAGCATTCACCCTGAGTATCCTTCAGGGTAAATTGTCTGGTCCAGTCGCTTTGTCAATGTCTACCTCAGATAAAAGTTTCTCAATTCCACGGGTATCTATAGTCGGTGGAGGTATAGATGGGTGTTGTGATGGTGACAGTGTCAATGTAATATTTGTTGCATGTTTCTGTAGGGTTCCGAGTGTTCTGTATCATTGTAATGTTTAGCTGTCTTGTATACTTTTATCTTGTTTCTGTGTAGTCTTTGTATCTGTCATTAATCCCTTATTGGCGGCGCTCGACTTAAGTCATGCACCAATTTGCAGCAAGTTAGGAGCATTATTAAGGCTTTTAAAGGGTTAAAATCGAGTGAAAATGTCCGGGAGCGCAGCGGGCCAGACAGCCGACTCCCAGGGCTTACCGCCACCCATTAACTCATGTTCCCTGTGTTCTCGAGAGGCCGGCAGTGTAGCCAGTAGTGAGCATAGCTGGGAAAAATATACCGATATATGCTAAACTCCCATGTTCGTGGCATCACTGCAAGAGAACCACGAGTGCTACGTAGCTCGTTCTGGTCTCATTTTGAAGCTTTTAGCACCTAGTTTTTGGCTAAATATTTTTTTTTTTTCATGCAGATGCTTGATTTATCATGCAGGAGGGCCTGAATATGCCCAAATGAGTCCAAAACACCCCGCTCGACAAGGGTTAAACCATGGTGATGACTGGTTCCATGTAACTGTCTTCTCGGGTTTAGTCCAATCCATTGTGTCATCCATGAAATCACAAAACCTGGTCCAATTTTCCTCAACAAAATTTGCCATTGGGTTGTTGTCGAGAAATGTGTCTCTAAAGTCAGCTAAGCCTTCTGAGATGGCTCCTATGTTGACTCTGTTGTATAGGTAGATTTCCCTGGGTAATTTCTTCTGTTGTTTTGGTTTTATGTATGCATCTACAAGTATCATCTCATGGTCACTAAGTCCTGGTATAACCCATGTTCGTGTAATAAAGAAGGTGTTGTTCATAAGGAATAAGTCTAATATGTTGGATGTGACCTTGTGTCTTATGTTAGGGTGGTTTCTTGTTACGCTAATTTGTGTATGTGTTGGTTCAAGTACTGTTTGTGCGAATAAATGGGTGTTGATTATGTCAATGTATTCTTTGTGTAATTAACTCCTGTCAGTCTTTGGTAGTTATATGTCATTTCCTTGTGCATCATTCTCCATTTTTGTGTATGCTGTCCAGTAGGGGAGGCTGAACCTTACACCCCCAATTCACCCTGTATAAGAGATTTTGTTTCTGGCATTATACCATCTTAATACCAATGGAAATACTAAGACTCGCTGAAAAAAATATCAGCTCTTTATGTGCGCGCGCGCGCACTTGAATTTCATCACACTATATGAAAATTCATTCTAGACATTGAACAAATTTCAAATTTCCCGCAATTTTTTTATGGCGCATCCTACAAGCATCCCCTACAAAGTAGCGTTCACGCTTTCCCATATGGAATAATAGAAGGTGCTGACAAAAATATAAAATATATATATTTTTTGGGTAGCGCAAATTTCGACATGAAAAAGGTTGAATCTTGGGAAATATCAAAGGGGCGGCCATTGTGGCAACGCTAGAACGTTGCTATATAGTCCTATATATAGTGTGTAGAAGGGGAACGAAGCAGGGCAATTTACAAAAGTGTAGTTACACTTGGGAATTGCCAATATATGATCTCTGGAAATACAGAACTTATAAAAATCATAGCTTGAGTGCCCTAAATCTTGTGAAAATAGCTTAGTTCCTCCTTCCAGAGACGTTTTCTATTAGTAAGCTGTTAGAGAGAACTTAGTTGTATGGGATACTAATGTATAAATCTTGTATTCTACCATCACAGACTATTTCCCAAGATTTTGTATATAAATCCATGATATTGGGGGCCACAGGGGGGGGGGGGGGGGAGGCTAGGGATGTCATATGGGTGTTTATGCCCTCATATGATAGTCTCTATTGTTTACAGAAGCCTTTTAGACAAAAAACAAAACAAACAGAAAAGTGGGCTGAGGGGGTAAATTTTGGTTGGTTGTCGGGGGGGGGGGGTTATGGATGCGATATGTTTTTTTTTGCCCTCCTATACTACTCTCCTATGTTGAAAGAAGCATTTTAGAAAAAGAAAACAAAAATGTGAAATTCAGGGTGAATTGGGGGTGTAAAGGTTCAGCCTCCCCTATGTCCAGTAAGTTGAAATCTCCAGCCAGCAATATCTTTTTGGAGGGATCAATTTTACATAAGGAAATATCAAAAGACTGCAGGTAGTCTACGTTAGAGTTAGGGGGCATGTAAAATTAAGAATTATATAGTGCTCTGCAGCCCTGGTGCATAAAATGTCTATGTCCATGCTAAGTTCGGTGGATGGTGTTACGACTATTCCTGGCTTCATCGCTATCATGACTCCACCATGGTCTCCGTTCTGTCTGTCATTACTATGTAAAGTCATACGTGGTAATCAGCATGATAAAAAAGTTCTCAGTGAGTGATAGAAAGGGCTCTTTCCTCGTTAGTGCACCATCATGATTTTTTATTTGAAAACCTGTCTATTCTATTATATTATCACATGATTTGTGTTTTGATTCTTTATTTCTTGAGAAAATATTTCATTATAGAGATCACGCCATTCCCAAAAGTCTATCAGTCTAGATGTGACATTCCGCTCAATGTTATGTTCACGTCTAAGTATCCCACGGTCAGCTATTATTTGTCCCCCACAGGTTACATATATGATGATAACAATAAGTTGTGGGTAAGCCCCCATCAATCCATCCTGTAATTCACGGCCAAAACTTGCTGCCTTACTAGGTTAGGTTAGGCTAATGAGTGCACTTGGTTCGGATTTAAAAAAAAAAAATTGAGGTTTCATTATTATATTATAATAGGAAAATCAGAGCCATATTTTGGCAAAATTTGGCATGGGTTTTGAAAAGTGAGTTTTTTAGCTTTGAAAATACGAAAATGTGAGCGAACTTTATCCAAACAATTGGCTCGGATTATTGAAAAATTAGCTCTTTGGGATTGAAAGTTTAAACAATCTGAGGAAATGTTTGTTTAAATAAAGATATATATAGCTTTATTATCATCTTTAACTCCAAAGTTTCCCTGACCTTCATAGGCCTTCCCACTATCAGGGACCGTGTCACTACTAGATTGACATAATTTGGAGAATGGGGTGTATCTCTATAATGAAGCATCATATCCTCAAGAAATAATGCATCAAAACACACAAATCCCATGAAAATATAGCAGAAAAGTTATGTTTTTTTACTAAAAACTCATGATGGTCTAGTTCTTAAAATATTCCGATATGATTACACATCTCTTTTCGGTTATCTGGCTATTATTAAACGATGTTATTTAGATATGGAAGTGTATATGGAAGTCAAAGAGTAAATTGAGATCATGTTTACCCTATTAACTCCCACAGTTCCTTCCTAAACTGTATAAAGTCGTCTAATGATAGCCAAAATAAACTATCAAAATGCATCATAATCTTCGAAGGGTTTAACCCGTGGAGCCCCGGCTAGTTTTGTAATGTTTGCGCACCAGAACCCGGCCGGTTTTCAAAAAATTGTTTTATTCCAGAAACAATAGCGAATGGGTTAGGAATGAAGGAAAAACCACGAAAAACCGCTCAAAAAGCTTTAAAAATGGTCCTACAGAGCCCCCGAAAACGGATTTTACATGAGTAAAAAATTGAAGGCAATTATCCCAAAAAAACAGGTTATTGCGCGCTTGCGCGCACGCACATGGACTTTGAGAGTTTTCAACCATCGGCACGGTTGCGTGGGATACGTACACAGTTCCCATACAAATCTGAGCCCTCTTGAGTGGCTACACCTGAGGTTACGGTCGGCGCAATTAGGGTGACGCGTCAGGCGCGTCTCTGGGGCTGTGCGTTACATACATCGCCGACGCGTCAGACGCGTCGCTGGGGCTGTACGGGTTAATATTATAAATATAGTGGTTGGATATATATTCATACGTTAGTTTATTACAGTTCACTCCCTTTCCGTTTCAGAATAAGTTCCTTAGCCACATCCTAAGGAATGCAGAGAGTACAACATACTACATTTATTGTCCATTTATTTACTAGGTGTGGAAAGTGTAGTAATTCGAATGAAGAATAGGACAATTTTGGCTACATTTTCCACACCCATGTATGGAGTATTGTTCGCATGTGTGGGGAGGTCAACCCCTACTACACTTTTCGAAAGGGTAAGGTCAAAAGCACTTAGTCTTATCAACTCACCTCCACTTACTAATTCTCTACAATTGTTCTCTACTCATCTCAATGTTGCATCTCTCTCTCACTCTCTCTCTCTCTACCCTACCGTTATTAGATATTATAATAAACAATGTACTGAGCTCTCTCAAAGTATTCCTCATCCAGTATGGAGAGCAGGTGGCATCCGCCTATTAACACATTCCCACCCTATTCTGTCCAGCTCACTAACCCATGAGTGAACCAATTTTCCAAGTCCTTCTTCCACTCAACAAGTAATCTCTGGTACTCTCATCCCTCAATCCATCATCTAATGACGTAAACCATGTTATCCCTTATTCTTCAACAATACAAAAATCAACCCTTCATCTTCTCTCAATATTCTTGGTGTCTCTTTTTCTTCTGCTCTCATTTGGAAGGACCATATTACCAGTCTTGCTAAGGCAGCCTCCCAGAAGCTGGGTGTGCTCAACCGCCTTAGGGGGTTCTTTTCCCCTGCACAGCTTCTTGCTCTGTACAGGGGCATAGTGCGCCCTTGTATTGAGTATTGTTCACATGTTTGGGGAGGTTCCTCTCACACCGCTCTCCTAGACAAGGTTGAAAGGAAGGCCTTTCGTATCATTAACTCCCGTCCACTCACCAACTCTCTGCAATCTCTCTCTCTCCGCCGCAATGTTGCATCTCTCTCGCTATTCTATCGCTACTATAATAATCAGTGTTCCTCAGAGCTATCCCAGTGCATACCACCTCCTTTACGTAGGGCACGTGGTACCCGTCTTGCAACTCAATCCCACCCCTACTCTGTGCAACTCTCCAACCCAAGAGTGAAACGTTACTCTCAAACTTTCTTCTACTCAACATCTGAGCTCTGGAACTCTCTCCCAGAATCAGTCTTTCCCTCTTCCTATGACTTAAATTGCTTCAAACTCCGTGTGTCCAGGCATTTTGGCTCGAACGTCCCTTGATTTTGGCCCTGTCACTCTTTCAACTATGGGGGAGGCACTCGCTATAGGCAGTTATGCCTTTTGCCTCCCTCAATCACATAGAAAAAAAAAAAAAAAAAAAAAAAAATGTGTGTCCAGACATTTAATCTCTAACGTACCTTGAATATGGTTCACTCTCACTCTTTCAGTAGGGGGAGGGGGAGGTCACCTTTGCCTTTAGTTTATTCTTACATTTAGCAAAATATAACTAATTTAAGTGCAGATATTTGAAGTACATAATAATGAAACAAAAGGCAAATGAAAATGCTAAACAATAATTTTAGTATGTTATTGACGGTAATGATTGATGCCCAAGATTTGCAAAACATTGATTTTAGTTAAGAAAATATTGTATGCAATTATTGAATTATGTGGACGTTCATATAAATGATTCATTTAATAACATTTGGAGTAGTTTTATTGAAGTAGCGCGCCGATTCTGAGAGTTGAGCGCGATGCTCTGTATACTTGGTTATTCGCTGTTGAGAGGGGTGTGAGTGCGGCAGCCCCCACTAATAATGCGAGGTTAGGTTAGGTTTACATAGATCATTTATGCTTACATTTTTCGGAAAATAATTGATCAAATTAGACATATTAGAGTGTCACTAAACTCTCCACATCTTCGCGTTAGTTTACTAGAACTGCGACCCAGTAGTGTATTGGAAAACGTCTCGGTCTTCCACCTCGGGAGACCTGCGTTCAATCCCACTGTCAAGAATGAAAGATTTCTCCTACTCTGGTAGTTTCCCTTGAGCAAGGAAATGGGAAATAGTGTTTGGTAATGAACCTTGTACGAGAGATACTGAATCTCGGAGCCAGGGTTAGAGAGAAATTGCACTAAATAAGTATGTTATGGCGTGTCAGTGGGCCTTCTGGTAATGTGTACAGTACAGAACTAATTCAATCTCAATAAAATAATTCCCTTGATACATCGGGATTCTAGGAAGATACGTGGATCTGGTGATATACAAAGACAAATGTCTGTAGTACTAGATAGAAAAATGATAGAAGATAATAATTATAGAGAAGTAAAATTAGTTAATATTTGATTAAATAAACATTAATGATCATATACTGTGTGTGTATATACTGTATATATATACAATATATATATATATATATATATATAATTATATATATATATATACTGTATATATATATATATATATATTATATATATATATATATATACTGTATATATATATATATATATATATATATATATATATATATATATATATATATATATATATACTGCATATATATACTGTGTATATATTTATATGTATAATATATATATATATATATATATATATATATATATATACAGTATATATATTGAATATAATGTATAGGGAAAATAACAATAGTTAGAAAAAGATCAGAAACATGAAGGGCTAGAATAATTGTGTTGTAATAGAGCCGCGGCGGCCGAGTGGATAGCACCTCTCGTGTGAATCTGATTGACCTGGGTTCGATCCCTGCCAAGGTGGACATATTTAGTGGGTGTGGTAGTACGTTCTGGCTTGTTTCACATGCTCGCACCCAGTCGTGGGACACCTCGGCGATGTATAGTTTAATAACATACTGTACATAACAAAGCCACTCCAACAACTTCCGCTCTCTCCAACATCCCTTTTCCCTTCTCAACACTCTTCGAAAAATGTATACGAGGTGCCGTTGTAAAGTTGCATCCCTTAATACCTTCACCTGATCTAACCGAACATGTTATACTACAAAACATTATGTAGATTATATAAGTTGTTGCATTGCATCAACGATAGGTTTAACCTTTGTAGGTCACGTTTGTGTTTTGTCATTATTATTATTATTATTATTTTGTGTTTTGGTCATCAGTTCTTTGACTGATTATTGTCTTTTAAGGTGCTTTCCCTACTGCAATTATTTAGCATTGTTAAGATATGCCCCCCGAAAACCAGACCTCTGTTGGTCTTACCATTGATATAGAGGAAGACAAAATTCTAAAAATACGGTGGAAAAGTGAGCAAAAAACTAAATTTCTCCACTGATTCTAGATGGCCGCCTATCTTTCTTCCACCCTCAAAGTCTAATGATTTTGTTTTAATTTGCGGCGGTAATGTCATACATTATGGTGACAAATACTGTAAGACAAAGCTATAGAAAAGACAGAACATTATATCCCATACGTGACCTAAGAACATATCGTCCAATAATAGTATCCAGTGTTCCACATTTGATACTAGGCCACTGAATTGCTACAAGATATCTGGTGCTATCAGTTAATATATCACGGCAAATGTTTGCAGATACCGATATAGATACAGCGCTCAGACTAACAACAATTATTCGCAATCTGATTCGGTCTACACACACACAGGCACACGCGCGCACAGGGAATGAGAAAGAGAGAGTTAGTGAGTAAGAGTAATGGAATAAATATATGGACATGATTCAATATTGAGATCCTGAAACTATGTCAATATTAATGTGCATGAGTTAATCACAATGTGTATCAGTTTTTCTTCTGTGATTATAGTCTATTCATTACAATTATGACAAAACTCTATAAACCTCTATAACTCTAAAACTACTTTTTTATATGTGTATGAAGGAGACAAAAGACATGTTACTTGTATCGAGTGTCTCCCCCAAATCCAAAGGAGTGACAGCTAAATTCAAGGGACTTTGGGATAAAAAGCCCTGGACACACGATGTTTAAGGCATTTTAAGTCTTAGGGTGAAGGAAAGATTGATTGAGGGAGAGAGTTCCATAGTTCACTTATTGAGTAGAAGAAAGACAGAAAATTGGACAAATCTTGGGTTGGAGACCTGGACAAAATAGGAGTGGGCCTGTGTTGAAAGTTGGGTGCCTTGCACTTGCCGCAAGGGAGGGGATATGCACTGATAAAGCTCTGAAGAACACTGATTGTTGTAATAGTAATAGTAGAGTGAAAGAGATGCAACATTGCAGTGTGTAGAAAGAGATTGTAGGGAACTAGTAAGAGAAAGTGAGTTGATGAGACAAAAAGACGAAGTATAGTATGGGTAGAGCCTCGCCACACATGTGAACAATACTCAATACAGGGACACACTGTGCCCTGATACAGAGCAAGAAGCTTTGCGGGGGTGAATAACCCACGGAGACGATTGTGCACACCTAACTTTTGGGAAGCTATTTTACCAAGAAAGGTCGGATGAAAAAGATACATCTAGAATATTGAGAAAAGATGAAGGATTGATTTGTGTTTTGATGAAGAATAATTGATAGTCTTGTAGAAGATTTTGATGTAGAGATAGAGGGATAAATTGGGTCTTGGAGGCGTTAAAAGTAACAATATTTTCTCTGCCCGCGTCAGAAATAATTGATAGATCGGATGATAAGTGCTCTATGGCCCTTTTATGTGAATTTTGGAGTGATTGCATGCTGGGTTGATGTGAAAAATTAGTTGAATAGTGTAACGTATGGTCATCAGCATATGAGTGGATAGGACTGAGGGTACGGTTGAGGAGATCATTAACCCAGGGACTGCAGCCAGACTCTTAAGAGGTTCTAGTTGGCGAATGCGGCCAGACTCTTAAGATCCAAGGCATAACAAAAAACTTTCAAAACATCCCAGTGGCACTCAAAACAAAGCAATTTGTGATTAGGTGAGATATTTCCCCTCTATTACTTGCTACCACTCCTACACATGTGTCCCCCTCCCCTCCTTCCTCTCCTCCCCCCTCCTCAATTATCAGGTATTTTCCCTATTATTCCCGATATTTATCGAGTATTTTCGTGCGAGGACGGATGGGAGAGAGGGGGGAGGATGTAGGAGTGTATCTCCGTCCCTCTAAACCAGTCTGAGAGCTCCCCTTGTCTTCAGTACCATGCCAGACACAAGAGAGGGAGGGTGTCTCTCTCGCCGGTCAAGGTCAGATTACGACCGTGGGGCTAAAATATACGATATTCACCAGCCAATTACTGTTACCACTTGTTTTATTGCTTTCCAATGTTCATATGTTCATATTAAAAGTAAAATAGGCGCATATGGATAAGTACTAATTATAATTATGGTAAATTGACGATTTTAGTCAGGAATTAATCAAATACCTTCGCATGTCGGGCACTTTCAAATACCATAGCTGCGCAGCTTATTAAGTAATGAATATTAGAAAGAGAATTGGAGACAGGACAGAACCCTGAGGAACACTGGAGTTGAAAAATTGAGGAAGTGAGCGATGGCCGTCCACAACTACAACTATGGAGCGGTCTGAAAGGAAATTAGAGACAATGGTACAGATAGAGGGATAGAAACCGAAGGAGGGTAGTTTGGAATTTAGAGATTTGTGTCTGACTCTATCGAAGACTTTCGATATGTTTAGCGTAATAGAAAAAGTCACACCAAAATCCCAAAAGTAGGATGACCAAGAGTTAGTAAGATAAGCAAGACGATCACCAGTAGAGCGGCACTTATGGAAACCATACTGGCGATCTGAAAGTAGATTATGGGAAGATAAATGCTTAAGAAATGTTTAGTTAAGAATAGTTTTAAAAGCTTTAGAGATGCAAGAAATAAGAGCAATTGGACGATAGTTGGAGGGTCGAGATCGGTCACCCTTCTTTAGGACAGGTTGAATATGAGCAAACTTCCAGCAAGAAGGAAAGACGTTAGAGGAAAGACACAGACAAAAGAGTTTGGCTAAGCACAGAATCAGCACGGAAGAACAGTTTTTTAGTACAACAGGAGGAACACCATACGCTCCATACGCCTTCTTAGTACTATATTAAGCCCAGAGAGGGTAGAAAGTTACTCCTTAGAAGAGATTAGGATATTAGGCATAAGTAAGTGAGAGGGAGGTGGAGAGGGTGGAATATCACGGGAATCATCCAAGGTGAATATTTTAGCAAAGGTTTGAGTGAAGAATTCAGCTTTGTCAGAGGAGGAAGTGACAGTAGTGCCGTCAGAGTGGAAAAGAGGAGGGAAAGACGTGGAAGTAAAATTGTTGGAGAGGCTCTTGGCTAGATGCCAGAAAGCTTGGGAAGAGGTAGAGTTGGAAAATTCAGAATATAATTTTGTTATCAATGAAACAATTTTGGACTAGTCAAAGAACAGATTTGGCTTAATTCCGGGTAAAAACATATAAAACACGAGATTCTTGAGTTTGAAGGTGACGGTACAATTTGAATGCTTGCTTACAGAATTAGAACAAGCGTGAGCAAACCAAGATTATTTTGCATTAGACAGAGAGAAAAGAAAATGGAATGTATGCCTCCATGCCTGAGAGGATTATCTAGGTTATGCCCTCGGCACACTCCGAGGGTCCCTGGCCACGGAAGCAAAAACCATTTCATAGGAAATCAAAGAAATACTGCCGAAGAGCCTCCCAATCGGCAGTACCAAAGTACCGCAAGCGTCGCCGGCTGGGAGGGACAGAGAGGCCGTACTGGAGAGATAGGATAGGTAACAGAGATAAAGTTGTGATCGACGGAGCCCAATGGAGAGAAAACGTTTACAGTGTAAGTAGAAGGATTAGAGGTTAGATATATGTCAAGACTGTAGAACCAATCTCTAAGGCAGTCAGTAATTTGATTAGGGTACTGGAGTAACTGCTCTAGGTCATTTAGGATAGAAAAGATGTAGGCTTGTTCACCAGGTTGGTCAGTAAAATGGAAGGAGAGCCATTGATGGTGGTGAACATTGAAATATTCAAAGATGGAGATTTCTATGAAAGGAGAGATGGATAAAATGCATTCCAATTTAGAAGTTAGATAGTAAACAAATATGGGATAGTCAGTAGAATTAGGGGTGATATAAACAGCGCAGAAATATTTAGTTTGTGAGTGACAAAAAAGCTTTAGCCAGAGATTTGAGAATTCAGAAGAATCAAAGTTGGGAACACGAGAGAAAGCAAGATTGTGCGCATATATATGCAACATCCCCCTTTGGGTTGAAACTGTGGATAGAGATAGTAGGAGGATACAGTGAAGAGTTTGCTGTCAGTCGTCCCAGACACCTGTATTTCGGTGTGAAAGAGAAGATCAGAGTTGGCAGAGGAGAGGTGGTGTTCCACAGAGTGGAAGTTAGAGGAAAGGCCACGAATGTTGCAGAAATATATAGTGAGACTCGGAGGTCACGGTCCAGTGCATTTCTATGGGTCATCATCACGGGCCAAACCACTCGGGGCATTTCATAATTTTGTTTAATTCTGAAAAGGTTGTGTAGTATGTAATGTGTTTGTGGTATAGTGTATTGATAGATAGAGAAGGTGTTTTGGAGGGCTGAATGGGATTGCCCTCAATATTGGTGAGGCAAGGAAAGGATCAGCAAGGAAGGCCAGGTGGTGAAACAGGAGTTCCAGCGGTCTTTATCAGCCACCTGTAGCACTCCCCGGGAGTACAGCCCTGTTCGGCTGGTGCCTAAAAACCTCCTCCTAACTAGAGTAATCAAACAAATATGCCTACCATTTGGGAATAGTCGGCCACGGAATAGGTGTAATAATGTACAGCACATTTGCTCTAACCCTTTTCGAGACATAGAGGTTACGAGTCATAATTTTTGGCCTTCCTATAATGAACAGGGTATAGGAATTTCTGATATACATTTGGAAGCATGTGATTGTGTGTGCTTACAAAGGAAATTCAGCTCCACAGCAAGCTCAATTTGATGTAATGGTATTATGCAACGCCTTGAGGTATATGACGCGTTCTGACAGTTTATTATGGCTGTTTCTAGACGATTATATTCAGATTAGGGAGGGTATAATGGAAGTCAAAGGGTTAATTGAGACAGTCTTTACCCTTATGATTCCCATAGATATGTCTTAAGCTGTAAATAATTGTCTAATGATAACCAGAATAAACTGCCGAAATACGTCATAATCCACAAAGGGGCTAAGCAAATTACAACTTAGTTTTTCCTTTGACAGATCAAATTAAACAATGTGATATAACATATAGTTAAAACAAATGTCAACCTTTCTCAACTAAAAAATAAGTTGAGAGAGAGAAAGAGAGAGATATGTCTATTATTTCAGAAGAGTCAAATCAATGATAAGTTTGAACATATACTGTATATATATATATATATATATATATATATATATATATATATATATATATATATATATATATATATATATATATATATATATATATATACATATATATACACAGTATATATATATATATATATATATATATATATATATATATATATATAAATATATATATATATGTATATATATATCTATATATGTATAATTATATATATATATATATATATATATATATATATATATACAGTATATATATTGAATATAATGTATAGGGAAAATAACAATAGTTAGAAAAAGAACAGAAACATGAAGGGCTAGAATAATTGTGTTGTAATAGAGCCGCGGCGGCCGAGTGGATAGCACCTCTCGTGTGAATCTGATTGACCTGGGTTCGATCCCAGCCAAGGTGGACATATTTAGTGGGTGTGGTAGTACGTTCTGGCTTGTTTCACATGCTCGCACCCAGTCGTGGGACACCTCGGCGATGTATAGTTTAATAACGTACTGTACATAACAAAGCCACTCCAACAACTTCCGCTCTCTCCAACATCCCTTTTCCCTTCTCAACACTCTTCGAAAAATGTATACGAGGTGCCGTTGTAAAGTTGCATCCCTTAATACCTTCACCTGATCTAACCGAACATGTTATACTACAAAACATTATGTAGATTATATAAGTTGTTGCATTGCATCAACGATAGGTTTAACCTTTGTAGGTCACGTTTGTGTTTTGTCATTATTATTATTATTATTATTTTGTGTTTTGGTCATCAGTTCTTTGACTGATTATTGTCTTTTAAGGTGCTTTCCCTACTGCAATTATTTAGCATTGTTAAGATATGCCCCCCGAAAACCAGACCTCTGTTGGTCTTACCATTGATATAGAGGAAGACAAAATTCTAAAAATACGGTGGAAAAGTGAGCAAAAAACTAAATTTCTCCACTGATTCTAGATGGCCGCCTATCTTTCTTCCACCCTCAAAGTCTAATGATTTTGTTTTAATTTGCGGCGGTAATGTCATACATTATGGTGACAAATACTGTAAGACAAAGCTATAGAAAAGACAGAACATTATATCCCATACGTGACCTAAGAACATATCGTCCAATAATAGTATCCAGTGTTCCACATTTGATACTAGGCCACTGAATTGCTACAAGATATCTGGTGCTATCAGTTAATATATCACGGCAAATGTTTGCAGATACCGATATAGATACAGCGCTCAGACTAACAACAATTATTCGCAATCTGATTCGGTCTACACACACACAGGCACACGCGCGCAAAGGGAATGAGAAAGAGAGAGTTAGTGAGTAAGAGTAATGGAATAAATATATGGACAGGATTCAATATTGAGATCCTGAAACTATGTCAATATTAATGTGCATGAGTTAATCACAATGTGTATCAGTTTTTCTTCTGTGATTATAGTCTATTCATTACAATTATGACAAAACTCTATAAACCTCTATAACTCTAAAACTACTGTTTTATATGTGTATGAAGGAGACAAAAGACATGTTACTTGTATCGAGTGTCTCCCCCAAATCCAAAGGAGTGACAGCCAAATTCAAGGGACTTTGGGATAAAAAGCCCTGGACACACGATGTTTAAGGCATTTTAAGTCATAGGGTGAAGGAAAGATTGATTGAGGGAGAGAGTTCCATAGTTCACTTATTGAGTAGAAGAAAGACAGAAAATTGGACAAATCTTGGGTTGGAGACCTGGACAAAATAGGAGTGGGCCTGTGTTGAAAGTTGGGTGCCTTGCACTTGCCGCAAGGGAGGGGATATGCACTGATAAAGCTCTGAAGAACACTGATTGTTGTAATAGTAATAGTAGAGTGAAAGAGATGCAACATTGCAGTGTGTAGACAGAGATTGTAGGGAACTAGTAAGAGAAAGTGAGTTGATGAGACAAAAAGACGAAGTATAGTATGGGTAGAGCCTCGCCACACATGTGAACAATACTCAATACAGGGACGCACTGTGCCCTGATACAGAGCAAGAAGCTTTGCGGGGGTGAATAACCCACGGAGACGATTGTGCACACCTAACTTTTGGGAAGCTATTTTACCAAGAAAGGTTGGATGAAAAAGATACATCTAGAATATTGAGAAAAGATGAAGGATTGATTTGTGTTTTGATGAAGAATAATTGATAGTCTTGTAGAAGATTTTGATGTAGAGATAGAGGGATAAATTGGGTCTTGGAGGCGTTAAAAGTAACAATATTTTCTCTGCCCGCGTCAGAAATAATTGATAGATCGGGTGATAAGTGCTCTATGGCCCTTTTATGTGAATTTTGGAGTGATTGCATGCTGGGTTGATGTGAAAAATTAGTTGAATAGTGTAACGTATGGTCATCAGCATATGAGTGGATAGGACTGAGGGTACGGTTGAGGAGATCATTAACCCAGGGACTGCAGCCAGACTCTTAAGAGGTTCTAGTTGGCGAATGCGGCCAGACTCTTAAGATCCAAGGCATAACAAAAAACTTTCAAAACATCCCAGTGGCACTCAAAACAAAGCAATTTGTGATTAGGTGAGATATTTCCCCTCTATTACTTTCTACCACTCCTACACATGTGTCCCCCTCCCCTCCTTCCTCTCCTCCCCCCTCCTCAATTATCAGGTATTTTCCCTATTATTCCCGATATTTATCGAGTATTTTCGTGCGAGGACGGATGGGAGAGAGGGGGGAGGATGTAGGAGTGTATCTCCGACCCTCTAAACCAGTCTGAGAGCTCCCCTTGTCTTCAGTACCATGCCAGACACAAGAGAGGGAGGGTGTCTCTCTCGCCGGTCAAGGTCAGATTACGACCGTGGGGCTAAAATATACGATATTCACCAGCCAATTACTGTTACCACTTGTTTTATTGCTTTCCAATGTTCATATGTTCATATTAAAAGTAAAATAGGCGCATATGGATAAGTACTAATTATATGTATGGTAAATTGACGATTTTAGTCAGGAATTAATCAAATACCTTCGCATGTCGGGCACTTTCAAATACCATAGCTGCGCAGCTTATTAAGTAATGAATATTAGAAAGAGAATTGGAGACAGGACAGAACCCTGAGGAACACTGGAGTTGAAAAATTGAGGAAGTGAGCGATGGCCGTCCACAACTACAACTATGGAGCGGTCTGAAAGGAAATTAGAGACAATGGTACAGATAGAGGGATAGAAACCGAAGGAGGGTAGTTTGGAATTTAGAGATTTGTGTCTGACTCTATCGAAGGCTTTCGATATGTTTAGCGTAATAGAAAAAGTCACACCAAAATCCCAAAAGTAGGATGACCAAGAGTTAGTAAGATAAGCAAGACGATCACCAGTAGAGCGGCACTTATGGAAACCATACTGGCGATCTGAAAGTAGATTATGGGAAGATAAATGCTTAAGAAATGTTTAGTTAAGAATAGTTTTAAAAACTTTAGAGATGCAAGAAATAAGAGCAATTGGACGATAGTTGGAGGGTCGAGATCGGTCACCCTTCTTTAGGACAGATTGAATATGAGCAAACTTCCAGCAAGAAGGAAAGACGTTAGAGGAAAGACACAGACAAAAGAGTTTGGCTAAGCACAGAATCAGCACGGAAGAACAGTTTTTTAGTACAACAGGAGGAACACCATACGCTCCATACGCCTTCTTAGTACTATATTAAGCCCAGAGAGGGTAGAAAGTTACTCCTTAGAAGAGATTAGGATATTAGGCATAAGTAAGTGAGAGGGTGGAATATCACGGGAATCATCCAAGGTGAATATTTTAGAAAAGGTTTGAGTGAAGAATTCAGCTTTGTCAGAGGAGGAAGTGACAGTAGTGCCGTCAGAGTGGAAAAGAGGAGGGAAAGACGTGGAAGTAAAATTGTTGGAGAGGCTCTTGGCTAGATGCCAGAAAGCTTGGGAAGAGGTAGAGTTGGAAAATTCAGAATATAATTTTGTTATCAATGAAACAATTTTGGACTAGTCAAAGAACAGATTTGGCTTAATTCCGGGTAAAAACATATAAAACACGAGATTCTTGAGTTTGAAGGTGACGGTACAATTTGAATGCTTGCTTACAGAATTAGAACAAGCGTGAGCAAACCAAGATTATTTTGCATTAGACAGAGAGAAAAGAAAATGGAATGTATGCCTCCATGCCTGAGAGGATTATCTAGGTTATGCCCTCGGCACACTCCGAGGGTCCCTGGCCACGGAAGCAAAAACCATTTCATAGGAAATCAAAGAAGTACTGCCGAAGAGCCTCCCAATCGGCAGTACCAAAGTACCGCAAGCGTCGCCGGCTGGGAGGGACAGAGAGGCCGTACTGGAGAGATAGGATAGGTAACAGAGATAAAGTTGTGATCGACGGAGCCCAATGGAGAGAAAACGTTTACAGTGTAAGTAGAAGGATTAGAGGTTAGATATATGTCAAGACTGTAGAACCAATCTCTAAGGCAGTCAGTAATTTGATTAGGGTACTGGAGTAACTGCTCTAGGTCATTTAGGATAGAAAAGATGTAGGCTTGTTCACCAGGTTGGTCAGTAAAATGGAAGGAGAGCCATTAATGGTGGTGAACATTGAAATACTCAAAGATGGAGATTTCTATGAAAGGAAAGATGGATAAAATGCATTCCAATTTAGAAGTTAGATAGTAAACAAATATTGGATAGTCAGTAGAATTAGGGGTGATATAAACAGCGCAGAAATATTTAGTTTGTGAGTGACAAAAAAGCTTTAGCCAGAGATTTGAGAATTCAGAAGAATCAAAGTTGGGAACACGAGAGAAAGCAAGATTGTGCGCATATATATGCAACATCCCCCTTTGGGTTGAAACTGTGGATAGAGATAGTAGGAGGATACAGTGAAGAGTTTGCTGTCAGTCGTCCCAGACACCTGTATTTCGGTGTGAAAGAGAAGATCAGAGTTGGCAGAGGAGAGGTGGTGTTCCACAGAGTGGAAGTTAGAGGAAAGGCCACGAATGTTGCAGAAATATATAGTGAGACTCGGAGGTCACGGTCCAGTGCATTTCTATGGGTCATCATCACGGGCCAAACCACTCGGGGCATTTCATAATTTTGTTTAATTCTGAAAAGGTTGTGTAGTATGTAATGTGTTTGTGGTATAGTGTATTGATAGATAGAGAAGGTGTTTTGGAGGGCTGAATGGGATTGCCCTCAATATTGGTGAGGCAAGGAAAGGATCAGCAAGGAAGGCCAGGTGGTGAAACAGGAGTTCCAGCGGTCTTTATCAGCCACCTGTAGCACTCCCCGGGAGTACAGCCCTGTTCGGCTGGTGCCTAAAACCTCCTCCTAACTAGAGTAATCAAACAAATATGCCTACCATTTGGGAATAGTCGGCCACGGAATAGGTGTAATAATGTACAGCACATTTGCTCTAACCCTTTTCGAGACATAGAGGTTACGAGTCATAATTTTTGGCCTTCCTATAATGAACAGGGTATAGGAATTTCTGATATACATTTGGAAGCATGTGATTGTGTGTGCTTACAAAGGAAATTCAGCTCCACAGCAAGCTCAATTTGATGTAATGGTATTATGCAACGCCTTGAGGTATATGACGCGTTCTGACAGTTTATTATGGCTGTTTCTAGACGATTATATTCAGATTAGGGAGGGTATAATGGAAGTCAATGGGTTAATTGAGACAGTCTTTACCCTTATGATTCCCATAGATATTTCTTAAGCTGTAAATAATTGTCTAATGATAACCAGAATAAACTGCCGAAATACGTCATAATCCACAAAGGGGCTAAGCAAATTACAACTTAGTTTTTCCTTTGACAGATCAAATTAAACAATGTGATATAACATATAGTTAAACAAAATATCAACCTTTCTCAACTAAAAAATAAGTTGAGAGAGAGAGAGAGAGAGATATGTCTATTATTTCAGAAGAGTCAAATTAATGATAAGTTTGAACATTGACAACCCGTTTCTTCTATAGTCTATTCATTATACTTAGGCCAAAAATCCTAACTAAAAATCAACTAGAGTAATATTATTGAGCTGATAGTTCTCCTATTTGGGGAGAGTCAGCCAAGGAATAGGTTTGGAAATAAACAGACCATTTGCTTTAGCCCATTTTGAGTTACAGAGGATATAAGTTAAGATCTCTGACCCATCAGTGATAGGCAATATGGTTTTAGACGATGTCGATCAACTGCAGACATTCTTTGCCTTCTTACGTATCAAATCAACCAAGCTACAGACCAACATGGTGAAACACATACAATAGCACTGGATATATCAAAGGCATTTGATAGAGTCTGGCATCAATCCTTATTGTCGAAGATGTCACACTACGGCTTTGCATCATTAGTTCCACTAATTTCTTCTTATCTTCATTACAGAAAAATATGTGTAATGGTAGATGGCCTTTATTCTCAATTTCACTCAATAAATGCTGGTGTTCCCCAGGGATCAGTTTTGGCCCCAATTCTGTTCCTGATTCATATCAATGATCTCATATCTACCACTCATAATCCAATACATTCCTACGCAGATGACTCAACACTCCACAGTTCCTTCACATTTACCAATTCTTTCACCCAACCTGATCTTATAAATTCAAAAAGAAACACTGCAATTTCTCTGAACCAGGACCTTTCTAGAATTAATGGATTGGGACAAAAGAATCTAGTTTCCTTTAATGCACAGAAAACCAAGTACATTCAATTTTCTAACCGACAGAATCTCACTGACTCCCATATATTTTTTAATGATGTAAATATTCCCACTTCCCCTAGTATTGACATTATCGGTGTAACATTAACTACTAACTTGAGCAGGACACATTATGTTAGAAGCATTGCTAAGAATGCCTCTAAAAAACTGGGACTCCTGTACAGAGTTCGAGAATTCTTCACTGACGAGCAGTTGGCCGTAATATAAAAGTCATGTGCGTTCTCAGATGGATTACTGTTCACCTCTGTGGGGTGGAAGTGGAGTGGTTGCATTGAGGCAGTTGGACAAAATTCAATATAAAGCTATTAGATTAATCAATAACCCTGCAATCACACAGGACCTTCCTACATTATCCATACGAAGAAACGTTGCATCCCTTGCATTATTCTACAGATATTTTCACAGCAATTGTTCCGAGGAACTTGCTTCAATTGTGCCGCCTCTCCACATCTTTCCCCGTAGAACTGGGGCAGCTGAGAGCGCCCATGAATTTACACTTTCTCCTCCACAATACAGAACTTCTGCTTATCAGAATTCATTTATCCCCAGAGCTACTACTCTTTGGAATTCACTTCCCTCGAATTGCTTTCCACAAACTTACAATCTACAAATGTTTAAATCCAGTTGTTACAAACATTTTATGAATGGAGGATGCCTTTAGGCACATGGCCCTTTTTGTGTTATCTGTGTTTTTCCTTCCTCCGTTCATTGTCTCTTAAAACAAAAAATAATAAAATAAATAAAATGAATGGACTAAATTGATAAAAAAAAAAACTTAAACACGTAGACAGAGTGAATATAAACACCATATGAGGAAGAACATTTTCTGGACAAAGTTTTGCATAGTATTGGCCTGATGAACCTATTTTGTGTGTGTGTGTTTTTGTTTGTTTTTCTATGTGGATGAGGGAGACGAAAGGCAGAACTGCCTGTGACAAGTGCCTCCCCCAGAGTTGAAAGAGTAACAGGGTAAAAAATCAAGGAATCTTCGAGTCAAAATGCCTGGACACACGGAAATTGAAATAATTCAAGTCATAGGATGAAGGGAAGATGGATTCAGGGAGAAAGTTCCAGAGCTCAGCTGTTGAATAGAAGAAAGTTTGGGAATATCGTTTCACTCTTGGATTGGAGAGTTGCACAGAGTAGGGATAGGAGTTGTAGCAAGACGGGTGCTACGTACTCTACGGTAGTATACAAATAGAGAGCTCTGAGGAATGAGGAACACTGATTATTGTAATAGCGGTAGAATAACGAGAGAGATGCAACACTGCGGCAAAGAGAGAAAAATTCCAAAGAGTCAATAAGTGGACGTGAGATAATGAGACGAAAGGCTTTCTTTTCTACTTTGTCAAGAAATGCTGTGTGAAAGGATTCTCCCCACACATGCGAACAATACTCAATACATGGACGCACTGTGCCCCTATACATAGCAAGAAGCTGTGCAGGGGTAGGGAACCCCCGGAGGCAGTTGAGCATTCTGGGAAGCTGTTTTAGCAAGGGTGGTAATATGGTCTTTCTAAGTGAGATCAGGAGAAATAGAGACTCCTAGAATACTGACAGAAGATGAAGGGTTGATTTATGTATTGTTGAAGGATAAGGGATAGTCCTGTGTGAGATCTTTACGGGTAGATAAATGGAGAAATTGGGTTTTGGAAGAATTGACAGCAACAAGTAAAGTGCTCTTTCTCATGAGGTACAAAACCAATGGGTCATAATTTTGTAGACAAGTCATTATGAATGTTCTGTTTGTAGAGAATAAAGTCAAAGGATAAACTACCATTATAGGCCAGGCAGTAGGATATAATTAAGGGGAGATGGGCCCCTTCATGACACATTTGTAGTTTTCGGTAGAAAAATGTACCGGCCAATAGCCGGTTCTTCTTAAAATTTCAGGCTCACTTTCGCTCGCCAGGACAAATTTCGACACCTAAATGGCACGAAAGGTCTTACAATTGACAACGAAATTGGGCGGAATGTGTAAACATCGCCAAACTAATGGGCCGAACGTCTTATAATCTCAAAAACTAAAGGGGCTTAAGACGAGGGAGAAAGGGGACCAGAACAACGACCCATCTCCCCTTAAAGAGGATCGGGTACAGTTACACACAGCTCGTGAGCAACATTGTTTATTATTTAGCCAAACCAATTGAATATTTGTTCAGCAGAACACCAGGCTAGATAATTTGCACAGTTGCCCACATGATCCCCTATTCGAGATAAACGTGTACATTTTTAGGTAGAGAAATAACCCGGTCAAAAGCCAGTTCCTTCAAAATTACAGGCTCGCTATCCCTCGTCAGGAATAAATCGACACCTAAATGGCACTAGAGGTCTAAATATTGACAAAGAAGTGGGAAGAAAGTCTAAACATCGACACACTAATGTGGCGAACATTATCACTAGTGGGGCTAAACATGAGGGAGAAGAGGGTCTAGTAAAAACACCAAATAGCTGCCCTTAATAATAGCGACCACAGCCAGCAGAGCCATCCTTACCTGGTGTATTCCGAATATCAGGAGACACAGGAGGACCAGGAACCTATACACGGATCTCCTTCTCTCAGAACCCATTTTCTCGCAGGCCGGCGGTGTCTACGAGAACATTTGTGTTTATTTGTCTTTAGCTGAACATAAAGTTGGCTGTTGATTGTATAATTAACCTTTCAAGCTCCGATTACGCATTTCGTTTCTGTTTTCTGGCTTTTATTAGATGATTATTTTCAGACTAAGAAGGGTATATGGAAGTCAGAGGGTTAATAAAGATAGTCTTTATACTAATAATTCCAACAGTTCCTTTATAAATGGCATAACATCGTCGAATGATAGCCAGAATAAACTGTCTAAATGCGTATTAATTTTGAAAGGGTTAAGATACACACAAGATTGCTTTGGCAAGAGTACCAAAGAAAAGGTAGTGACAATGTTTCACATTATTATTAATCTGCCCAAAGTGTTAATAAATTATCTACTTCAACCTGAATACAGTTTAACCCATTCAGTACCGGTAACGTCCTGTTATCTTTATTCTGGTTACTATTAGACGATTTTATAAAGTTTAAGAAGAAAGCCTTCGACACAAAGTCCAGGACTTAGGAATACAAGGCAAAACCTACTAATGGATTAAAAACTGGCTAGGTGAAAGAAAGCAGAGAGTAGTTATTGATCGTGTCGAATCATCATGGACTCCAGTGACTAGTGGAGTCCCTCAGGGCTCAGTGTTGGGACCAATTTTGTTCATAATATATATCAATGAAATTGAAACTGGTATCAATAATAAAGTTTCTAAATTCGCGGATGACACTAAGATAGGAAATGCAATAATTTCGGAAAGTGATAGAATCAGTCTACAAGCAGATCTAAATACAATCACAGAATGGTCGGAGAATTGGCAAATGCCCTTAACAAATGCCAGATATCTCAATAAAATTATTTGAATTTGAATTTGAATTTGATATTACAAATAGGATCTAAAAACAATAAATATGAATAAACATGAACAGGGAGAAATGTTATAGCGTAACACAGGTAAAAGACCTAGGAGTGCTTATAAATGAAAACCTAAATTTTCAAACCAATGCACGGCAGCAGCTAACAAAGCAAACAGAGCATTAGGCTTTATCAGAAGAAATTTTCATCATCACAGCAGAGACATAGTTATGCCATTACATAAAAGTATAGTGAGACCGCATCTAGAATACGCTGTGCAGTTCTGGACCTCATAAAGGACATTGTAAAGATGGAATCTGTGAAGCGAAGAGCAACTAAATTGATCCCTTCTCTAAGAAATAAAGCATATAATGAGAGACTAAGCGAACTCGATCTATTTTCACTTAAGACACGGAGGAGAGGACAACTGATTGAGTGTTTTAAGATTTTAAAAGGATTCAGTATCATTAACCCTGATAAACTATTTAAGATAGCTAAAGAGAGTTCTACAAGAGGAAACAAGTTAAAATTAATAGGTAAGAAAGCAAACCTGGATACAACACAAAAATGCTTCACTCACAGTATAATTAGTGAGTGGAGTAAGCGCCCAAATAAAGTAATAGATAGTGTCTCAATAGATGCATTTAACAACAGTCTAGACTCTAGACTAATACCACAGAGAAATAGTGATGGGGTAGGTAATAACCAATGATAGAACATTGTGGTAGTAACGAACACTGCTTCCAGTTGAAGAGAGCTAACTGAGAAAGAAAAACATGTATATACTGTACATGTATATATATACTATATACTGTATATTACTGCAGGTGAAGATTTGTATGAAAATCCTTTCCATTTCTAACTTTCTATAACTTTCTTCAGGCGGTTTCCAAGATCTGCAAGGTTATTCACTTCCAACTGCCTTCATGTACGGCAATTGCCGGAGGTTGGGGAGAGAGCCTTCTTCTTTGCTATCCTTTCCTTCCACTATCCCTTACTCTCGAGTTAGCTATCTCTACTAGAATTAAGTCCTGACCACCTCGCTGGGATCGTAAGGTCTGTGTGGTCAGTGTATCTATGTAAATCTATGTACATCTCTCTCTCCCTCCCTTCCCCCACACGGCCACACACACACACAGTTGCCATCAGGCCACCACAGTGACCTCTCTCTCTCTCTCTCCCCACACGACCAGCCACACACACAGTTGCCATCAGACCACCACAGTGTACTCTCTCTCTCTCTCCCCACACGACCAGCCACACACACAGTTGCCATCAGACCACCAGTGTACTCTCTCTCTCTCTCCCCACATTTCACGACCAGCCACACACACAGTTGCCATCAGACCACCACAGTGTAAACATTAACAGATACTGGAACAGATATTCTGAAGGCTTCCATCATTCCCATCAAACGGATAAGTTGTTGTTGGTTAATCCATTTAGTACCGGTGACATCCTTTTCATTATATTCTGACAACTATTAGACGATGTTATTCAGCTTAGAAATGACCTCTTGCAATAATAAGGCTTCAAACTATCTTAACCAACTCTTTTAACTACCAATGATACTTCCTAAGCTGCATAATATGCTCTAAATATAGCTATAATAAATATGTCGCTGGTGCTCAAAGTGTCAACCCATTCAGTACCGGTGACATCTTTTTCATCATATTCTGACAACTATTATACGGTTTTGTTCAGATTAGGAAGGATCTCTACTCGTTAAAGTTTTACAAACTATCTCAATTATTAATCCTTTTAGCTACCTTATATCCGTTAATTAATCTCGTCTGCTTAGAACCATAAAGAGTTGGTCAACAATCTCCTTGACACAAACAACAGTTGGTCAAGTACATATTCCTGTAGATCTACAAAAACAATAATATTCCATGTAGAAGAGATTCCACTAAACTTGTAAGTACCGGTCACATTTGTTTTAGTTTTATTTCAGCTACATGTAGACGGTTTTATGAAGCTTAGGAAGGATGTTGATCGCTAAAATAATTAATTGAGATAGTCTTTTTTTTTTTTTTTTTTCTATGTGATTGAGGGAGGCAAAAGGCATAACTGCCTATAGCGAGTGCCTCCCCCATAGTTGAAAGAGTGACAGGGCCAAAATCAAGGGACGTTCGAGCCAAAATGCCTGGACACACGGAGTTTGAAGCAATTTAAGTCTGTAGCCTTTTAATGAATAAACTTCCTTCCTAACTCAAATATAATCACCTAATAGTTGCCGGAATGATGAAAAAGTATGTCCCAGACACTGTCCGAGTTAATAACAAGCCATAGCTGGATATATGTTAGCCAATTGTCTATCCAACTTGCTACCTTTGTACTGATGCCTAAAGAACTCCATGTTGACATTAAGTTTTGGATTTTCAGATATCCAAGTATCATATCTACCACTATCAAAAGAAAATGTCGGACAGGGTGGGATATAATTATTCTGACCAGGATTCGAACCCACAAACTCCAGGTATATTTAGGAGAGTTGGGCACCGAACTCACTCGGCCATGAGCGGATATAAGGGAAGCAACCCTAGTTCTTATTATGGAGAGTTGGGCACCGAACTCACTCGGCCATGAGAGGATATAAGGGAAGCAACCCTAGTTCTTATTATGGAGAGTTGGGCACCGAACTCACTCGGCCATGAGAGGATATAAGGGAAGCAACCCTAGTTCTTATTTAGGAGAGTTGGGCACCGAACTCACTCGGCCATGAGAGGATATAAGGGAAGCAACCCTAGTTCTTATTATGGAGAGTTGGGCACCGAACTCACTCGGCCATGAGCGGATATAAGGGAAGCAACCCTAGTTCTTATTTAGGAGAGTTGGGCACCGAACTCACTCGGCCATGAGAGGATATAAGGGAAGCAACCCTAGTTCTTATTTAGGAGAGTTGGGCACCGAACTCACTCGGCCATGAGAGGATATAAGGGAAGCAACCCTAGTTCTTATTATGGAGAGTTAGGCACCGAACTCACTCGGCCATGAGAGGATATAAGGGAAGCAACCCTAGTTCTTATTATGGAGAGTTGGGCACCGAACTCACTCGGCCATGAGAGGATATAAGGGAAGCAACCCTAGTTCTTATTATGGAGAGTTGGGCACCGAACTCACTCGGCCATGAGAGGATATAAGGGAAGCAACCCTAGTTCTTATTATGGAGAGTTGGGCACCGAACTCACTCGGCCATGAGCGGATATAAGGGAAGCAACCCTAGTTCTTATTTAGGAGAGTTGGGCACCGAACTCACTCGGCCATGAGAGGATATAAGGGAAGCAACCCTAGTTCTTATTTGAAGAACCTGGAGACTATTGCTTGGTTCTTCAAATAAGAACTAAAGTTGCTTCCTTTATATCCGCTCATGGCCGAGGGGTTACGCTGCCCAACCTCTCCCAAATATATTATAAGGTGATATTTAACCCCTTCTAACGATTGTGTGCAGCTTAGGAAAGGTCTGTGGTAGTAAACAGGGTTAAGTGAGATAGTTTGAAACCTCTTAATTGGTCGAGATCCTATTAAACCGAATAAAATCGTCTAATAGTAACCACAATAAAGTTAAAAGGACGGCACCGGTACTGAAAGGGTTAACCCATTGAGGAACATGACTAGTTTTGACAGATTAGTCTGTCTTTCATTAGACGATTTCATATAATTTAGGAAGGATGTGATGGAATTTAAATGGTAAATACATCTTAATTCACCCTCTGATGTCCATATATTCTTCCTTATCTGAATAAAATCGTTGATTGATAGCAAGAATAAATTGTCAAAACGCGTCAGAATCCTCAAAGTGGTTAATTCAGAAAACCTGTATAGTGCATTAGGTGAAACAATGAAGTCATTTAACCCCACCTGTACAATCGGATACCATAATCTTTTAACCCCACCTGTACAATCGGATACCATAATCTTTAGCCCACTAAGAAGAATTCGTGGACTTTCTATGTTTTCCTTTATGTAATTATAACCATCTGGACTCATTGATGGATAGAACTTGCTTGTTCAATGAATAGTATATTGAACTTAGTACTTGATGTGTAGAACATTATATTCATGAATTTATTTAAAGAGAAATACATCCATAATTAGAAATAGGTGAAATCCAGGAATATTTATGAGTGGGCTAGAGACTATGGTATCCAGTGTACCTGTGATGTCTTTTCAATTTTACTTTAGCTATATTTAGACGATTGTGTGCAGCTTAAGAAGGATCTGTGGTAATGAAAAGGGTAAAGTGAGATAGTTCGAAGCCTGTTAATTGCTCGAGGCCCTTCTTAAACTGAAGAACATCGTCTAATAGTAGCCAGAATAAAGATAACAAGACGTTACCGGTACTGAATGGGTTAAACTGTATTCAGGTAGAAGTAGATAATTTATTCAAACTTTAGGCAGATTAATAATAATGTGAAACATGTCACTACCTTTTCTTCGGTACTCTTGCCAAAGCAATCTTGTGTGTATCTTAACCCTTTCAAGATTAATACGCATTTAGACAGTTTATTCTGGCTATCATTCGTCGATTGTATGCCGTTTATAAAGGATCTGTGGAAATTATTAGTGTAAAGACTATCTCAATTAACCCTCTGACTTCCATATATCCTTCTTAGTCTGAAAATAATCGTCTAATAAAAGCCAGAAAACAGAAACGAAATGCGTAATCGGATCTTGAAAGGGTTAATTCTACTATCACCAGCCAACTTTTTTTTTTTCAGCTAAAGAAAAATAAACACAAACGTTCTCTTAGACACCTCCGGCCTGCGAGATAATGGGTTCTGGGAGAAGGAGATCCGTGTATAGGTTCCTGGTCCTCCTGTGTCTCCTGATATTGGGAATACACCAGGTAAGGATGGCTCTGCTGGCTGTGGTCGCTATTATTAAGGGCAGCTATTTGGTGTTTTTACTAGACCCTCTTCTCCCTCATGTTTAGCCCCATTAGTGATGATGTTCGCCCCATTAGTGTGTGGATGTTAAAACCTTCTTCCCACTTCTTTGTCAATATTAAGACCTCTAGTGCCATTTAGGTGTCGATTTATTCCTGGCGAGGGATAGCGAGCCTGCAATTTTGAAGGAACCGGCCTTTGACCGGGACATTTCTCTACTGAAAAATGTACACATTAATCTCGAAGGGGGATCATGTGGGCAACTGTGCAAATTATCTAGCCTGGTTTTCTGCTGAACTGATATTCAATTGGTTTGGCTAAATATTAAACAATATTGTTCACGAGCTGTGTGTAACTGTACCCGATCCTCTTTAAGGGAAGATGGGTCGTCGTTCTGGTCCCCTTTCTCCCTCGTGTTAATCCCCATTTGTTTTTTAGATTATAAGGCGTTCGGCCCATTAGTTTGGCGATTTTAACACCTTCCGCCCCACTTATTTCGTTGTCAATTTTAAGATCTTTCGTGCCATGTAGGTGTTGATTTTGTTCCTGGCGAGCGATAGCAAATCGGGATATTTTAAGAAGCTCCGGCTGGGATATTTTTCTACCGAATAATGTAAAAATTTATCTTGAAGGAGGGTCTTTGGGGTGTTGTAATAAGGTTGATTGAGGTCTAGCGAGGAAACTAAGAAATAATAGAATCAATTAATTAATAGACCAAAAAAACGGCTCATCTCCTCTTAATTATATCCTACTGCCTGGTCAATAATGGTACAGTAGTTTATCCTTTGTCTTTATTCTCTACAAAAAGAAAATTCATAATGACTTGTCTACCCATGAGGGTGGGTACCAAAGGTATCCATTTTTCATGATGAGGAGGAACTGTTACAGTATTGGATGGGATAGCTTGAAATATGAGGTGGGTGTGGTCCTTCTCATCCTCGGTTTTTTTTATGGGGAGGGATGGTTCATTATTCTGAAGTTTAGCAGTTGGATTAAGGGGGGCAGGTAGGAAGTTAGATTTTAACTGCTGAAGGGGTTCAAGGAAGGTTTTGTTTGTTTGCTTGGGTTTTAAAGGTCGATCAAAGGTTAAGGTACGGTGCCTAGAATTTATGGAGGCACTCAAAGAAATCAGGAGATCGAGTCCCAGGTAACCATCGTACTTAGTCTCGTTAGGATTGTAGATCATGAAATAATGATTTACTCCGTGTTTGGGAATAGGGGTGTTAACATATATTGGAAGAGTCTGTCCTAGATTTGCAAATGACTTGATCATTCGCACTGACAAGAATGATAGAGGAAGGTTGCATCTTCCCGAAAACTTTGTGATGTTTCTGGAAAAACGGAAGGAACAAGCAAGAACGGGAAGCTCCCGTGTCTATGAGAAGTCGGACTTTCACCCCGTTAAGTGTGATTTTTTTGTAAACTGGGAGACCATCTGTAGATGTCCCATCATGAGCCCCCGCCAGGTTGACGACTATTTGCTTGGGGGGGCAGTTTAAAAATCCTGAGGATCCGGCTGTAGAGCCTCAGGTAGGTACTGCTCCGCATCTTCTTCACTAGGTCCGTCTTCAATTCCGGCTGTTCCGTCTTCAATGAAGGTGGCTACCTTACGTAGCTTAATCCAGGGAATTTGGGACCACCAGCTTGGGGCCTTGCTACGTCTTTTCGTAAGATCCATGAAAGACCTTTTGAGCGACCACAACATGCAGGGTCCAGAGCATGGCTTCCAATCAGCTGGTCGAATCCTGGCCCATTCCTCGGCTGTATCAGTAATACGAGGTGCCACGGGACTACTGATGGGGGCTGCTGCTGCTGCTGGGTGGATAGTTACCTTGCTAATTTTGGCGATTTTGTCCTGTTCCCTGGATTTTCTGAGTGCCATGATCCGCCTTATCACCGGCAGATCCGTGTCGTAGTTGGTAGGTTCTATAATCGAGAAGTGATCTGCCACCGTGTAGGCAAAATTCTCACAAGTACCTTGAAGATGATTTTCTTCCGTTGTGCTGTGGCTTCTTCCAGAAAAGCATCGATCGCTATCTGATGAAGTTGCTCAATTGTGCCGTCTAAATCCCCGGAGTACTTTATCTCATGAAATCTTTTATCGGCAATGGTCTGACCGAGCACTGGATTGATAGCAGTTTTCACGTAATTTTCAAATTGTGCCCAGGTTAAACCAGGCATATTGTCGTGCACATACCCTGATACTTTGGTTGCATACTTCCCTAGTTTCACTACTATCGTGTGGATCTTGGAAGCATCTTCGTTTCCGAACATAATGTCCATGACCGGTTTGACTATTTCCACGTATGTATGTATGTCATAATCTTCTGGCTTGAACGTCGGAATATCAAGTGATCTAATGGCTGCCATGGTGAATTTTGTGTCAAATCGTTAATTGAGTACCAGGAAAAAAAAAAATTATATAAGAACTCTTGTGTTGATATGCCGTATCGAGACACCGCTGCCGCCAGAGTTATGCCGGGTTGTAATCCAACCTAGCTTAGTTTGGGTCTTCACTCAAATCCATCTATGGACTTTTAGACTCACTATAATCTCAACAAGGACACGTCGAACATTTTCTTATTCACAAGTTAGGTACTCAATCAGGTTAAGGAGAATACAATGAATACACACATGTAATTATACATTCTTATTTATTCAAATGGACTATAGATAACTGTATACTCCTTGCCTATTATTGGAGAATAGTAAGCGAGTATGTAGACTTTGACATAAACAAATGATAGGTACTTCACGCATATAAGTAGACCTAAAGTGTGGGTGAACATTTACTTCACTACTATAAAGAATAGCCAGTAAACAATTATTAACATGTATCACACACCAAGGTCTAGTAATAACATACAATGAGCATGAATCAAGGGATAATATTATAATGGAAGTATTCACTAATAATCAGACAAACATACACATAGATAACACCCTTGATAATAATATATATGAGAGTTGAGTATCTACTGTGAATTATTCTGAATAAGTTTCTGGCAGGTTGAACGAAATCTCTAAGTACGCGTCAATAAGTTGGGGTGGAACAAAAGGGAAAGTGTATGAAGAGTTCTGGGAAGAACGCTCGCTCACGGGTGACGAGAGGCGAAAGGGGGGGGGGGGGGGGGAGCGTTAAAGGGCTAATGCGCACAGATTTGTTTGGGCCAGTTAGGTCACTCAGGTCATATGTTTGACTGTGATGATCAAAATAGTAATTCTTGTTAGTGCGATATTATTCTGAATAAGGGGAGGAATATGTTGAAGCTCAAAGGAGAAGGGAGGTAAATTATTTTTACTATTAATGAGGTGCTTAGATTGTTAGGAGAGAATTTATCTCGTGAGCATACTATTAATTATTTCTTATATGCAAAGATAATCTCACGGGTCGGGTCGAGGAATTCAGATTTAATGATTTATATCAACTGAAGAATACTCGAAGGTTGAAGATAACCTAACTGAATCGTTCAATAGATTGATTACAGCAGATTAGAGAAGGCATCAATAAATTAGCGTATATGAGTAGTTATAATAATACTACAAGTTAAATAAGGCGTATACGACGAAGTTGCACTTAAATGGAAATACCTGATAAGGTATGAAGGAGATCTGAACTGGTTAACAGATTTCTATATGGAATACAGAACAAATTAGTGTTGTATTCGAGTGGGTGAAATAATTAGACAATAGACACAGAACTAGAATTCCTAGACGAGCAGGATCGAAATTATCTATTTCATAACAGAATAAACTAATACGTTCTTCACAAATTATACTTAAAGTAAAAAGGCCATCCGCCAATCACCGCACCCCCTTTTACCTGCTCGTCTCGCCAGCTATGTTTGACGGCTCTGGCCGAGAACATCAACGCAACACACCTCCCCGGGCGGCCAATCAGAGGCCTCCATTTTCGGAGCGCACGGCTAAACATACCACCTCACCTTTAAATTCGCTCTCGTTCTCTTCCCAGACATTTTGCTCTGGTTGCAATAGGTCTACTACCTCAGTGCCAGCCCTATACTCCGGTAAGCCACTAAAAAACATTTGCAACCAGCTTCCAGGAACTTATTACGAAGAGAAAAGGGTGGAGGTGGGGAGAGCGAGTATTCAAAGCGAGCTGGCGGCCGCGCGACCAGCTCAGCCAATCACAGCGCCAGAGAGCGGGAGGCGGGGCTATAAAGGAAGGGTGGGGCAGGTTACAGAGGTCATTCACCCCTCGGAACTCACTGAGCGAGCATCTTGCAACTCGCTTCCCCTCTGTCGCTTGGGCACAAAAGGGAACTCGGAGCCAACTATTCCAGCTACCCTGCCCCCACTAAATGTTCCAGTAAAGACCACTCCTGGACTAGACTCGCTCTCTCCCACTAGGCGGATACACCTTCAGTATCCGGCCGCCTGTCGTCACGTCGCTAGCTTACACACTCACAGCCAAGCGAATCAAGAGGGACGACAAATAGTGGACGGGAGCGAGAACTTCCAGAAGAGCTATTGGCCAGCTCTGTGGTGGTAAAACAGTTCCAGCACACACACTTAATAACAGACAATATATATATTTAAAGGACCCATATTGGGCCCGAACCAGACTTAAAGAAAGAGAGAGAAAGTGCTTGACTAACCTAGTGGTTCCTTATATTTTTAGATTTAAGGATTTTAGAATCCCTTTACATACATAAAAAAAAAAAACGTCACTCAACAACACTGTGTCTGCTGCCCCTCTCAATATATTTTAGGTCGCGAGTGTACTCTGATTTGATGTATTTATTGTATTTGTTTTTTGTATTTGACTAAATTCGCTAGATTTTATAATTTTAATATTTTCCGTTTTTTGTCAATTTATGTGTTTTTTGTGTTCGATTATGCATTGATTTATTACTTCACATAATTTAAATTATGTTTTAATTGTAATTTTCGTTGATTTTAGATATCACTGATGATGTCATTATAAAATGACGAAACGTCTGGCCAAAATAAAGAAGAAAGATGTCGTTGTTCGTCATATCCCTTGTCCTTCTGTTCATCCTACGACTTCGGTTCCCTATTAGTCTAGTTTCCGCCCCTATACTTCCTATAGTAAACCCTGCAATGTTAATTACTGTAAACTTTTTTTGTGGAAATGTATTATATATTGTTAGGAGAGCAAAATTAGCTTGGTTGCTACTTGTGCAACCTTTAACATTTCTCAGAATTCAAGATGGCACCCTCCGACATCTTGAATTTTGGCCAATTTTCAACTTTTGATCTTGATGACATAGAGGGTCGTGTAATACCTCTTTTTAGGGGTTTTCCAGGACGGGGAGTCCATTTCTGGGGTTAATTTGTGGATATAGGGGGAGTATCAAGTTCAAACCAGAGGTCAAAGATCAAATTTTTCCTAAAATCTGGAAAAATCACATTTATGTGGTTTGAATATGAATTTATTTGTCAGCCACTACAATATGTAAATATATATATATATATATATATAAAAGAAGTGAATCATATGTTTGTTTATTTATTATCCACATCTAGCTCCCCTTCTTCGTCTACTATATCCATGTGCTTCCTGGTGAAAGGACTACAGCAAGTGTCTCTTCCCTCGCACTTACACTAGTCCGTGCATGAAAGGCCTGCACTGCTGCAGCTGCATCGTGTGCCACTGCAAGCCTTGCCCTCTGCAGTGCAGCTACAGCTAACTACATCCAGGTGTGCTTGAGGAGCAACTGGCGCTGTTGAGACGCCCGGTGTGATGGTGGAGCTTTCGATGTTCCAACCAAAGTTGGC
Source organism: Paralithodes platypus (assembly GCA_032716605.1). Taxonomy (NCBI): domain Eukaryota; kingdom Metazoa; phylum Arthropoda; class Malacostraca; order Decapoda; family Lithodidae; genus Paralithodes; species Paralithodes platypus. The sequence goes on along the minus strand of CM064507.1, from coordinate 12,215,696 downwards.
AATATTTCTAGCTTCTACAGGTGGATCACGTTGGTCCGCTGCCTTCCAGAGTAGCATCTGAAGATGAGCTCGGAGCACGTGCAGCTGCAGGTTCGCATCAGTCGGTGGCAGTTTCTTCAGTGCTGGAGGCTTCTTACGAGCACGGTAGAAGTGAGCACGTATGTCATTCATTGTTGTACTGCTCTTCTGTCCGTAGAGTGGTAAGAAGAAGGTGCATGCTGTCTTATGCAACTGAGTGTGGGTCACGCTTGCCTGTCCGAGCATTTCATCGAGACCTGGTATATCTATCTCTAGGAGTTTGAGTGCTGACAGCTTTCCCTTTCCAAAGGGGTATGATACTGTATCGCAGCCTGACAGTGCATGGACACCAAGAAGTTGGCTGCACTTTCTCGGGCCTAACCGCCAAACAGTTTTGTTGATGTCCAAGACATCCCCATTCCATTTTTCCAGTTCAATCTTGGCGGAAACTCGCATCCTCGATGTCCAGTACACCAAGAGAACAAAGACATCAGTGTCATCACTGAGGATGCGGATGGTCTCAGCGCCTTCTTCCACTGCTTTCAGCATGTAGCTGCAGAGGGTTATGTCTGCCTCATCATGGGTAACGACACATTCCAGCTTGTTGATGAGTTGAATATTGTGTGGAAGTTGATAGCTGCATAGAATGTTGTTGAGCAGATTCTTGTTCTTGGAATTGTGAAGAATAGCTTCTCGACATGGATGGGGAGTATTTGCGGTTAGCCGAACTTCCTTGGCTCTTCCTCTTCTTGTTCGCTCGTGGTCCTTTGCATTGGGAGCTTCTTGGTCATATCTGTCGAACGGAACTATTTTCTTGGAGACAGGAGAGTAGTGGGCCAGTCTAGTGCCGAAACTTGCAGCCAGGTCTCCTGTAGTCCCGGATACTGGCCATACGTGGTACAGAAGCTGACCGCTATCAACCAGCACCACATCTGGAGCAGATTGAGTCGTGACAAAGACGCCAAGAGATTTGACGAGCACTGCCTTGTCACCCTTCCTCAAGCAGCCGTACTCGTCGATAAGGGCTGGAGGGACCGGACTCAGTTCAAACTGGAAGACAGTGGCTATATCAATGCTGCGCTGCTGCCCCACGACTAACAGCCGACTGAACAGAGTTTCGATGTCGTAGACGGCCTTCCCTTTGATAGTGACTGCCTTCTTGAGAGACTCCATTGTTTTGACCTTCTTCTTTATTGTCTTGTGGAATTCATTGCTCAGCGAAGCAGAGAAGTGCCTGCTCTGCTCACTAACGATGGCCAATGCGTTTTGAACATTCAATGTGTCTGTTGCCAGTTGTCCATTGCATATGTTATAAAGACCTGGTTCCTGGTCATTGAAAGGGCGACTGTAGTTCTCCAGCTCCACCGCGATCTTCCTCCGATCGGCCTCGTCCAGTCTCCTTATTCTCTCTCCTTCCTCCTTGTGCTTACTCTTCTCTTCCCATCTACTCTTCCCATCTACTCCATCGTGTGGCTTCTGTTCCTCCTCAGATTCATTGTACATATGTTCCATGGCAATGTCCAGGTGGGCGCACACACTGAAACTATTCACCCACACAGCCACTTGCTCAGCGCTCGTTGAAATGCCCTTCATACCTCCAGAACCCTTCCCTCGATTGATGTATGTCTGCTCTCCGAACTGATCTGCAGGCACTGCGGTTCCGCCATCTGAGTGCCGACACACGTGCGCACCTGCCAGTAGGTCCTCTTTGGCATGCTGGGGAAGGTTCTCCATCTGTCGCACATACCAGCTCAGATAGCGGGCATAGTTCTGATGACATGCTGCGAAGAAGTATGGCAGCATCTCCTTGAGACAGTGCTGTTGGAGTAGGAATTCACCGTTCCTCTCTCCGCGCAGGAACATAAGCGATAACAATGTCGGTTTGACAAGGCAGTCCACCCATAGCCTCCCGGTCGGGTGTTGTCTGACTAACTCCAGGTAGACACTCTGCTCCTCATAAGTCTTGGCGCCATTCGAGAAGAAATTCTGCAGCAACACGGCAATGATGAGACGGTATGCCCGTAGAGCATTGGTCCAGGCCTTTCCGTTGACAATGCTGGTGATGCCAGCAAACGCTGCACTGATGAGAATGTCCACACCAGATGCCTTCATCAGTTTTCCTATACAGCCCAGGAAACTCATGAGAGTGTGCATCATACCTGGGTGAAGTATGACGCCGGTCCAGCGCAGAGGGTCGTTCCATTGAACTAGGCATGCAGTCTGATACAGTTGGAGGTCAACTGTGAGGTGAGTGTACTGCATCCCAAAACTATTGAGAGTCCTCTCAAGATACACAAGCGTAGTTATTACAGTGTTGGGGTGAGCAGGCGGTGAGTCGATCATCGGTCCGAACACGACCAGTGTCTTGGGCTTCTGGGCAGAACCTGCCACCAATCGGTCTTGCTGAGCATTGAAGCCTGCCCACTCAACTGGCTTATCGTTCCCGTGGACTTGTGACAACCATGCCGCATCTCGCTCCTGACTGAACATGACTGATGCGGACTGAACCTGCAACTCTTCAGCGGACAGAGCTTTCATCGGAAGCAGGGGTGGATTCACCTTGGAAGGCCTCTTATAGTGCTCCAGCTGTATACTCTGGTGGGTGAATCGCTCAGAGGACATGTCATGTTTCTTGAGTCGAGGATTAGTCAGCTGCATCACACCAATGTTTCCTGCGTTGATGATACCAGCAGGATGCTGGGTGAACTCCATGACCATGGCGTGGGTGCTCTTCATTCCATTTGGGCTCGCAATGTACAAATCGTAGTTGTCAGCCCAGCTGAATATAGGGCCGATCTCTGTGCTTAAGCCAAGTTTCTTGTGGTAATCTGATTTGTTGTCCAACACGAACTTGGCCACTGACTTGCGGAAGCACAGCACTTCATCATATGAGCTTGTGATACCATGCTCATTGAGAGTCTTGATGAGCTCTGAACTACCATGCTTGTGATGTAGTTGCACAGCGAGCCCGAGTGTAGTCTGGTTTCTGCCGGCACCGCAAATGTGCTGTTTAATGCACTGAGCTAGGGTCAGGGATGGCTTTGTGATGTTGCCTCCAGATACAAGGCTAGATACTAGTTTAAGAAGAGTAGCACTGATGTTTTCAATGATCTTGTGACGAACATAGTCACTGAGGTTGTAGTCTCCAGGCCTATGTGTTGCTCTGACCTCGCCACGAATCTTCCTCACCATCTTCTCCAGCTCGTCATCGTCGCTGCTGCTTTTCTTGGCAATTTTGATAAACTGTCCGAGGCTGGCTTTAAATCCAACTACGGTTTCACAACCCTCGATGTCGAGTACAAGCAGCTTGGCGCCGAAGTAATCTGTGATGTTGGACACAAACTGTCTTCTTGTCACAGTGCCCGAAGCAGCGATGTACATGGAGTACAGCTTCGCTGTCGTCCACGTCTCTGTCATATTTTCAGCCATCGTCGTGACCACGGACCTCAGCGCCTCTTCCACAGGCGCCGTCATGGAGGGGCAGGACATTGGGACAACTCGAAATTTCTCATAACAGCAGACATGGTATTGTGCGTCAGAAGCATGCAGATCAATGACCCTACTGAGTCGAACAACTACCTCATTAGCCCCCTGGTCCTGTCTCTCATCACAGATGTCCTCCAAGTGGTGCTTGAACGTGCCATCACCACTTCTATCTACAGTTTTACATTGTCTGACCTGCACCCAGCTGTGTGGGTTCTTGCTGTCTTTCGGCTTACACTCTTTCCCACACAGCAAACAGTCTCGCTTGAAAACAAAGTAACTACATTGAGACTTCAACAATCTTTTGGAAACACCATTGTCAATTAGTGTAGACTTTCTCTTCGGCTGTTCATTGTTTCTACTTCTCGAAGTATAGCTACAGTAACATGACTTGTGAGCTAGAATATTACTTCCAGAGAGAGTTCTGTACAGTTCATCCTGCTTCACTTTGCTTGTAGCGATGATCTTCTGCACAGCGACGGTCTTGAATGTTTGCAGCGCTCCACTGGCATTACATGGACTAAACAGGCACTTCTCCCCTCCAGCAGACATGATGAGTGTGACAGCCTGGGGGTATCAATGCTGATTACACTGCTTTGTCACAATCTGAAATGAGAAGAAAAGTTGTTAAACCACTGATCGCACAGTGTGGGGAGTGCATGCATGGTGAATATTGGTGTTCAATGAACTCTGACCCATTGCTCAACCTGCTAAAAAAAAAAATTAATACAAAATATATAATGATTCCCGGGATATACCTACATGTAGACATAGCAAACATATTATATCTACCTACCTACCCATCCTAGTAAAATGCTGGAATAGAAAGACAATGAACCACATACAATCGGTCAATATTGGTGATTTTCCAGATTTTAGGCAAAATTTGATCTCTGACCTCTGGTTTGACCTTGATACTCACCCTATATCCACAAATTAACCCCGGAAATAGACTCCCCGTCCTGGAAAACCCCTAAAAAGAGGTATTACACAACCCTCTGTCATCAAGATCCAAAGGTGAAAACTGGCCGAAATTCAAGATGGCAGAGGGCGCCATCTTGAATTCTGAGAAATGATAAAGGTTGCACAAGTAGCAACCAAGCTAATTTTGCTCTCCTAACCATATATAATACATTTCCTCAAAAAAAGTTTACAGTAATTAACATTGCAGGGTCAACATTTTGGCAACTTGACTATATGACAAAACCTATCTCGGAAAAACATGCCTTAAACATCGTGTGAGCAGTCACTTTGATCCCAAAGTCCCTTGACTTTGGCCGTCACTTTTTTTGGATTTGGGGAGAGACATTCGATACAGGCAACTTGCTTTTTGTCACATTCATACCAATAGAAAAAAAAGTAGAATTTACAGTTATAGAATTTATAGAGTTTTGGCATAGGCCTAATTGCAATAAATAGACTATAATCACAGAAGAAAAACTGATATACATTGTGATTAACTCATGCACATTAATATTGACATAGTTTTAGGATCTCAATATTGAATCCTGTCCATATAGTTATTCCAATACACTTACTCACTCACTCTCATTCCCTGTGCGCGCGTGTGTGTGTGTGTGTATGTAGACCTAATCAAATTACGAACCATTGTTGTTATTCTGATCGCTGTATCAATATCGGTATCTGCAAACATTTGCCGTGATATATTGACTGATAGCACCAGATAACAGATAGCAATGCAGTGGCCTAGTATCAAAAGTGGAACACTGGATACTATTATTGGACGATATGTATCTTAGGTCACGTATGGGATATAATGTTCTGTCCTTTCTATAGCTTTGTCTTACAGTAATTGTCACCATAATGTATGACATAACCGCCGCAAATTAAAAATAAAATTAATTAGACTTTTGAGGGTAAATTATAGGAAGAGAGATAGGCGGCAATCTTGAATCAGTGGATAATTTTTACTTTTTTCTCACTTTTCCACCGTATTTTTATAATGTTGTCCTGCTCTATATCAATGGTAAGACCAGCAGAGGTCTGGTTTTCTCACTTTTCCACCGTATTTTTATAATGTTGTCCTGCTCTATATCAATGGTAAGACCAGCAGAGGTCTGGTTTTCTCACTTTTCCACCGTATTTTTATAATGTTGTCCTGCTCTATATCAATGGTAAGACCAGCAGAGGTCTGGTTTTCTCACTTTTCCACCGTATTTTTATAATGTTGTCCTGCTCTATATCAATGGTAAGACCAGCAGAGGTCTGGTTTTCGGGGGGCATGTCCTAACAACGCTAAATAATGGGTACAAATGCATTTAAGAAAAACACCTTAAAAGACACTAATCAGTCAAATAATAGATGACCAAAAAAATATAATAATAATAATGACAAAAAAAAACAAGTGTGACCTACAAATATTGACCCTATCGTTGATGTGATGCAACAACCTGTATAATCTACATAATGTTTTGTAGTATACAATGTTCGGTTAGTTCAGGTGGAGGTAATAAGTGATAAAACTTTACAACGACACCTCTTATCTACTTTTCGAAGTGTTGAGAGGGGAAGTTGTTGGAGTGGCTTTGTTATGTACAGTATGTTATCAATATGTTATTAGACTATACGTCGTCGAGGTGTCTCACGACTGGGTGCGAGCATGTGAAACACGCTAGTACGTACTACCACACCCACTCAATATGTCCGTCTTGGCAGGGATCGAACCCAGGTCAATCAGATGCACACGAGAGGTACAATCCACTCGGCCACCGTGGCTCTATACCATCAAAATTATTCTAGCCCTTCATTTTTCTGTTCTTTTACTAACTATTTTATTTTTGTTTTGTTTCTATACATTATATTCAATATATATATATATATATATACCGGTATATATATATATATATATATATATATATTTTTTTTTTTCTATGTTATTGAGGGAGGCAAAAGGCATAACTGCCTATAGCGAGTGCCTCCCCCATAGTTGAAAGAGTGACAGGGCCAAAATCAAGGGACGTTCGAGCCAAAATGCCTGGACACACGGAGTTTGAAGCAATTTAAGTCATAGGAAGAGGGAAAGACTGATTCTGGGAGAGAGTTCCAGAGCTCAGCTGTTGAGTAGAAGAAAGTTTGAGAGTAACATTTCACTCTTGGGTTGGAGAGTTGCACAGAGTAGGGGTGGGATTGAGTTGCAAGACGGGTACCACGTGCCCTACGTAAAGGAGGTGGTATGCACTGGGATAGCTCTGAGGAACACTGATTATTATAGTAGCGATAGAATAGCGAGAGAGATGCAACATTGCGGCGGAGAGAGAGAGATTGCAGAGAGTTGGTGAGTGGACGGGAGTTAATGATACGAAAGGCCTTCCTTTCAACTTTGTCTAGGAGAGCGGTGTGAGAGGAACCTCCCCACACATGTGAACAATACTCAATACAAGGGCGCACTATGCCCCTGTACAGAGCAAGAAGCTGTGCAGGGGAAAAGAACCCCCTAAGGCGGTTGAGCACACCCTGCTTCTGGGAGGCTGCCTTAGCAGGACTGGAAATATGGTCCTTCCAAATGAGAGCAGAAGAAAAAGAGACACCAAGAATATTGAGAGAAGATGAAGGGTTGATTTTTGTATTGTTGAAGAATAAGGGATAGCCCGCTGGGAGATACTGACGGGTAGATAGATGGAGAAATTGGGTTTTGGAAGCATTAAAGTTAACAAGGTTTTCTCTGCCCGAATTGGAAATAGTATTTAGATCAGAATTTAAGAGATCTATGGCTTCATTACGTTTGTCGTTGAGGGATTGCTGGCTGGGGCGTTCTGAAAAACTAATGGAGTAGTGCAAGGTTGAGTCGTCTGCGTATGAATGGATGGGAATTAAGGTACAGTTAAGGAGATCATTTATAAAAATTAGAAAGAGAATAGGAGATAGGACAGAGCCCTGAGGAACACCGGAGTTTATAGGGTGAGGAAGTGAACAATGGCCGTCCACAACCGCGGCTATGGAACGGCCGGAAAGGAAATTAGAGACAAAGGCACAGATGGAGGGATAGAAACCGAAGGAGGGTAGTTTAGAAATTAAAGATTTATGCCAGACTCTATCGAAGGCTTTCGATATGTCTAGTGCAATAGAAAAAGTCTCACTGAAGTCCCGAAAGGAGGATGACCAAGAGTTAGTAAGATATGAAAGAAGATCACCAGTAGAGCGACCCTTAAGGAAGCCATACTGGCGATCTGAGAGCAGATTATGAGAAGAGAAATGCTTAAGAAATTTGGAAGCAAGAATAGTTTCAAAAACTTTAGAAAGACAAGAGATAAGAGCAATTGGACGATAGTTGGAGGGTTGAGAGCGGTCACCCTTCTTTGGGACAGGTTGAATGTGAGCATACTTCCAGCAAGAAGGGAAGACGTTAGAGGATAGACAGAGACGAAAGAGTTTGCCTAGGCAGGGAGTCAGCATGGAAGCACAGTTTTTGAGAACAACAGGAGGAACACCGTCCGGACCGTACGCCTTATTACTGTTAAGCCCAGAGAGGGTAGAAAGTACATCTTTAGAAGAGATTAGGATATTAGGCATAAGTAAGAGAGAGGACGGCGGAGAGGGAGGAATAGCACCAGAATCATCCAATGTGGAGTTTCTAGCAAAAGTTTGAGCGAAGAGTTTAGCTTTGTCAGAGGAAGAAGTGATGGTTGTGCCATCAGAGTGGGAAAGGGGAGGGAAAGACGAGGAAGAGAAATTGTTGGAGAGGTTTTTGGCTAAATGCCAGAAAGCTTGGGAAGAGCTAGAGTTGGATAGTTCAGTGCATTTATTATTGATGAAAGAGTGTTTGGCAAGTCGAAGAACAGATTTGGCTTGATTCCGGGCAGAAACATATGAAGAATGAGAGTCTTGAGTTTTAAGGCGTCGGTACCGTTTGAATGCTTCCTCCTTATTGCGGACAGCAGTAGAACAGGCGTGAGTAAACCAAGATTTTTTAGCATTAGTCTGAGAGAAAGAGAATGGAATGTATGCTTCCATGCCCGATAGGATTACCTCGGTAATACGTTCAGCACTCTCCGAGGGTCCTCGGCCATGGAAGAAGAAATCATTCCATGGGAAATCAAAGAAGTACTGCCGAAGAGCCTCCCAGTCGGCAGCGCCAAAGTGCCACAAGCGCCGCCGGCTAGGAGGATCGGGTGGCTGTACTGGAGAGATAGGACAGGTGACAGAGATAAGTTTATGGTCGGAGGAGCCCAAAGGAGAGAAAAGATCGACAGTATAAGAAGAAGGGTTAGAAGTTAGAAACAGGTCAAGAATGTTGGGCCGATCTCCGATGCGATCCGGGATACGGGGGGGTTGCTGAACTAACTGCTCTAGGTCATTTAGGATAGAAAAGACGTAGGCTTGTTCACCAGGTGGATCAGTAGTGTGAGAGGAGAGCCAATGGCGGTGGTGAACGTTGAAATCTCCTAAGATGGAGATTTCTGAGAAAGGAGAAATGGATAGAATGTGTTCCACTGTAGAGTTTAGATAGTCAAAGAATTTGGGAAAGTTGGTAGAGTTAGGGGAAAGATAGACAGCACAGAAATATTTAGTAAGAGAATGAAAGGAAAGTTTGAGCCATAAAGTTGAGAATTCAGAGGAGTCGAAATCGGGAACACAAGAGCAAGTGAGTTTGTTGTGCACATATGCACAACATCCGCCTTTGGCTTTGAAACTAGGATAGAGAAAGTAGGAGGATACAGAGAAGGGGTTGCTGGATGTTGCTACAGACACCTGAGTTTCGGTGAGGAAGAGAAGATCAGGTTTGTAGGAGGAGAGATGGTGCTCAACAGAGTGAAAGTTAGAGGAAAGTCCGCGAATGTTGCAGAAATTAATAGAAAGAGTAACAGGCCGAGGTCCAGGTAATTGTGTGGGGTCGTCAGGGGATGGTCGGTCGGGTGAGGGGGCATTTATGGTCCCCCCCCCTGGGGACTCCGAGGCTGGGCTACAATTCATAATTTTTTTTTTTTTTTTAATTTTGGTGTGGAAGAATGAAGTGTGGTGTGCATGTTTAGTGTAGTGAAGTGGATAGGAGGAGGAGGTGTTTGTGAGAGCTAGCTGGATTGCTCTCAGTGTAAATGAGGCACAAAGAAAATCAGTAAGAGAGGCCAAGCAAGTGAAACAGGAGTTCCAGCGACTCTTTATCACATGCCTATAACCTCACCTGGGTCTAGCCCTGATCGATTGGTGCCTACAATCTCCCAACATATATATATATATATACAGTATATAGACAGTAAATAATCATTAATATTTAATTATTCATATAGGCTATATACTAATTTTACGTCTGTATTTTATTATCTTCTATCAATTTACTATCTACTACTACAGACATTTGTCTTTGTATATCATCAGATCCACGTATCTTCCTAGAATCCCGATGTGTCAAGGGGATGATATTATTGAGATTGAATTCGTTCTGTACTGTACACATTACCAGAAGGCACACTGACACGCCATAACATACTTATTTTGTGCAATTATTTCTCTCTAGCCCTGGCTCCGAGATTTAATAGCTCTTGAGCAAAGTTATTACCAAACACTATTACCCATTTCCTTGCTCAATGGAAAGGGTACCGGCTACCAGTGTATGAGAAAACTTTCATGCTTCACCGTGGGACTGAACGCAGATCTCCTGAGGTGGAAGACGGAGACGTTTTCCAATACACTACTGGATCGCAGTTCTAGTATACTAGCGCGAAGATGTGGAGAGTTTAGTGACACTCTAATTATGTCTAATTTGATAAATTTGTTTCCGTGAATTTAGGCATAAATGATCTATGTAAACCTAACCTAACCTAGCATTATTAGTGGGGGCTGCCGCACTCACACCCCCGCTTAATAGTGAATGATCAAGTAAACAGAGCGACGCGCCCAACTCTCAGAATTAGAACCGCCACGGACAAGCTTCTTGGGGCGACCATCAGTCGGAAAATTGTCACATTGTCGCAGAACCCTAGGACAAATTTAATGTTAATATACTTGGCAACTCAACAATATTATAAGCTTCGTTTAAAAGACACTCCATTCACAAATGGTATTTTTTTGGTAGTAACATATCTTTTTGTGCACACACAATTAACCCTTCCCGCCCGGGCTGCCTTTCTAAATGACGGAGCTCGTATCCGGGCGATTTGGCTAAAAACTACATTTGTAAACATAGGCCTATCTCTGTTAATACAATAGCTAGAGCATTCAAACAAATCTCAAAATGTAGCCCTTACCTTGATATGTAGACTGGCATTGAGTAGAGCTTTCTAGCTCAAACTGGTTCAGGTGTGATGGCGATTTTAGTGTAGATAACTTTTACCGCATATTTACCTAGACGCGTCCGAATGCTCTTCTGCGGCCCCGGCTACAACGCACTACTGGACTCGTTGCACCACCCGCAATTATTCCGGGAAGCGATTTGAGTGTTTTTATTAGGTTATTTTGCCATTATAATCATTATTATGTAATTTTCACTCAATAAAGTTACTTATAAAGATATTTTTGTGTCTCACTTGTACTTTTATTTGTTACATAATTTAAGTGTCACTTTCACTGGACTATGATATAATTGGTAGAGTAATTTTCAATAGTATTTATTGTTAGGTAAGCTATAATATAGATTTTAGTGTCACTTTCACTTGTTCATATTGTTTTGAAGGCACTTATTATTACTGTTACTCGTGTCTCTTTCACTTTTACTCATTATTAGCCTACATTTTAGTGCCACTTTCACTGTCATTGTCACAGGCACTTATTATTACTGTTACTTGTGTCTCTTTCACCTTTACTCATTATTTTATATTCTTATAGCCTGCATTTTTAGTGTCACTTTCACTGTCATTGTCATTGGCACTTCAATATTGAACTAGAGTGTGAAATTTGTTGAAGCATTGTCCAGCACACAGTGCCACTTCACACTTGAGGCATACCCATGTTGTTTTCCTCACTTTATGGGGTCTGCGGCTTGTGTGGCTACAGACATATATGGCACCTCTTCTGACTCTTGGCTTTACCACCTGGTACTTTGGGAGGAAGGGAGGTGAGCTGATGCTCCCTGAAGTAGTCAGCACACGCCGTCCGGTCCAGCCTGCCTGGTCCTTGTAAAGAATTCCCGGGTACAGCATGTTTGTCCAGGAGCTCTAGTATCACCTGCTTGTGGAACTTCCGCAGTGACTTATACTTCATGGCTCCGGGAGTCCTCAGCCGGTATATATTGTAGACGTTGAGGGCTGACATGTCGACCGTGTTCAGCACAAACTTCTTGTACTGTCATGGAATGTTCGCAGGCAGTCGATGAAGCCCATCTGCTTGTCGGACTTATCGACGAGACCCATGTTAAGGTTATAATCCAGGACAGCAGCTTGTATCTGGACGGGATTTTTTGTCTTCCGGTCCACTTTCCCGGTGGCGACCATCTCTGCTTTGTGGCATGTGGTGAGGAGGTTTACTTTGCGCTGGTCATGCCAGTGGATAGAGAGGATGGGGCCACTCTTCTTGTGGAACGCCTCCGTCTTCTTCGTCTTCGTCGGGTACACTGGCATGCCCTTCCTCTTGGCCTTGACTGTTCCGGTCTTGCGGTCATGGAGGTACTTGGTGAGGATGGGCGACGTATAATAATTGTCTGTGTACAGGATGTGGTTCTTGTGGAAGTGTTTCTCCATCATCTTCTGTACGACAGCGCCGCCAAATCCTATGTCAGGGTCAGTAACAATCTCGCCACCACTGCCACTGTAGAACACAAAGTCCAGAACATATCCCGTCTTGCAGTCGCAGAGGACAAAGAGCTTGATGCCGAAATGGTGTCTCTTCGACGGGATATATTGCCGGAAATGCAGCCTCCACTGGAACAGGACCAGAGACTCGTCGAGGCACATCTTCTGGAATGGTATCAGGTAGGTGGTATATCGATGACGTATCATGTCATACAGCTTCCTGATTTTTCAAAGCCGATCTTGAAGGTGGACTGCCATGTTGTTGGTCAGGTGCAGATAGGACAGAATGTCAAAATATATGTCGCTGGACATATATTTCCCTAAGGCTGGGGTTGTAATCAGATCGGCAATTATCCAGTAATCTGCCAGAGCATGTTTTCTGATGTGTGTCATCAGCATAGTCAGTGCCAGAAAAACATACATTTCTGCCACAGTGACAGCTCGCCATGCCACCATCTTAGCTCTTGTTTTCCTGCCAAGAATGTTTGCACAGATGCTGTGATGGTTGTTGGTTTCCTCCACCAGGTATTCCATGACCTCATTGTCATAAAACCCACAAAAAGGTTCACTAGGGCTTGCATCTGGGCCATAGGGATATGCTGCTGACACCCCTGAGCCAACCTGCTCCTCGTCAAAAGTAGGCACATCTGTCTCAAAATCTGCCCCATCAGTCCAGACAAACAACTCTGATGAAGGGGCACGCCAACGCCCATGCCCACACTCACGCCCTCGTCCACGGCCACGGCCACAGGCAGCGGCAGCGGTGTTGGCATCGGCAGGCTGAGCCGCACGCCATCGACCGCCACGGCCTCGCCCTCGAATTCCCCGCGTCGGTATCTCCTCCTCTTCTTTCACTTCCTTCTGCTCCTCAGGTGATGTCAGGTCATCTGGGGCAACGTCAGGGTCGTCGACATCGTCATCGGGGGTTACTTCTGGCGAAGAAGGGACCGGGCGTCGGCGGCGTGGGGGGCGGGAAACTGCGGGCGGTGGAACAATGGGATGATCAGCATCGGGACTTGGACTCCTTTTACGGCGAGCTGAGGGCTTCTCCCCTCCAAATAAAGCTCGCCGATGTGACGAGGCCTGTGGTACACTGTGGGAGGACAATGCTGCACCACTAGTACCACTTGTAGAGGCCCTTTGCTCATCCTGAAGGAGAGATGAAGTTGAGGGATGTGGGTGACCCGCGCTGAGTCCCGGGTCACGGCGTCGAGGCAAAGGAATGTGGGTGGTGACTAGAGCAGGGTCAGCATCATTGTCACTACCACTACTTATGTTGCCTTCCCTTATTTCCTCTGCCGCCTTGCGTGTTTTTTTGGCCGCACTTTTCGTTTTCTATTAAAAAGTATTTGCCCACTTTCAAGGGTGTACGAGCAGGCAAGGGGGAAGGTACATGAGTAGGCCTAGGCTGACCACGGTGCGATGGCAGCGGGATAGGACTAGGCTCAAGCACACTTGGAATTTCTATTGCACCTTCCTCGAACACTTCAACATCAGGGTTCTCACTACTATCTGATATATGATATAACTCCACTGCATCATCCTGAAAGCCCTCAAACTCAACGTCACTTATGTCTTTTAGTTTGTCTACCAAGCTTTCACCACTGCTTGCTTCGAAAGAACTTAAACTTTCACTTTCAGTTTCTATGGCCAAAAGTTCTCTCTCAATGGCACTTTCACTCAACAAAACCTTCGATTTCTTATGGTCAGGCTTATTCTCGGTCGCAGTAGGCGTCGACGTAGCTAGAGGGGTAGCAGTGGGGCGCCCAGGAGGTTTCACAGAATCGGACGCGTGGGAAGACATATTTTTCTATATCTCGCTATGGCTGGCACGTACGGACTGATAACGGTAGTAGTTGAGGCTTGGTGGCGCTGCGATCGCCCCTGCAAAGAAAATTTTCACCGCACGGCTTTAAAAGCACGCTTTCAAGCATAGGGATTTTAAAAGGACACCCGGGCTCCGGCCCTTCATAAGCGGTGTCAAATTAAAATGACACCCGGGCTGGAAGGGTTAATATATGTATCAACTATAACCCTATAATCATTACACATTGCGATTTTTTTTTGTTATGAGAATCCACAAATTGTTTGCAAAGTATGAATGTTAACTTGCTAAGCACCAAATCCTTATATAAATAGAATAGATAATAAACACATGTTATAGTAGAATTATTTACAGTGGAATAAGCTACTGTCAGTAAGTTTAACTATTGTTAAAACTCACTAAATATTTGGATGCGCATTTATATGAGGATATAGCAGGACCTTCTAAGTCATCACTGCCGACGTAGGATACACACTCTCCCTCACCCCTCAAACTCACACGTGCGAGCAACCCACTGTCATTTTCGTTTCCAAAAACTATATCGACAGCTTACTAAATTTTCCAGAACTTCTGTTGATTTCTTGTAAAAACGTATCATATTATGATAATACATAGCATCATTAATAGAGCATACTTATATGAAAATAAAATATGCTTTTCGTGATATAGTAATACAGAGTAAAGGAATGGCGAAATCCTAGAATGGCGAGAAGACCTGTTCACGGATAGAGGTTTTCGTACCGTAGAAGCAGCAAAAGATGCGTCTCCGTTACCACCACTGATTAGCCATTGGGCTTTTGGCAGAAAATGCCAAAACTTATCAGTGAATTCCGAGACATGTTTACATACAGTATTCTCATCGTCCAGCATATTACTGCTTCATAATCATCAGCCAACTTAAAATAGCCCTATTTAATCATCACTAGAACAATACACTATGCCATGTAGGAAGTCTTCTGGAGAAATAGGGCAAATCTATAAAACAATGCATGATAAACTAAAGCACAAATGTATGCTAGAAGAGCATTGACAAATCGCTAGATAGTCACCAGACACTAAAAACTTGTATGTCACTAGAAAACATATGTTGAAGTATCTAGAATAATCTTTAACCAACTGAACCCCAGCGACGCAAACCATGCGTCCTCAATGTATGTAACGCTAAACCCCAGGACGCATAAGGTGCGTCCTGGTTAATTACTCCGGTCCTATGGCACCTAGAGGGCTCAGATTTGTATGGGAACTGTGTAAGTATCCCACTCAACAATGCCGATGGTTGAAAACTCTCAAAGTCCAACCGCGTGTGCGTGAGCGCGCAAAAACCTGTTTTTGCCTACCCATTTCCCCATGTTAATTCCGACTTTCGGGCACACCGTAGGACCCCTTAACACCTTAAGAGCGGCCTATGCGGTTTATTTATATGTACCGCCCAGCCGGGTGTTTTTAGCCAAAATAGGTCTGTTTACGTGATCATTTTCATGCCTAAATAAGACCCAGAACGTAAAACAAGTATCTATCCCTGAAAGGGCATAAACAGAGCTTTCGAATGACACCATAACGATCCTTTTATGATGGATAGTTTTCTTGCAATAACCGTGCAACGCGAGTGCAAAAAGCATGTAATTAGCCACTTTCCCGATACAATTCCTTATATAGCGAGTGAGAGGGAGGAGGGAGCTGGGATTCGTGTCAGTATGTTCGCCGCGGTGGTCTGGAGCAGTCATACGCTCGCTACTCTCCTGCCACCACTTGTCTCTCTCTCTCAGCAACATTACGTGCTGAAATTGCCACTCGACCTATGTCGAGCGCCGCCACATAGTCCAGCTTTATTTAACTCGACTTATGTTGCTCGCCGCTAATTAAGGGTTAATGACCTAGGGGATCGTTTTTTTGTGGGTTTTCCTTCATTTCTAACCTATTCCTGGTGTTTTCTGGAGAAAAAAATTGTTTACGGGTTGTAAACAATTTTTGTTTTCCAGAAAACACCAGGAATGGGTTATGGAGTGTACATTTATTATTAAATAGCTGGGGTTCAGTGGGTTAACAATAGAAAAATCTCTACAATTCCTTAAAATATGGAAAATAACTTGAATATCGCTAGAATTCATCACATCTTGATGTCGCTAGATGGAAGTGATGGAAGTGATTCGCTGGATCTAGCGGTAGCCGCTACATTGGCAACATCGTACGACATTCATTCCATTATAATGAACAAGGTCAGATTTCGAAACTATAACAATTATTTCAAAGTTCAGAGATCATCATATTGGTTTGGAAGTCGATGTACACAATTTCAGTTCCATTAGTTTAAAAAAACATTCACATAATATGCTACTTAGAGGGTTTAAAAAGAAGCATTCCTTTCCCTGACATCGTACAAGCGAACGCAAGCTGTTGTTCTATTTTTGTTTGTTTTAAGAACGTCAACAAACGCTTCGTATATTTGGGTTTGGTGAACCTTTTGGGGTTCCTAGTTATATACTACAACATATTTTTATTTTGCACACTCTTATAAGTATAAACACTTACTTGTTAAAGAGGAAATACACAAAAGCCCAATTTCGAATGATTGTGAATTACTTTACTTTGGCGTATGTTTGGGCTAATTTAAGACTACATTTAGATTGATCGATTTTTTAACATTCGCCAATGAAATATGATGACTTGCTTACAGATATATACATAAAGCCTGAATCGGATTGACTTCAAACCAGTTCTTCACTTCCTAAAACCTGTGGAAGAGCAGGTTTGAGTTGGATTGATATTTGACACCCTTAAGGGTGAAATACGACACCTTTTCCAGTCTATCAGAGATAGTGGTGGTGAAGGAAAACGCAGTTCAAATTGATAAGCCTGACTCGCCCGAGACCACGCTCAAGACCAATAATTGGTAAAGCCCGTCTTATTTTATAGTCTATTATAATATTCTACTCTACGTGAGGTTTAAACGCTATATAATGTCAAACACCTCTAAGAAACTTACATTGGATGAATGATTTACTTCATAAAACTCTAAATAGAGGAACTGAAACGATAATATATTGTGTACAAAGGTTTGAGTCTTTCAGAGAAATCTAGTTATATATTTACAAAGAGCGAATATGCTACAAATTAAACAAACGAAAACTGCTTCAAAAATCATACTAATGGCTGCTAATAGTATATAACGCATAATCTTGGTATATTTCTTTTTGAGCTAAAAAATATTGTGGTTAGTCCCCAATGCGTCCATTCTCCATCTGGTGGTCACCCCAAGAAGCTTGTCCGTGGTGGTTCTAATTGGCGCGCTACTATAATAAAACTACACTAAATGTTATTATATATAACATATAAATGTTATTATATATAACATATAAATGTTATTATATATAACATATAAATGTTATTATATATAACATATAAATGAACATCCACATAATTCAATAATTGCTACCAATATGTTCTTAACTAAAATAAATATTTTGCAAATCTTGGGCATCAATCATTACCGTCAATAACATACTAAATATTGTTTAGCATTTTCATTTGCCTTTTGTTTCATTATTATGCACTTCAAATATCTGCACATAAATTAGTTTTGTTTTGCTATGTGTAAGAATAAACAAAAGGCAAATGTGCCTGTAATGAGTGCCCCCCCCCCCCCCCCCCCCAACTGAAAGCGTGAGAGTGAACCATATTCAAAGTACGTTAGAGATTAAATATCTGGACACTCGGTGGTTGACACGGTTTAAGTCATAAAATGATGGATTGAGGGATGAGAGTACCAGAGATTACTTGTTGAGTGGAAGAAAGACTTGGAAAATTGGTTCGCTCATGGGTTAGTGAGCTGGACAGAATATGGTGGGAATGTGTTAATAGGCGGATGCCACCTACTCTCAGTATAGGATGAGGCATACTTTGAAAAAGCTCAGTACATTGTTTATTATAATATCTAATAGCGGTAAGAGAAAGAGAGAGATAGAGAGAGAGAGAGATGCAACATTGAGATTAGTAGAGAACAATTGTAGAGAATTAGTAAGTGGAGGTGAGTTGATGAGACTAAGTGCTTTTGACTATACCCTTTCGAAAAATGCAGTATGCGTGGACCTACTCACACAAGCGAACAGTAATCGATGCATGGGTGTGGAAAATGTAGCCAAAATTGTCCTGTTCTTCATTCGAATGACTACACTTTCCACACCTCGTAAATAAATGGACAAAAGATGTTGTTGTTGTTGTTGTTGTTCCCCAAGCTGCCTGGCCGAACAGCCCCAAGGCCCCGAGCAAGGCCAAGGCCATAACTGAGCACCCCCACAGAACCCTCTCTGCCTACCACAATAAAGCCTGGGTGACCGAAGCCACTCCATGGCGGGGAGCTGAGGAGGGTGCGGAAACGCCCGGGAAACCAAAGTCCCACCCAGGGCCCTGTGCCCCTCAGCAATTATGAAGAGAAAGTTGAGGGGCAAAGGAAAAATGTGACGCTTTGGCTTCCAATCTTGGTAGGTCAATCAACGGAAAAGACGCCGTCACTTGAGATCTAGGAATTACATAAGTAAAAGGAACAGTCGGAGTAAGCTATGGGTATGGCAGAGATCGCTCAGTTCTCACTCTGATAGACCAGCCCATCACCATATGACTAGAACCCAATCCTCTCAGCATCAGCTAGGAAAGGCCCTAGAAAGCCGCCTTTGGCGGGGGGATAGCTCCCCTATTTCAACCCCTTTCGGGGTTGGGCACCCGCCCGGACAAAAATGTAGTATATTGTACTCTCTGTATTCCTTAGGATGTGTCTAAGCAAATAATTATGGAAAGGAAAGAGAGTGAAGAATATATATCCCACCACTATATATATAATATTTAACCCTTCTGATAGAGAAGGTATGTGGAAAGAACTTAGAATATACGGAGTAGATGGCAAGTTGCTGAAAGCAGTGAAGAGCATGTATGAGGGTGCAAAGACGCCAGTACATGTGGAGAATGAGCAGAGCAAGTTCTTTGACCTGAATGTTGGGTTGAAACAGGGGTGTGTGATGTCCCTGTGGTTGTTTACTGTATATATGGATGGAGTCATGAAAGAAATACAAGGAAGGGCAGTGGATATTGGTGTATCGCTGATAAGGGAGGGGAATGAGTGGAAGCTACCTGTACTGCTGTTTGCTGATGATACAGTTCTGATGAGCGATAATGAATGGGAGTTGCATGGTCTGGTAAATATGTTTGGAACAGTGAGCGAAAAACGGAATATGAAGGTAAATGCGGGGAAGAACAAGGTTATGGTCTTTGAAAGGGGTGAAGCCACAGAGTGTGAGGTGAAGTTAATGGTCAGGCTATGGAGATTGTCAGCTCATTTAAGTATCTTGGCAGTGTGTTGAGTAAAGATGGGACTATGGATGAAGAAGCGCGGGAGAGGGTGCAACAGGGGAAGAGGGTTGTATGAATGCTGAGAGCAGTAACAATAAATAGGGTGGTCAGTATGGAAGTAAAGAAGTCCTTGCATGACAATGTGGTAATCCCGACACTGACTTACGGAAGCGAAGCATGGACGTTGGTGGAGAGACTCAGACCAAGAGTGAGAGGGGTGGAAATGAGTTACTTAAGAAGTGCGTGCGGAGTTACAGAAGAATGAGGAAGTAAGAAGGAGGTGTGATGTGGAGGTAGATGTGCTGGAAAGTGTGAAAAGGAACACCTTGAGATGGTTAGGCCATATGGAACGTATGGGAAGCGAAAGAATGGCTAAGAGTAAGAGGGTGTACGAGAGCAAGGTGGAAGGACAGAGAGGGAAATGTAAACCGAAAGAAAGGTGGAAGGATGGAGTGAGGAAGTATATGGATGAAGGCAGTGCTGGTTGGGAGGAGGAAGGTCGACTGACTGGCTAGGGACAGAGGTGCATGGGGGCGGTTCGTTCGTGGCAACCCCTTCGGAGATCACGGTGTCAGGCAATAGATAGATAGATAGATAGATATAACCCTTAGAAGATTATAATGCACTTTGACAGTTTATTTTGGCTATCATTAGACGACTTTATACAGTTTAGGAAAGAACTGTGGGAGTTAATAGGGGAAACATTATCGCAATATACTCTTTGACTTCCATATCGAAATAACATCGTCTAATAATTGCCAGATAACCGAAAAGAGATGTGTAATCATATCGGAAAATCTTAAGAAATAGATCATCATGAGTTTTTAGTAAAATACATAACTTTTCTGCTATATTTTCATGGGATTTTGTGTTTTGATGCATTATTTCTTGAGGATATGATGCTTCATTATAGAGATACACCCCATTCTTCAAATTCTCTCAATCTAGTAGTGACACAGCTCTCGATAGTGGGAAGGGCTATGTAGGTCAGGGAAACTTTGGGGTTAAAGATGATAATAAAGCTATATTTTTCTTTATTTAAGCAAACATTTTCTCTGATTTTTTTAAAATTTCAAACCCAAAAAGCCCCAGGTTTCAATAATCCGAGCCAATTGGTTGGATAAAGTTTGCTCATATTTTCGTATTTTCAAATCTAAAAAAAAATCACTCTTCAAAACCCAAGCCAAAGTTTGGCAAAATATGGCTCCGATTTTTCTGTTGTAAAATATAATGAAACCTCAAATTAAAAAAATCCGAACCAAGTGTACTCATTAGCCTAACCTAACCTAGTAAGGAGGCAAGTTTTGTCCGTGAATTGCAAGATAAATTTAGGGGGGGCTTACTGCAACTTATTGTTGTTGTTGTTGTTGCTGTTCCCCAAGTTGCCTGGCCGAACAGCCCCAAGGCCCCGAGCAAGGCCAAGGCCATAACCGAGCGCCCCCACAGAACCCTCCCTGCCGACCACAATAAAGCCTGGGTGACCGAAGCCACTCCATGGCAGGGAGCTGAGGAGGGTGCAGAAACGCCCGGGAAACCAAAGCCCCACCCAGGGCCCTGTGCCCCTCAGCAATTATGAAGAGAAAGTTGAGGGGCAAAGGAAGAATGTGACGCTTTGGCTTCCAATCTTGGTAGATTGGGAGGTCAATCCACGGAAGAGACGCTGTCACTTGAGATCTAGAAACTATATAAGTAAAAGGAACAGTCAGAGTAAGCTATGGGTATGGCAGAGATCGCTCAGTTCTCACTCTGATAGACCAGCCCATCACCATATGACTAGAACCCAATCCTCACAGCATCAGGTAGGAAAGGCCCTAGAAAGCTGCCTTTGGCAAGGGGATGGCTCCCCAATTTCAACCCCTTTCTGGGTTGGGCACCCATCGTGCAACTTATTGTTATCATCATATATGTAACCTGCGGGGGACAAATAATAGCGGGCCGTGGAATACTTAGACGTGAACATAACCTTGAGCGGAATGTCACATCTAGACTTATAGACTTTGGGGAATGGGGTGTATCTCTATAATGAAACATTTCCTCAAGAAATAATGAATGAAAACACAAATCAAATGAAAATAAAACAGAATAGTCATGTTTTCAATAAAAACTCATGTTGGTGCACTAACGAGGAAAGAGCCCTTTCTATCACTCACTGAGAACTTCTTTGTCATGCTGATTACCATGTATGACTTTACAGAGAAATGACAGACAGAACGGAGACCATGGTGGAGTCATGATAACGATGAAGCCAGGACTAGTCGTAACACCATCCACCGAACTAAGCATGGACTTACACATTTTATGGATTAAGACAGATACAGGGCTGCAGAGCACTATATAATTCTAATTTTACCGGCCCCCTAACTCTAACGTAGACTACCTGCAGTCCTTTGATATTTCCTTATGTAAAATTGATCATTCCAAACAGATATTGCTGGCTGGAGATTTCAACTTACTGGACATTAACTGGACAGCATACACAACAACGGAGAATGGTGCACAAGGAAAAGACTGACAGGAGATAATTACACAAAAAATACATTGACATATTCATCACCCATTTATTCGCACAAACAGTACTTGAACCAACACATACACAAATTAGCGTAACAAGAAACCACCCTAACATAAGACACAAGGTCAAGTCCAACATATTAGACTTATTCCTTATGAACAACACCTCCTTTATTACACGAACATGGGTTATACCAGGACTTAGTAACCATGACATGATGCCTGAAGATGCATACATAAAATCAAACAACCAGAAGAAATTGCTCAGGGAAATCTACCTATACAACAGAGTAAACATAGGAGCCATCTCAGAAGATTTAACTGACTTTAAAGACACATTCCTCGACGACGACTCAATGGCAAATTACATTGAACAAAATTGTACCAGGCTTTGTGATTTTATACATTACACAATGGACAAGAATAAACCCGAGAAGACAGTTACATGGAACCAGTCATCACCATTGTTTAATAGACAGTTACAAAGACTACATAGAAAGAAGATAAAAACATATAAGACAGCTAAACATTTCATTGATACAGAACATTAGGAACACTACAGAAACATGCAACAAATATTACAATGACCCTGTCACCATCACACCCACCTACTGTATACCTCCACTGATTATAGTCACCCGTGGAATCTAGAAACTTTTATCAGAGGTAGATGTTGACAAAGCGACTGGACCAGACAATTTACCCTGCAGGATACTCAGGGTGAATGCTGCTATTCCTGCAGGTTATATTCTAACAGACCATTGACACTGGAGAACTTCCCCATGACTTGCTATTGGTTAATGTGACATCTGTTGTCAAATCCAGACACAGAACCTTCCCTGTTAACTATAGATCCATTTTTATTTCCTCCGTTATCTGCAAAATCTTAGAACACATCATCCACTAACATGTAATGGACCATCAAGATAGGTAAAATTTACTGACTGACGCAGAGCACGGCTTTCGGGCCAAACAGTCATGCGAGACACAACTACTTGTGACCAAACATAACATTTCACAATTTCTTAGCCCGGGGCTGTGACTGGCCTTCCGGAAGGTTGTACTGGTGGGCCGCGATGGTCCTTCCAAAAGCTGAGATTTCAACTGCGTACAAAAAACGCACACGTTGAGCCAGGTGGGTACAAATTGGTGTGTGACTTGGCCTATATGGCAACTCTTGATATCACCCCAACACACACTCCGGTCGCTCCCACACAGTCAGTTGTCAAGCAGCTGTCATGGAGCCCTCAATCCCTCATGTCCCTCTTCCGCGCGTCTCGATGACACAACCAGCCCTCCTTCTGGCGGTGTTAGTGGCCGTGGGAGAAAGAGAGTGGCTGCCAGAAAGCCCTCTTACCCCTACTTTTATGAAAGTAGTTCAGAGGCTGAGGCCCCTGGAACAAATAAGGCACGTGCAAAGGGCAGTGCACGTGCCCAAAGATCACTGACCTTTCGTGACACCACCACCACTACCACCCACACCCCCTCTACTACTTGGCCTTCTGTGGAAACAGGGGGCCGCTCTGGGGATGCAGGAGATATGGAGGCAAGTGGGAGGAAAGGGAAGGGCAAGGCTTCCCTCCATAAAAAAACAAAGAAGACACCACCTGCTTCTGCCAAACCCTGTGCCACCACCACCACCACCACCAGCCATCCCTGCTGCCCCGGCAACTGGGAGAAAAGGGAAGGGCAAGGCTTCCCAGTTCAAGTCGACTGGGAAAAAGACACCGTCTGCCTATGCCCCCGCACCACCACAACCACCAGCCGCCACCCTTCCTTCAAGTACGAGGGAAGCGAAGACGCCTGTGAGAGTCAGGCAACACCAACCCTCAGGACTCCCTCAAAATACGACGCCCTTCTGTTCCCTTTACAAGATGTCGACATCTCTACCCAGGACATAGACGACGCAAGGGCATATGGATGGGGCATCGACAGTGATAGCGAGTTGGAACCAGAGGAGGAGCGTGAGGAGGGAGTGCTCTTCGTCAGAGGAGGACCACGAAGACATACTGTTCCGTGACCATGACAGTGAGCTCTCTGATTCGTGGTGTGACGAGGAGGACGACATACCAATTCATGAGGCAAATATTCACACATTTGCATGGTCCAAAGGTGCCGATTTTGTACCAGACAAGCACCAGTTCGATGCAAATCGATCTGGTTCAACTGGAGATTGGCCCTGTGATGACGATGCAAGGGAAAGTTATTTCTTCCTTGCATTCTTCGACCTGGAGATAATGATTTTGATTGTGGCACAAACCAATAATTACTATAGGTGGGTGAAGGCTATAATTGATGTGATTTATACGAGGGCTAGAATACAAGCCTGGAGAAATGACCCCCTCATCGCCACCCCAACTATCAATAAGTTCATGCCTCGTGACATATTTTTTTTGCTACTTTTATTTATGCACTTTGCAGATAATGAAAATCCTAACAGGGATTTATAGAATATGAAAAGTTCGGGAGGTGTTCACCATGTTGATGGCGAGGTACAATACTTTTACCCTTTACATAACTTGGTGATTGATGAGTTGCTCATTCTTCTCAAAGGGCACCTTGTTTTCCAACAGTATATCCCCGTGAAGAGGCACAGGTTTGGGATAAAGTTGTTCATCCTGTGTGACTGTGAGAGCGGCGTGCTAGTGCTTGACATGATCGTCTATACAGGCACTAAAAGACGTGCCAAGAATCGGTGCCAATGACCCCTTGGGCATGTCAGGAGCCATCATAAAGAAGATGATGAAGCCTTACATGGATAAAGGGCATACATTGTACACCAACAATTGGTATACTTCTCCTGCTCTCTGCCAGTTTCTCCATGACAACAAAACAGTGTCATGTGGGACTGTCAGAAGCAACAGAAAATTCATGCCAAAGTTCGTCGGTCAGAGCATTCCACTTGACGATCCCTCTTCCAGTGACACACCTTTGGAAAACGATCTGGCCCAAGATACTCATGAAGTCTGGCAAAGTGGTGGCTCTGAAATGGAACGACAGAAAAAACGTTCAACTACTTTCGACTGTCCACACAGGTGCCCAGGTAGACTCTGGTAAAACTCACTACCGTACTAAGAAATTAATTAAAAAACCTGATATGGTAGTGGATTATACCAAAAACATACGCCTGGTGGACAAGTTCGATTGTCAACTCGCTGGTGTTGAGTGTTTGAGGAAGACTGTGAAGTGGTATCACAAGTTATACCTTCACATAGTCGACATCATGATGCTCAACGCCTTCAACATGGTGCTGGTGAAGAAGGACATGGCCCCGAACTAAAAAATGAAGTTCATGTACAATGTTTCGCTTCAGCTCCTGGAGAAATATGGCATGCCCACTCAAAGTCAAAAGGGATAGTGCCATCACGATGTCCCTGATCGTATCCAGGTAGCCCTACAAAGACACCTACCAGTCCACACTGAAACTATCAGAGATGGCAATCAGAGAAGGCAGGTGAAATGTTACATCTGCCTCAACACCAACAAGAGGCCCAAGAAACACACCAAAGTTACCACTCTATGCAACGAGTGTAAGGTTTGTCTCTGCCTGAGTGACTGTTTCAGGGACTGCCACATTGTCAAAAACTACTGATTGTCGCCCCGCCCTTGACCTACCTGGCCTACGCATATGTCATTATCTCTCTTTTTTTTATCTATCAATCTATTGCCTGACGCCGCGATCCCCGAAGGGGTGACCACGAACGAACCACCCCCATGCACCTCTGTCCCCAATCAGTCGACGTCCCTCCTCCCAACCAGCATCACCTTCATCCATATACTTCCTCACTCCATCCTTGCACCTCGCTCTTGTACACACTCTTATTCATTCTCTCGCTTCCCATGCGTTCCATATGGCCGAACCATCTCAAGGTGTTCCTTTTCACACTTTCCAGCACATCTAGTTCCACACCACACCTTCTTCTTACTTCCTCATTCTTCTGACTATCCCTCCATGTAACTCCGCATGCACTTCTTAAGTAACTCATTTCCACCGCTCTCACTCTTGGTCTGAGTCTCTCAACCAACGTCCATGCTTCGTTTCCGCAAGTCAGTGTCGGGATTACCACACTGTCATGCAAGGACTCCTTAACCCTTATTTAGCGGCGAGCAACATAAGTCGAGTTAAATAAAGCTGGACTATGTGGCGGCGCTCGACATAGGTCGAGTGGCAATTTCAGCACGTAATGTGGCTGAGAGAGA
This sequence comes from Paralithodes platypus, assembly GCA_032716605.1. Lineage (NCBI taxonomy): Eukaryota > Metazoa > Arthropoda > Malacostraca > Decapoda > Lithodidae > Paralithodes > Paralithodes platypus. The sequence continues at coordinate 12,189,638 of CM064507.1, read as the reverse complement.
GAGACAAGTGGTGGCAGGAGACTAGCGAGCGTATGACTGCTCCAGACCACCGCGGCGAACCTACTGACACAAATCTCAGCTCCCTCCTCCCTCTCTCACTCGCTACATACTCAATTATGTACTGAAAGTACCGAATTACCTGCTTTTTGCACTCGCGTTGCACGGTTATTGCAAGAAAACTATCCATCATACAAGGATCGTTATGGTGTCATTCGAAAGCTCTGTTTATGCCCTTTCAGGGATAGGTACTTGTTTTACGTTCTGGGTCTTAGTTAGGCATGAAAATGATCACGTAAACAGCCCTATTTTGGCTAAAAACACCCCGCTGTGCGGTACACATAAATAAACCGCATAGGCCGCTCGTAAGGTGTTAACTTCCATACTGACCACCCTATTTCTTGTTACTGCTTTCAGCGTTCCTACAACCCTCTTCCCCAGGGCACCCAGTACCAGGAAGCGCTTTTGTATCCCGGTGGCGGTGTGGACGACGTTGCAGCTGCAGTCAACGAAGTTTCAAAGTTAGCCCCCTCACGCACAATGTACATCATTTATGTCAGATCTAATGACGTGCAGCGGACCCGATCGGAGAACCTCATGCTGAAGTACCGGAAGCTGATTCAGAAGTATAAGGAAAAGGCAGGCAGAGTCATCATTATTATTTTTATTATTATTATTATTATTATTATTATTATTATATGAGATGCCGAAGTCTCCAACCAGGGTGCAGAAACACCAGCAAGATGAATCCACACAAAACACCCGGAGGCACTGGAGAGAGACTACGGCATCTTTAGGAAAAAAAAAAAAAAAAAAAAACATATATACTGTACTGTATATATACATATATTAAACACAGATAAAATGAATAATAAAATATTATGCAGTGGAGGATATCAAATATAAATATAAAACAATAAAATTGAATAAAATAAGTTTAAACATTATAATTAATGCTGCAAAAAAACATTAACTCTAGACTTAACACCTTATTAGCGGGCTAGGCGGTATTTTACACCGAGCCGCCCAGCGGGCACAATCCCGAAATATTCGCTCACTTTCACTCGCCCTAGCGCCGTAACTATGGCTCCAATCGGAACGAAACGATGATTTTTGGAACGAACAACTCTTCGTCTCCCCATAGAAGTCTATTCCGAATGAATTGAGCGAGTGTGGAGGGTGGGAGGAGGTGAGGAAGGGAGGCTACTTTTTGGTGTATTTCCCAGGCGCGTTCGGATGCGTTCGCTTTGTCCTGACTTCGGCCTCACGCGCGTCTATTATTCCTTTGGTAAGCCCTCTTATTTTATCTTGTTTCTCCTTATTTCTGTATTCTCTGTATTCTCGCTCTTTCTCTCTCTCTCTCTCTCTCTTTCTGTCTCTCTCACTCCTCTCGTCTGTCTGTCTGACTCTCTCGCTCTCTCTCTGGCTAGCTCCCTTTCTTTCTCTCTCTCTCCTCCCTTCTCCTTCGTACGCGCTGTCTCCCTTCCTCCCTGTCTCTCTTCTCTATATTTCTCCCTTTCGTATATGTAATTCTCATTATTCTTTTCTCTAATCCCTCTTTCTTTATTTGCTTGTAATATTTCTGTATTATTATATCTTTTTCACTCTATTTTCAGTTCAGTTTCTGTATTCTCTTTCATTTATCACTAATAAATTTCATTCCTTACAAGCTACCGTACAAATACGGTATTCCTTCGGAAAGCCCTCTTATTTTATCTTGTTTCTCCTTATTTCTGTATTCTCTGTATTCTCGCTCTCTCTCTCTCTCTCTCTCTCTCTCTCTTTCTGTCTGTCTCACTCCTCTTATCTGTCTGTCTGACTCTCTCTCTCTCTCTCTCTGGCTAGCTCGCTTTCTCTCTCTCTCCTCCCTTCTCCTTCGTACGCGCTGTCTCCCTTCCTCCCTGTCTCTCTTCTCTATATTTCTCCCTTTCGTATATGTAATTCTCATTATTCTTTTCTCTAATCCCTCTTTCTTTATTTGCTTGTAATATTTCTGTATTATTATATCTTTTTCACTCTATTTTCAGTTCAGTTTCTGTATTCTCTTTCATTTATCACTAATAAATTTCATTCCTTACAAGCTACCGTACAAATACGGTATTCCTTCGGAAAGCCCTCTTATTTTATCTTGTTTCTCCTTATTTCTGTATTCTCTGTATTCTCGCTCTCTCTCTCTCTCTCTCTCTCTCTCTCTCTCTCTTTCTGTCTGTCTCACTCCTCTTATCTGTCTGTCTGACTCTCTCTCTCTCTCTGGCTAGCTCGCTTTCTCTCTCTCTCCTCCCTTCTCCTTCGTACAAAGGAGTACAAAGGAAATCAAGCAACAACAGATCTAGTGACCCTTCTAGGTTGCTTGTCCTCCAAAACACTGAGGATCAAGTGTCCAAACAGTGGTTTAGAGTGGGTAAGGGAACATTGGAAAGGGAACTACTGCCCTGCCACTAACGTGGCAGGACTAGGAAGTTAGTAGGGGACATATGGGTTAGTAACTGAGGGGAGGATAAAGTTATTCATTTACAAACGCAGTCAGTCGCGGGTTTGATGCGAGATATTTGTCTAGGCGGAATTTAAATGAATCAACGGTGCTGCAGTCTATAACGTCTCGGGAAGCCCATTCCACAAGTTGACAACTCGATTGAAGAAGAAATTCTTAGATTCGTGCGAGTTAAAAGATTTACCAATAATTTTGCAACCGTTTCCCCGCGTGTAATTATATTGGTTGATAGTGAAGTACTTACTACAGTTCATATTGCCGATGCCCCTTGATTTTGAACACTTGAATTAGGTCGCCTCTTAATCTGCGCTGGGTTAAAGGAAATATTTTTAAATTGTCTTCGACGCTCTTCGTATGGTTTGTTCTTAGGTATCATTTTGGTAACTCTACGTTGAACTCGTTCTAGCTTGTTTATATCTTTTTGGTAATAGGGCACCAGGATTGAACGCAGTATTTCAGAAGAGGGCGGACTAAGGAATTGTAAGGGTTAGGATAACTTCTTTGGATTTATGCTCAAATGACCTGCCTATAAAGCCAATTATTTTGTTTGCCTTCTTAACAACTTCTGAACATTGTTGACTCGGTTTTAGGTTACTCGATATTGTTACTCCAGATCAGTTTCTGTTTACATTCTTAAGCTGAGTGCCATTCATCGAATAGTTTGCTTTCTCATTTAGGTATCCGACATGTAGTACTTTACATTTATCCGCATTGAAACTCATTTGCCAAACTTGGGCCCAACATGACAATTTATCTAGATTTTTGCATATCGTCAACTTGTTCTTTTGAGAGTACGCTATTTGCAATTTTTGTATCGTCAGCAAATTTTGAGATTGTGCAGGTGAGGACCTCATCTATGTCGTTGATGTAAATTAGAAAGAGAATTGGTCCTAGTACCGATCCCTGGGGTACCCCGCTACTTACATTGGTCCATTTAGATGCCTTACCGTTTATGACTACCCTTTGCTTTCTGTTGCTGAGCCAATTTTCTATCCATTTCAACACCGTCTTGTATTCCATGCGCTTTTAGTTTTAGCAGTAAACGTTTGTGGGGAACTTTGTCAAAGGCCTTTTGAAAATCAAGGTATATAATATCTACAGCTTTACTCTCATCGTAGAGGTTGAGGATATCGTGGAAGAAGTCTAAGAGGTTTGTTAAACAGGAACGTTTTTTACGAAAGCCGTTGTCTCCCTTCCTCCCTGTCTCTCTTCTCTATATTTCTCCCTTTCGTATATGTAATTCTCATTATTCTTTTCTCTAATCCCTCTTTCTTTATTTGCTTGTAATATTTCTGTATTATTATATCTTTTTCACTCTATTTTCAGTTCAGTTTCTGTATTCTCTTTCATTTATCACTAATAAATTTCATTCCTTACAAGCTACCGTACAAATACGGTATATATATGATTATATATATTATATATATATATATATATATATATATATATATATATATATACTGTATATCGGTGTATATCACGGTATACGGCATATTTCTCTCCTTACGAAAGGAGAGAAGAGTCATAGCAATTTCAAGGTCACCTTCGTAAGGAAACAAATATACCGTACATGTGATATATACGCCTATCAAATGATTGATATCAATATACGGTATATATATATATATATATATATATATATACTGTATTTTGGTGAATATTGATATCAATCATTTGATAGGCGTATATATATCACCATGTACGGTATATTTGTTTCCTTACGAAGGTGACCTTGAAATTGCTATCACTCTTCACTCTCCTTTCGTAAGGAGAGAAATATACCGTATACCGTGATATATAAGCCCATCCAATGTTTGATATCCATAAATATATTTTCTGTATATTTGTGTTTATTGATTCCAATCATTTGATAGGGGTATATATCCCGGTATACGGTAGATTTCTGTCCCTACAATGTACCGATACGTACATGATGATGTATGCCTATCAAATGATGATATCAATATACGGTATATATATATATATATATATATATATATATATATACTGTATATTGGTGAATATTGATATCAATCATTTGATAGGCGTATATATATCACCATGTACAGTATATTTTTTTCCTTACGAAGGTGACCTTGAAATTGCTATGACTCTTCTCTCTCCTTTCGTAAGGAGAGAAATGTACCGTATACCGTGATATATACGCCTATCAAATGATTGATATCAATATATATACTGTATATTGGTCTATATTGATTTCAATCATTTGATAGGCGTATATATCACGGTATACGGTACATTTCTGTCCCTACTATGTACCGTACCTGTGACCTGGAAATTGCTATGACTCTTCTCTCTCCTTTCGTAAGGAGAAAAATGTACCGTATACCGTGATATATACGCCTATCAAATGATTGATATCAATATAAATACTGTATATTGGTCTATATTGATTTCAATCATTTGATAGGCGTATATATCACGGTATACGGTACATTTCTGTCCCTACTATGTACCGTACCTGTGACCTGGAAATTGCTATGACTCTTCTCTCTCCTTTCGTAAGGAGACAAATGTACCGTATACCGTGATATATACGCCTATCAAATGATTGATATCAATATATATATACTGTATATTGGTCTATATTGATTTCAATCATTTGATAGGCGTATATATCACGGTATACGGTACATTTCTGTCCCTACTATGTAACGTACATGTGACCTGGAAATTGCTATGACTCTTCTCTCTCCTTTCGTAAGGAGAAAAATGTACCGTATACCGTGATATATACGCCTATCAAATGATTGATATCAATATATATATACTGTATATTGGTCTATATTGATTTCAATCATTTGATAGGCGTATATATCACGGTATACGGTACATCTCTGTCCCTACTATGTACCGTACATGTGACCTGGAAATTGCTATGACTCTTCTCTCTCCTTTCGTAAGGAGAAAAATGTACCGTATACCGTGATATATACGCCTATCAAATGATTGATATCAATATATATATACTGTATATTGGTCTATATTGATTTCAATCATTTGATAGGCGTATATATCACGGTATACGGTACATTTCTGTCCCTACTATGTACCGTACATGTGACCTGGAAATTGCTATGACTCTTCTCTCTCCTTTCGTAAGGAGAAAAATGTACCGTATACCGTGATATATACGCCTATCAAATGATTGATATCAATATATATACTGTATATTGGTCTATATTGATTTCAATCATTTGATAGGCGTATATATCACGGTATACGGTACATTTCTGTCCCTACAATGTACCGGTACGTACATGGTGATATGTATGCCTATCAAATGATTGATACCAATATACGGTATATATATATATATATATATATATATAATATATATATATATATTGATTGAAATCATTTGATAGGCGTATATATATATATAGGCGTGCATTTTCACTCTCTCTCTCTGTTTCGCTTGCTTTGCAGGAATTTTTGTTTTGTTTTATAAATAATATTATTTCAACACATTTCCAAATCACCCTATGGGGTAGTGTTGATGACTCATTTTTTTTTTTTGTGGTGTTCCCAGGAGGTGTAATCCACATTTCATTGAGGTAGAAAAGGCAGTTATAGGATTGAGGTAGATAAAAGGCAGTTATATGATTAAGGTAGACAAATGACATGGATGTATGAGGTAGACCAAGAAGCAGATGGATGGATGAGATTAGAAACTTATGGATGTAATGGGTGATGTTGCTGATGATGATGAATGCACTTGTGTTTGGGTAGTGTGCTATTCCACCATATGAATGATTGAATGACATGAATTCATGAGGTAGTTTGAAATAGATGAATGAATGATTGCATGAACTTATGAATGATTGGCAAGAGGTCTAGAGGAGGAGGAGGTCTTGGAAGAGGTCTAGAAGTGTTCCAGTGTGTGGTACTCTGTGTAACATGGAGAAGCGCATAGTCCCACATTACAATAGCTACACATGAACGTAGTTTCCTTCCTAATTTGGTTCCTCCTTGTTGTATGTCTGCAGACGTGGCACTGCTTCAGTCCGTGCTTCCGGTTGGCTGCGATCTGTGATGCTGAGCGGGGGCAAAACTCAAGCATGTGGGTCAAGAAGTAGTCCCGGCTCTCAAGGCGGGCAGGCATATTCACGATCGGCCTCGGAGGTGGTAGCATACGTGTGGTTCCGTGCTTCCTGAAGATGGAGTCGATGATGTCCTTCGCGAACAGCCTTACCGAGCTCTTCCTTCCTGTCCGCGTCATCCACAGGTTGTACGCGTTCAGGATAGTGACATCAAGAAGATGGAGTACCACCTTCTTATACCACTTACACGTCTTCCTGAGGCAGTCAACAGCAGTGATTTGCATGTCACTCTTATCCACCAACCGCATGTTTATGTTGTAGTCCATAACAAGGTCAGGTTTGGAGATAGGGACTAGATGCTTCTCGCGGGTGACAGGGTCCATTTGGTATCTCTTCTTCCCGCTATCTCGCATTGTGGACTTGTGGAAGGTGGAGAGGACATTGACTGGCTTTGTGTCATGCCAACAAATAGCCAGTATACTGTCACTGCTGCTCTTCTTCCGGAAGATGTCTCCTTTCCGTGTAGCATGAAACTTGGGCCAGTGTTTCCTGTTTGCCCTGACAGTTCCACAGCTTCCCGTGCTCCTTGCAAGGAGATACCTGGCAAGGAGAGGAGAGGTGTAGAAATTGTCGCTGTACAAGATACGGTTGTCATCCAGATACGGCTCCATCAGTGTCTTCACAACCGCCCCTGAAAGACCCAGTAGGTCGTTTGGAATGTCCACATCAGTAGCGGTGTAGATGATGAGGTCCAGCACGTATCCTGTCTCGCAGTCACACAGTACAAAGAACTTGATCCCGAAGCGGTGACGCTTCGACGGAATGTACTGCCTGAAAGAGAGACGTCCACGGAAGAGGATCAAGGACTCATCAATCACAACATTCTGAAAAAGTTTGAAAAACCGGCGATACCTGGTCAGGAGGGAGTTCAGGAATGGCCGGATTTTCCAAAGCTTGTCAGCTCCGTGTGCGGCAGTGTTGTCGACAAAGTGCAAGCACTTCAGAATTTGCCGGTATTGGTCCCTGGGCATGTACATGTTGAAGACTGGCGTTGATCTAATGTCATGCATCAGCCAATAATCCAGCATGTTGTGTTTTCTCATGTGGGGCATTAGCATGGGGAGGGCCAAAAACACGAGGAGCTGAGGGATATCGATGGGCGTCCATCTCCTCATGTGGGGCGAGGCCATCTCTTCGGAGTGCTGGGTTGCGTAGAGGTTTGTCTCCCTGACGATGTCCCCGAGCAATCCATCGTCAAAGAATGCTCGGAAGTAGTCATAAGGGGTGTCATTTTCTGAACAGGGAAAGGCAGGCTGGACGCCATTTGGCCCCTTATCAAATTTGGGTGGAACCCCAGGCATATCCCGAGGCTCGCAGTGCTCCCACTCAAAGATAGGTGGCTCGTCCGGCCTCCTGCCCCTCCCGACCACTCGTGGGGCACCTCCTGGGGCACCTCCCGGGGCACCTCCTGGGGCACCTCCTGGGGCACCTCCCGGGGCACCTCCCGGGGCACCTCCTGGGGCACCTCCCCGAGCACGTACCTGATCACCTCTTGCGGCCCTTCCTCGGGCCCTTCCTCGGGCCCTTCCTCGGGCCCTTCCTTGGGCCCTTCCTTGGCCCATTCCTCGGGCCCTTCCCGGGCACCTTGCTGTGGCGGTCCCTGCTGTGGCTGTGGCTGTGCCTGCCCGCCATTAGAGTCGCTTGCTGGCGTGGGGGATATCCTGGCTTCAGGCGAATCGGGAGAGCTTGAGCCGGTGCCGGCATCACTCTCAGACATCGTCAGCCGACGCCTGGTCCTCCTGGTCCTCCTCATCCGCTGCAGCCCGGGTGGCGTTGACAACCTGGGAGGAGCAACAACAGCTGGTGTTGACGTCGATGGTCCTGGTTGTCCATGGGCGGGGGTTAGTGGTGAGAGCTGCACTACCCCCGAGATGTTCCCTAGCTCACCACCGGGCATCACTGGAGGCTCTGACGAAGCTCGCTGCCGGGATGTGGATGGGCGTGGCTGTGGGGATGACGATCTTCTTCGTTTGGCCTGTCTTGTGTTGCCTATGAAAATTGTGGGAATGGTATTTCGTATGAGGGATGTGCAGACTCAAACTTGACAACTAAGACATGATTGATTTGAGAGAGAGAGAGAGAGAGAGAGAGAGAGTCCTAGCAATTTCAAGGTCACCTGCGTAAGGAAACAAATGTACCGTATACCGTGATATATACGCCTATCAAATGATTACAAGCAATATACACCAATATGCAGTATATATACTGTATATTGGTGTATATTGCTTGCAATCATTTGATAGGCGTATATATCACGGTACGGTACATTTGTTTCCTTACGAAGGTGACCTTGAAATTGCTAGGACTTTCTCTCTTTCGTAAGGAAAGAAATGTACTGTCCGTTATATATACGCCTATCAAATGATTGCAAGCAATATACACCAATATACAGTATATATATATATATATATATATATATATATATATATATATATATATATATATATATATATATATATATATATATATATATTGCTTGCAATCATTTGATAGGCGTATATATAACGTGTACAGTACATTTCTTTCCTTACGAAAAGAGAGAGAAAAGTCCTAGCAATTTCAAGGTCACCTTCGTAAGGAAACAAATGTACCGTATACCGTGATATATACGCCTATCAAATGATTGCAAGCAATATACACCAATATACAGTATATATACAGTATATATATATATATATATATATATATATATATATATATACCGTATATTGATATCATCATTTTTTATAGGCGTATATATCACGGTGTAGGGTTGATTTCATACTATGAAATCAACCCTACACCGTGATATACGCCTATCAAATGATTGCAAGCAACATTGAGTCACGCGAAGAAATGAATAAATTCATGAATACATGAAGGTAGAGAAAGAAATTCCTACTTGGTGGTACTGCCCGGGTGGCTGTGAGGGTTGGTTGTTTGAGGAGTGGCCTACAGTAATCAGTCAGTAAGTCACACAAACACGATAGGAAGAAGGAAAGAGAAAGAGAAAGAGAGAAAGAGAGAGAGAGAGAGCGAGAGAGAGAGAGAAAGTAAATTTCTCCAAAATATCATATATAGAACAATAAATATACGTATATATATATATATATATATATATATATATATATATATTGATATCATCATTTTTTATAGGCGTATATATCACGGTGTAGGGTTGATTTCATAGTATGAAATCAACCCTACACGGTGATATAGACGCCTATCAAATGATGGTATTGATATTATTATTTCGTGTTTGCGAGTTTTCAATCATTTGATAGGCGTATATCACGGTGTAGGATTGATTTCATAGTATGAAATCAACCCTACACCGTGATATATGCCTATCAAATGATTGAAAACTCGCAAACACGAAATAATAATATCAATAACATCATTTGATAGGCGTCTATATCACGGTGTACGCCTATCAAATGATTGCAAGCAACATGGAGTCACGCGAAGAAATGAATAAATACATGAAGGTAGAGAAAGAATATACTACAAGATGGTAGTGCCCGGGGCTAATTGTCAAGGCTATTCTGGGGATTGACCTGATAAACAGTGAGTCACACAAACAGATGGGAAGAAGGAAAGAGAGAGAGAGAGCGAGAGAGAGAGAGAGAAAGTAAATTTCTCCAAAATATCATATATAGAACAATAAATATACGTATATATATATATATATATATATATATATATATATATACCGTATATTGATATCCTCATTTTTTATAGGCGTATATATCACGGTGAAGGGTTGATTTCATACTATGAAATCAACCCTACACCGTGATATATACGCCTATCAAATGATGGTATTGATATTATTATTTCGTGTTTGCGAGTTTTCAATCATTTGATAGGCATATATCACGGTGTAGGGTTGATTTCATACTATGAAATCAATCCTACACCGTGATATACGCCTATCAAATGATTGAAAACTCGCAAACACGAAATAATAATATCAATACCATCATTTGATAGGCGTCTATATCACGGTGTAGGGTTGATTTCATACTATGAAATCAATCCTACACCGTGATATACGCCTATTAAATGATTGAAAACTCGCAAACACGAAATAATAATATCAATACCATCATTTGATAGGCGTCTATATCACGGTGTAGGGTTGATTTCATACTATGAAATCAATCCTACACAGTGATATACGCCTATCAAATGATTGAAAACTCGCAAACACGAAATAATAATATCAATACCATCATTTGATAGGCGTCTATATCACGGTGTAGGGTTGATTTCATACTATGAAATCAATCCTACATCGTGATATATGCCTATCAAATGATTGAAAACTCGCAAACACGAAATAATAATATCAATACCATCATTTGATAGGCGTCTATATCACGGTGTAGGGTTGATTTCATACTATGAAATCAATCCTACACCGTGATATACGCCTATCAAATGATTGAAAACTCGCAAACACGAAATAATAATATCAATACCATCATTTGATAGGCGTCTATATCACGGTGTAGGGTTGATTTCATACTATGAAATCAATCCTACACCGTGATATACGCCTATCAAATGATTGAAAACTCGCAAACACGAAATAATAATATCAATACCATCATTTGATAGGCGTCTATATCACGGTGTAGGGTTGATTTCATACTATGAAATCAATCCTACACCGTGATATACGCCTATCAAATGATTGAAAACTCGCAAACACGAAATAATAATATCAATACCATCATTTGATAGGCGTCTATATCACGGTGTAGGGTTGATTTCATACTATGAAATCAATCCTACATCGTGATATATGCCTATCAAATGATTGAAAACTCGCAAACACGAAATAATAATATCAATACCATCATTTGATAGGCGTCTATATCACGGTGTAGGGTTGATTTCATACAATGAAATCAATCCTACACCGTGATACATGCCTATCAAATGATTGAAAACTCGCAAAAACGAAATAATAATATCAATACCATCATTTGATAGGCGTCTATATCACGGTGTAGGGTTGATTTCATACTATGAAATCAATCCTACACCGTGATATACGCCTATCAAATGATTGAAAACTCGCAAACACGAAATAATAATATCAATACCATCATTTGATAGGCGTCTATATCACGGTGTAGGGTTGATTTCATACTATGAAATCAATCCTACACCGTGATATACGCCTATCAAATGATTGAAAACTCGCAAACACGAAATAATAATATCAATACCATCATTTGATAGGCGTCTATATCACGGTGTAGGGTTGATTTCATACTATGAAATCAATCCTACACCGTGATATACGCCTATCAAATGATTGAAAACTCGCAAACACGAAATAATAATATCAATACCATCATTTGATAGGCGTCTATATCACGGTGTAGGGTTGATTTCATACTATGAAATCAACCCTACACCGTGATATACGCCTATCAAATGAATGGAAACGTAATATATGAAGACCAACACCACAATCTTCAATCGCTTGCAATCAAACTTGCAAGCAATTTCAGTCACATGCGTAAGGAATGTATTCTACTGTACACCGATATATATGTATTATATAGCCTACGCCTATAAGATAATAAGATAATGAATGGAAACGTAATATATGAAGACCAACACCACAATCTTCAATCGCTTGCAATCAAACTTGCAAACAATTTCAGTCACATGCGTAAGGAATGTATTCTACTGTACACCGATATATATATGTATTATATAGCCTACGCCTATAAATAATGAATGGAAACGTAATATATGAAGACCAACACCACAATCTTCAATCGCTTGCAATCAAACTTGCAAGCAATTTCAGTCACATGCGTAAGGAATGTATTCTACTGTACACCGATATATATGTATTATATAGCCTACGCCTATAAATAATGAATGGAAACGTAATATATGAAGACCAACACCACAATCTTCAATCGCTTGCAATCAAACTTGCGAGCAATTTCAGTCACATGCGTAAGGAATGTATTCTACTGTACACCGATATATATAATATATATAATCTCTATCAATCTCTCAAATAATATAAATGTACATTGTACTTACCAACACCAGTGTGTTCATCAAGCTCCTCGTCACTATCTTCACCATCTTCGCCCCGCAAATTATGGCGTCTGTGAAAACCGATGACAGGGTTATCTTCCAGTTCTTCTTCCTCCTCACTTCCCCCACTGTCACCAAGCCCTTCCATGCTTTCATTCAACGATATTCTAGATACCGCTGAAGAGTTCATCAGCAGAACTAACTCCTCGGCTGAGAGCGGGACCCTACGCCTTGGCTGGCGCGACGTACTAGGGGCGGGCACCGAATCGAACACAGGCAAATCTTGTCTCTCCATTGTGGCGGCTAGAGCGGTACTGAGCCAAGCTCACGTGGTGGGGATGTGTGGGTGGGACTTACTAGTGCACTGCCTGACCGCTAGATTTTGCTTTCCACTTAAATTACGGCGGGAAATACCAACTCGACCTATGTCGCGCGCCGCCAGATAGTCCAGATTTATTATACTCGACTTATGTTGCGCGCCGCCTTTTAAGGGTTAAAGATGGAGATATGAGCTGAATTGACTAGGTCATTTGGCAACTTATTCCACAAGTCAACCATGGCCGGCACAAAACACTGTGGAAACTGTGTAGTAGAAAAATTAACACGGCTCATGGCAAGATCATTAAGGTTGCTTGTGAATCTAGTTGCACGAGCCCGGACATAGGGCCCTGGCAGAACCCCATGTAAGGGATGCTGAGGGTTGTTAAAAACTTTAAATAAAAGACTAAGGGCACCAACTTTACGTCGATGACACAGATCACTAGACAAATCAGGTAGAATAAAACTGATAGAATTTAGTCACCTGTCAAGCAACTTGAGATGGCAGTCAGTTGCTGACAACCAGACAGGTGAGGAGTACTCGAATTGTGGCAAAATAAAAGCATAAACAGACTTGATAACTGTGGCGTCACAAGCAAACGTTTTATAACACTTGCGAAGCAGACCAATTGTTGTGGAAATGGAAGAGGAGAAAGAACGAATATGCTTTTCAAAAGTAAGTTTGGGATCCAGAGTAACTCCTAACAAACGCAGAGTATCCACATTCTCAATTTGCTCGCCAGAAACTTGTAGATAAGGATGAGAAGGATCCAAGGTACGAGATCTGCTGATGATAATGGAGTGTGTTTTACTAGCATTAAGTTTCATACCCCAAAGTTCACACCATGATGTAATTTTGGCTAAGTCCCTATTCAGAGCAGTAGAAATTTTGTGTCGATCAATTGGTGATGGAATTGACGCATATAAAGTTGTATCATCGGCATAGGAGATTAGTTTATTTTCAAGCTCGGAACACAGGTCAGCAGTAAAACTAATAAAAAGCAAAGGCCCAAGGATACTGCCTTGTGGAACACCAGAAACAACAGTAACAAAAGGGGAATGACACCCATCAATGACCACAGACTGAGATCTTTTCATCAAAAAATCTTCAAAGATCCTTAAAAAATTGCCACCAATACCGATGAGCTGTAACTTATACAGAAGTGCTTTATGGTTGACTAAGTCAAAAGCAGAACTAAAGACACGAGACTCATGTCCCTGGTCCAATGAAGATTGCAAGTCATGGGCGAGTGTCAGAAGCGCATCACATGTACCCAGTCCCTTACGAAAACCAAACTGTGAGTTTGGTATCAAATTATGACTATTACAATAAGAGGAAAGGCGTCTGGACAAAAACCTCTCATAGAGCTTGGATAGGATAGGCGTAATGGAGATAGGGCGATAGTCATAAGGAGATGATGAAGCAGTATTTCCCTTTGGAATAGGAGTGATACTAGCCTTACACCAGCAAAGAGGAAAACTACCTGATTTCAAAAGCAACCTAAACACCACGGCCAATTTAGGTGCCAAGACCACTGCAACATTTTTAAAAAAGAGAGGGAAAAACCCATCCGGGTCTGTGCCACCATAGGTATCAAGATACAGCAAGTACCTTTTCAGTTCAGCTGATTCGAATGCCATTGAATTGAGGTTGGGTCTAGGGAAACATGTCAATGGCAAAGACAATTCCTGATTACTCTGTTTATTAATAAAAATAGTAGATAGAATCCTGGCCTTCGATAATGGATCAAAAGAGATGGAGCCATCAGAATCACAAAGAGGAGGCATGGAGGAATCTATTCCAAATAAAGAGGGCTTCAAAGCGGACCACCATTTATGAGGCTGTGTAGCTCCTGCCAGAATATTCTGAAGATGGGAGTTATAATCCCTCTCAGCACTATCATAAACTCTCTGCGCAGCTGCCCTTTTAACCTCTTCGCTGCGCAGGGTGGGGTAGTGGCCACCCCTCCCTGTGCGGAGGTATTTAGACTGTTTCCTTAACTCAAATCGTCATCGTACCATAAATATCATTAATACTTATCCATATGCGCCTATTTTACGTTGATTAAGAAGATATTAACCTGTTACAGCAATAAAACAAGTGGAAACAGCGTTTGGCTGGTCAAAATCGGCAAATGAGAGCGGGAGTTACTAGTCATCGAATGCCAGCCAGCCTGCCAACATCCACCCCTCACGACGTCTGGAGAGACACTGTCGTGTAGTTGTCTCTCTCTCTCTCTTTCATTCACTGTGTAGCACATACAAGCACAGCTTATTAATCGTTATTGATAGCACAAAAATATACCGATGAAATAAGGGAATAAGAGAGAGAATAGGTGATAATTGAAGGGGGGGGGGGGGGGGGAGGGGATGTGGAGGAGTGATATTTGGCATGGCCAAGGGGAAATAATAATAACAAATTTTTTTTTTTATATTGGGCTGGTTTAAATTTATTTTTTTAAGGCCTTGGATTATATAAGGAGTTCCGCAGCGCACCAGTGGGGACTCATTAGTAGATCTGCAGTCCAGAGGTTAAAAACATAATTTTCCCATTGCAAGGGGGTTTGATTACGCCTCCATAGACGATATGCAGCCTGTTTGTCATCAAATGCACGCTTGCAGTCATCATTAAACCATGCTTTATCCCTCATACGAGACTTAATTGTTTTTGATGGAACTCTTTTGCGAAGGATACCAAGGAGGGAATTGTTGAGATCTTAGTACGAGATTCCACTAAATATTACAAACATCATTACAAACGTTGTCCCAGTTAACCCGGGATTTAAGGTAGACTTTACGTGAGAGAGTAATATCAGGAACAGAATAATCATGATTAATTTTACACATGATGGCATTGTGGTCGGAAGTGCCAACAGGTACAAGAACAGAGGTTTCTACAATGCCAGGAATATCTGTTAGTACTAGATCAAGACAATTTCAAGACATATGAGTAGGTCCTTGGATTCGCTGTTCACAACCAGATAAGTTTGCAAAATCCAAGGCAGCAAGACCATTTCTATTAGTTTCTACCGAGTTCAACCACTCTTGATGATGCGCATTGACATCACCAACACAAATAAAGGATGATTTGACATCTTCAGACTGTATTGAAGCCATGGCTGTTAAGAGGCAGTCATATATGTCATTGTTAACATCAGGATTTCTGTACAGGCTAAAAATGCAATGATTATGATACTTGCTGGAAACTTTTACTAACTGCATCTCATGGCATTTACAAATATGCTTAGTTAAGTGCTGAGCATTATACCCAGATCTAATATACAAGCTCATTCCAAGAGCACGAGGAATAGAATCACGCCGAATAAGAACTGGTTTACTGAAGTTAGGTATAAGAAGTTCAGAATAATCTCTATAACCAGAGACAAGGGTTTCAGAACAAAAGACAATATCATAATCAACAGATGCCAAGGCAAGATCCTCGATGTTCTAATTGAGACCACGAATATTGGAATAAAATACACGACAACTTGTAACAGGTTGACTGTGAGGACCGGGATTAACTTCTATATCACCGGACAAAATATTATATCAGGGACCGTCCCCAGGATCGGTGTGAAGAGCCGATTCTTCAATATAGCCACTAGCGTAAATCGTCATCTGGCTAACCTCTGCAGGGAAAAAAACGTTAGATTCATCAATACCTGGAATGACTTCTACCGTGAAGATCATCTGTTTGTAGCGGATGGAGTCCATCTGAACCAGGTGGGAGCAGCAAGATTTGATCGCCTGCTTCATGACGCAGTAAAGGATTTTCGGAGAAAAAGCAGAGCCAACCAAGGACCACCAGGGACGAGGTTCGAGGCCCAAGGACCACCTGGAACAAGGATCGAGGACCGTGGACGACCAGGGGCGACGATCGAGGACCGAGAACTACCAGGGACGACGATCGAGGACAGCGAGAAAGGAGGACCACCTGAGACAATGATCGAGGACCGAGGACCACTGAGGACAATGATCGAGGACAACGTGGACCGAGGACAACCAGGGACGAGGATCGAGGACTGAGGGCAGACAGGTACATAAATGTAGATCCGAGCAGAACCAAGAATTTGAATAAAGATCGTTCTGTGAATTCCAAATCCAAAACTTTAAATGTTTTCTATGCAAACGTTCGTAGCATACGCAATTCATTTTCAGATTTAGAGGAACTAGTGTGTACAGAAAATTACGATGTTATTGGAATAACAGAATCTTGGCTCAATACAGAAGACAGATACTTTTTAACAGAGTATTCACTTCCCGGTTATGTAATGTTTGAGAAAAGCCGAATTAATAGAAATGGAGGTGGAGTTTTATTTTTTATCAAAGAAAGTCTTAACCCGACCCTCTTGTCAAAACCTCAAATTGTTAATGTCGACACATCCTTTGTGCTAATAAAGAATATAAAGGTACAAAAGTAATACTTGCACTAATAAATAGACCTCCAGCTCAATCAGTGCAAACTGACCGAGAAATTTATGAGCAAATTGAAGACTTAAGTAACTCGCACGATACCGTAATTTTTGGCGACTTCAATTTACCTGTGACCAAGTGGGGAGATAGTATTACTTCACACTCTGGACAAGACCTGTATGCAATCTTGCAAGAGAGTTCGCTATATCAATTTGTTAGATCTCCAACCAGTGGAAATAACGTCCTTGACCTTGTACTTTCAACAAAAGAAGAATTGATACATAATTTGAATTTCGGTGATGAATTCAGTAACAGCGACCATCGTACGATAATTTTCAGTTTAAAGTTTACTAGTAACGAACCAAATAGCAGAATCGAGAAAGTCCCTAATTTCAAGCAAGCAAACTTTCGTAAACTTAGAGCAATGTTTAAAGAAACTGACTGGAGCTTTTTAATTAACAATAACAAAATAAATACATCTTGGGAATTATTCGAAACCACTTACCAAAAATCAGTGCAAGACTACATACCATCGAAAATACGGCGTACAGACCATAATAATATGCCTAAATGGTGGAATACAGATATTTCAAACTGTCTGCTTTCTAAAAAGTTTGCTAATGATAGATTAAAATCCTCACAAAATTACGAAAAACGGGTGAAATTTGTAGAGCTACGACGCAAAGCAAAAAAGTTAATTAAGCAAAGTAAAAAGACCCTGGAGTTACATGTTGCGAATCAAAGTAAAACAAACCCCAAAGAATTCTATAGTTATATCAGAAAGAAAAAAGTAGTTACTTCAACTGTTGGACCGTTAGTCGATGAAAATGGAGAATACACCAAAGACGAAGTACAAATGAGTAATGCCCTCAATACCTTCTTTGCATCAGTTTTTACAACAGAAGACCTCCGTGATATCCCTACACCATCGCCGATTCAGATTGATAATTCAGTTCTAAGCAGTATCACCGTTACAGAGAGAGAAGTATTGAATTGTTTAGATAAACTCAAGGTAAATGGAATGCCTAGACCTAATTCAATCCCACCTAGAGTTCTAAAGGAAGTTAAGGATGAGCTTTTAAAACCACTGACATTGCTATTCAATACATCCTTGCAGTCTGGAACTATGGCTGATCAGTGGAAGCTAGCCAACATAACACCGATATTCAAAAAGGCAGCAAATCCCTACCCAGTAACTATCGTCCAATTAGCTTAACCTCAGTTGTATGTAAAATACTAGAAACACTCATAAGAGACTGACTCGTAAATCACTTAGAGGAAAATAACATACATAAAGATACTCAACACGGCTTTCGTAAAAAACGTTCCTTTTTAACAAACCTCTTAGACTTCTTCCACGATATCCTCAACCTCTACGATGAGAGTAAAGCTGTAGATAATATATACCTTGATTTTCAAAAGGCCTTTGACAAAGTTCCCCACAAACGTTTACTGCTAAAACTAAAAGCACTTGGAATACAAGACGGCGTGTTGAAATGGATAGAAAATTGGCTCAGCGACAGAAAGCAGAGAGTAGTCATAAACGGTAAGGCATCTAAATGGACCAATGTAAGTAGCGGGGTACCCCAGGGATCGGTACTAGGACCAATTATCTTTCTTATTTACATCAACGACATAGATGAGGGTCTCACCTTTACAATCTCAAAATTTTCTGACGATACAAATATTGCAAATAGCGTACTCTCAAAAGAACAAGTTGACGATATGCAACACAATCTAGATAAGTTGTCATGTTGGGCCCAAATTTGGCAATTGAGTTTCAATGCGTATAAATGTAAAGTACTACATATCGGATACCTAAATGAGAAAGCAAACTATTCGATGAATGGCACTCAGCTTAAGAATGTAAACAGAGAAACTGATCTGGGAGTAACAATATTGAGTAACCTTAAACCAAGTCAACAATGTTCAGAAGTTGTTAACCCACAGAACCCCAGCGCCACAGTGTATGCGTCAACAATGTATGTAAAGCTAAACCCCAGCATCACATAAGGTGCGTCGCGGTTAATTACTCCGGTCCTATGGCACCTAGAGGGCTCAAATGTGTATGGGAACTGTGTAAGTATCCCACGCAACAATGCCGATGGTTGAAAACTCTCAAAGTCCAATCGCGTGCGTGTGAGCTCGCAATAACCTGTTTTTGCCTACCCATTTCCCCATGTTAATTCCGACTTTCGGGCGCCCCTTAGGACCCCTTAATGACTTGGGGATCGTTTTTTTGTGGTTTTTCCTTCATTTCTAACCCATTCCAGGTTTTTCTGAAAAAGAAACAAAAATTTACATCCTGCTGGGCCTGGAGTGTTCCTTTATTTTTAATTAGCTGGTGTTCAATGGGTTAAGAAGGCAAACAAAATAATTGGCTTTATAGGCTGGTCATTTGAGCATAAATCCAAAGACGTTATCCTAACCCTTTACAATTCCTTAGTCCGCCCTCTTCTGGAATACTGCGTTCAATCCTGGTGCCCTTATTACCAAAAAGATATAGACAAGCTAGAATGAGTTCAACGTAGAGTTACCAAAATGATACCTAGCCTAAAGAACAAACCATACGAGGAGCGTCTTAGAGAATTAAGTCAATTTCCTTTAACCCAGCGCAGATTAAGAGGCGACTTAATTCAAGTGTTCAAAATCATCAAAGGCATCGACAATATGAACTGTTGTAAGAACTTCATTATCGACCAATCTAATTACACGCGGGGAAACGGTTGCAAACTTATTGGTAAATCTTTTATCTCACACGAATCTAAGAATTTCTTCTTCAATCGATTTGTCAACTTGTGGAATGGGCTTCCCCGAGACGTTATAGACTGCAGCACAGTTGATTCATTTAAACTTCGCCTAGACAAATATATCGCATCAAACCCGCGACTGACTGTGTTTGTAAATTAATAACTTTATTTTATCCGCCCCTTAGTTACTAACCCATCTGTCCCCTACTAACCTCCTAATCCTGCCACGGACATTAGTTCAGGGCAGTAGTTCCCTTTCCAATGTTCCCTTACCCACTCTAAACCACTGTTTGGACACTTAATCCTCAGTGTTTTGGAGGACAAGCAGCCTACAAGGGTCACTAGACTGTTGTTGCTTGATTTCCTTTGAACTCCTTTGTACTCCTTTGTTGCACCCTGCCCGCACTTCTTCATCCATGTGTTTACTCAACACACTGCCCAGGTGCTTAAATGAGCTGACAATCTCCATAGCCTGACCGTCTATAATATTTTCGTACAGTATAAAGATTATGCGAATGTCTGTAAAATGTAATTCTATGTAATGTATTTGTATATATTCTATATTTTTTCTAAGCAAATTAAAATAATATTTGGTATGTTTTTCATTATCCTTGTCATATATTGTATCTATTTATCTATGTATGTAAAGAGATAGCAACTCTCTCAACATTAGACACTTTTGTGCCATATAGGTGTTAACATTTTATGGTAAGCGATAGCGATCCTATAAATTATTAGGAGTCGGTCATCGGCCGGTACATTTCTCTACCGAAAAGTGTACAAATTTATCTCGAAGGGGGGTCTTGTTTGTTTTTTTAATTGGAGGCCTAGGGAGCAAACTAAAAACCTCCCCTTAAAGAGATAGCAACTCTCTCATTTTTGTTTACAAGCTGGAGCGTGTGAAGCAGTGTTTATCCTAAACCTGTATAAGTGCGACATTACTTTCAGAATGTTTTAATGGTCAAATGCGATGTTCCATCAGGTATCTTACACTTTAAACAAAAATATAATAAAGACAACCACACCAGTGCCGGGGAAATGGATGCAATATATGATTACGGTTAGGTGACATGTCTCCATACCACCACCTCTCCTCCCCTTCCATGTGTCTCCCCCCCCCCCCCCACTCCCCCTTTCTCCCTCAACTTCCCCCCTGCTTTTATTTGCTACTTCCCTCCCCCGCTCCCAATATTTACTGGCACTGGCAGAGTGAGTCTATGTCAGTCAGTGTGCCTTGAGCCTCTGAAGAAACCAAGGGGGTGCCGAGCTGCTGCCCACCTCTCATACACACTCTCCTCACACACACAAATAGTTTTCAATGGATATTTGCTCTTTGCTCCTATTTTCTAGCTCTTCAAAGTTCATGTGTCTCTTATTCAAGACAAATCTAAGCATATGGTGCAAGAGTATTTCTTCATATTGTAGATTTGTTTTTTTTCTCGAATCGAAGCTAAATCTTTCGCACTGGTGGCACTGAAATAAACAGGCCTATCGTTTGGTGATGGGCTGGTCTATCAGAGTGAGAACTGAGCAATCTCTGCCATACCCGTAGCTTACTCTGACTGTTCCTTTTACTTATATATTTCT
This sequence comes from Paralithodes platypus, assembly GCA_032716605.1. Classification (NCBI taxonomy): domain Eukaryota; kingdom Metazoa; phylum Arthropoda; class Malacostraca; order Decapoda; family Lithodidae; genus Paralithodes; species Paralithodes platypus. The sequence goes on along the minus strand of CM064507.1, from coordinate 12,167,904 downwards.
AGATCTCAAGTGACGGCGTCTCTAACGTAGATCCCAATCTACCAAGATTGGAAGCCAAAGCGTCACATTTTTCCTTTGCCCCTCAACTTTCTCTTCAAAATTGCGGAGGGGCACAAGGCCCTGGGTGGGGCTTTGTTTCCCGGGCGTTTCCGCACCCTCCTCAGCTCCCCGCCATGGAGTGGCTTCGGTCACCCAGGGTTTATTGTGGTCGGCAGGGAGGGTTCTTTGGGGGCGCTAGGTTATGGCCTTGGCCTTGCCTGGGGCCTTGGGGCTGTTCGGCCAGGCAGCTTGGGAAACAACAACAACAACAGGCCTATCGTAGCTGCCAGAATACAGTGACAAACTTCTCCTTATGTTATTTCTTTACTTTTTTATTCCACAAGATGAGAAGTGGAGAGAGGAACGGGAGGCTTACCAAGTTGCCGGAGATAAGATACAAGAATCCACCCATAGCTCGGGCCCCACCTATGTTGTTCAGCCCGGGTACTTTGACCAGCGACCACCTCAACACACCCTGGGTCTCTCACAACCACTCCATCACTACTAAGTTGCCTGCAGTAAGAGATTGTTTTATATATGTTTTTATTGTTTTATCATGTCACAAAATAACTCACAATCAACTCATCACCACTGGACAGCCTTTAGTAAGAGAACACGGTTTATTTGTATTTGTATTTTATTCATCATGCCAAATATTCGATAAATGGATATCAATCGCGGTCATGTGCTGTATACCCATTCATAAAAGAAAGGTACCCCCCTGATCGAGAGATCTGAAGCCTCATGCTATTTAGTTGTGGTAACACTGGCCCTGAGCCATCGACGTCACGAAAGTGGGTGGTGACTGTGAGAGGGAGTAGGGAGCTGATCTGAACGAAGAAATGCTTCACTTCGCATTGAAAATCGTTTTGCTACTTCTCTCGCTCTCTCTCTCGGAAAGGTCGTCCTTCCTAGAGTCTTTGAAGCATTTTTGAAAATAGATCTGACATAAGACGTTCATCTGAAATTGGCATACTCCAAGGATATCACTATTCTGAAAAATTGCCAAATTGTTATTATTGAAAATTATGTAGGATTCAGATGGGATATGTCTATTAGAAAACTGAATGTAATTAGTAACTGTCTTCGTGGTGCGATGTATAAGGTGTTGATTTTCGGTGTGAGCATCCTGGGTTCGAATCCACGGACTGCCACATGTGTTTGTAAATTTCATTAATCGATTTTAGGAGTATGGTTGGTTGTTGGAAGGAACATAATAATTTATAGAAAGATAGACAGACATATAGATAGATGTAAATATATAAATATATATGTGGATATGAGATAGAGAGAGAGAGATAATTGGCAAAACGATTTTCAATGCGAAGTGAAACATTGCTTCGTTCAGATCAGCTCCCTTCTCCCTCCCACAATCCACCGTCACCACCCACCGTCCATGGTTCAGTGCCAGTGTTACCACAACTAAATAGCACGAGGCTTCAGATCTCTCGGTCAGGGGGGTACCATTCTTTTATGAATGGGTGTACATATAACTTTCTTGATGGTGTAATGGTTAGAGTATTTAAGATATGCATGTGGTAACCAGGTTTGATTCCCGGTAGGATCACATGCTTTCATTAATTTCATTGGGAGGTGTTTGGAGTTGGGAGTGAAATGAATATATTAGATAAGCACACACACAACCACCTCACCCCCACTAGACAGCCTGTAAAGCTATTGTTTATGTTATATATATTTGTGGCTATTTATATTGTTTAGTTTTTGTTATATTCTTATATTAAGTTACAAAATCACTGACAACCTCATCACCACTAGACAACCTTGTATTGTGTGTGTGTGTGTGTGTGTGTGTGTGTGTGTTTTGGATCATGTCACACAATCACTCACAATTTCATCACTATAAGACAACCTGCAGTAAGAGAAAAGGGAATATTATGATTCTCATTTTGACCATGTCACAACATCAATTACAACCACCTCATCAGCACAAGACAGCCTGTAGTAGGAAAACACATTTTATACAGTATATACTTTTTTACTTTAAAAATCAACTTCTTCTTTCTACCCATCACAATCTTCCACACGGCTCTCCCTTATTCCTCCACAATACGCAAATTAGCAGTTCATCTTCTCTCAGTATTCATGGGGTTTCTTTTTCTCCCGGCATTTCTTGGAGATCATTATTACCACTCTCGGTAAAACAGCTTCCCAGAACTTAGTTGTGCATTACCATTGCTGTGGGTTCTTCACCCTCGCACAGATCCATGCTCTGTATAGGGCACAGTGTGCCCATGTATCGAGTTTGTTCACACGTGAGAGGAGGTTTCACCCATACCGCACTTCTCGAAATAGTAGAGTCAAAAGCATTGTGCCTCATCAAATTACTTCTTCTTACTAGTTCCCTACAATATCTTTCTACACGCCACAATGTTGCATCTTGTAATGCTGTCTATATAAATCACATCAATATATACCTCCCCAACCACTGCGACACAAGGACACAATGAGCACCGAGAGAGAGTTCCTGTACGTCCTTTATGCATGCAGATGCTCCCACGCCATCCAACATCAAACAAGCATGCTGCCGAGATGACTAGAACACCAGAATGTGCCCTTCTAGCACCTGGCAGATATTAGACAATGCAGAAATAGGCTCTTGTTTATGCATGAAAAAGAGCATGGTGTCGGGAATAGTGTATGATGATCCCGACAGTTTTGAGTCCAATTGGGTATTTGAATGTGGGTATTGCATTGTAAGTACGATTTCGGCTAGTACCTTTTGTACTGTAGTTTATTATTAATTGAAGGTTAGATATTAACTGTAATCCATAAATATATACATCAGCTCTAGATGTATCATGAAACCAAATCATAGGTTAGAATTATTATGAGCCGGTAGTCATAATTATGTAATATCGCGAAGCAATAGAACACCGGCCCTCAAACTCATCAAATCAGCCATACCGATAACACCTTCCTCCGGCATTGACTGAACCTATAGTTCACCATGTGCTACCACTATTAACCCTCTCTGTCACATATGACACGATCACGTCATATGGCTGTGTTGCCCAAAGGTATCATAGGACGCGATCGCGTCATTTGTACTTAGTGAAATAGCTAAATAAGTAAGTTACACGAAGTATTTGCGTCATATTGAGCTCAGTAAGTTAGGTAAGTTAGATCAGAATCTGTCGATTGGTGGCAACCCCAAATTCCTCCGACTTCTAACGGTCCCTCAGTGTGAGAAAGACTGTTGTGGGGGAAATACCGGGTGCTCGGGCAACCCCTAACTTTCGTAAGTTAATATGTCTGGGAGGGTTAATATATTTCTACAGTCCTACATTACCAGTCCTCTAAGCTAAGTTCATTATGTATTGATATTGTATTATGTGAACATTCTTTCATGTCATGCATATGAACTAGCCGTGTATAAGAGAACAGGAAGCCACACATAGAATTCTTCCTATTGGTAATTATATTATTTAACTTATTGTCGGGATTAATTCATGCACTAGTGATTTAATAATTTAACCTATATATATATATATATATATATATATTCCCCACAATAATTGGTCCTTCGAACTTTCGGTATGTTTATATTGTCGTTTTAGTGTTTGTTTTTGTTTACTTCCGCATTCACTTGGTATTACAAATGGCTGCTGCGCTAGGAGTTGGGTCGACTGCCCTGACATTATCTTTTTTGCTCAGCTTTCTCCTAGAGTTTATTCGGTGGTGCCCCTTCGCTCGTATTTTTGGGGGACTTGTTTTCCGTTGTTTTTTTACGTGGTGCTCCTTGGCTTTTGTTTGTGAGGGTTTGCTAGGCTGGTGATATGTGTAGGAGAGTCTCACTTTGGTTCCCATTCGCGCAGTTAGGCCTACAATAATTGTCTGTGGTTATTTTTTTATGACACTGTTAGTGGTAGTCTACTTGGTGTCTTTATGTTTAGCCTAGGCCTAGTGAGACTCTTATATTAATTTTGCTAGAGGGGAGGGTTTCTCATGTGACTTATTATAATTAAATGTCTTAGCCTAGCTACTAATAGGCATAATTTTGGTAATGAAGTTCGGTCCCTGTTGATTCCTGAGCGATTGACAGCCAGTGGTCGGACCTCATGATTGTGGGCATGGGCAGCTGGGCTAGGCCTAATCTAATCTAAATAGTCTAATTGCTAGTCAGTTCTTGTCATATACCCTTCTTTCGGAATGGATAGCCCTAGTTTTGTTTCTGTTATTTGTCTATTATGGCTCAATTAAATCATCCTACTGCAGCTAGTTATGTATCCAGATTGGGAGTGGCAATTAAATCATCCTACTGCAGCTAGTTATGTATCCAGATTGGGAGTGGCAATTAAATCATCCTACTGCAGCTAGTTATGTATCCAGATTGGGAGTGGCAATTCTATTGCCACATAATTTAGATTAATTTATGTAACTAGTTTGGTTTGTATTTTTGAGAGGTAATAGATTGAGATCTTAACAATGGCAGATTTAAAGAAGCCAACTATTTTGAAAGGAGGGATGAAGGGAAGCTTGAATAAGTGCTTAAGATCTTGACGTGTTTTTAGACAATGCTTCAGCTGATCAGATATTGGGCAAGAAGGCTACTGAAACTAAATCGCTCGCCACTTTTGATAGTTATGCTCAGCAGGTATATGGTTTGTTGTCAAGTCCTGAAGAGGTGGAAGACGAGATGTCAACAGATCTTTAATATATTGAAGATATTAATACAGCCTTAGCCAGATTAGCTTCAACTCAATAATCGCACCCTGTTAAGGATACCGGTACTCCAAAGGCAACTGGTTTTAACCTTCCAAAACTTACTCTGCCATCCTTTTCTGGGGATCCAACTAATTATACCGGTACCTTGACTGGATTTTGGGATATTTTTGAGTGTTCCGTACATCGGAATAAGACTCTTACATCCATCTAAAGGTTTACATATCTCCGTGGACAGTTGATAGGGGAGGCATTGAAGCTGATAGAGGGGTACAAGCTAGAAGCTACAAGCTATGAGTCTCTGCAGTGGAGCTATTGAAAAGAACTTACGGGAGAGAGGAAGTAACCAAGACTGCATTAATCACCAAATTCTTCGCTCTCGATCCTCCATAATATGATGTGACAGAATTGAAGGAGTACTATGCCTCTTTTGAGAGCCTCCTCCGATCGATGGAGACGATGGCCATAAAGATGGAGGAAATCTATAGCGTGAATATCTTGAATAAGATACCCTTTCCCCTTAAGGAAATTGTTAGACGGCAACTAAGCGACACTCCACTGGATTTGGAAGCGTTGGTGCAGATGTTCCAGGCTGAAGTGTTCAACATGGAGAGTACTGGACAATACCGACACACACGAGGGGGATGTCGCCATTCACTGCTGCTTTCCCAGTACAGACTTCTAAACAGAAGAGGACGATATCATCAGGTTGTTAGTTGTGCGGTGTACATGGCCATCCATGGTATCTCTGTCCTAAGTATCCTAAGACTACACAGAAAATTGGCAAGGCTAAATCACTTCACTTGTGTACAAGTTGTCTGGCAAAAGACCACTTCAACAGTACTTGTACAAATTCCTTCATCAAACTCTGTCAGTATTGCAAGGGAAAGCATTGGTTTTCCCTTTGTACCCAGTCTGATCGGCACAATGACAAAGAAAAGGGGAGAAACACCAAAGAGTCACATGCTAAAAATTAAAGCGAGGTTAAAAAAGTATCTGCTATGTCCATTGCTTCTCGAGAGTGTCAAATGCTTCCTACTATAATGCTGCCAGTAGTGGAGAGTAATAATAAGCATATAATGACGCGTACCTTACTCGACCAGTGTTCACAGAGGTCATTCGTTCTGCGGTCATCATTGCTACATCTCAAGTAGTGTACCAGCAAGGGTCAAGATAATTTGAGTCTCCATGGTTTCACTGGTGAAGTTGATTCCAGTGACTATGATATAGTGGAGACTTCCTAAGTATATAGGAGGAAAGTATGTCCCATCAAGGCTGTGGTGGTCGACAAAGTTCCCAGTTTCTATGTAGCATCAGAAATTCAACCACAATTGAAATATCTCAGAAGCAAGGGTTTTTAACTGGCTGATGATCAACTCTCTGCTAACAATGGAATTATGCTACTGGTCAGAGCTGATTATTACTACGATCTGGTTCACCCAGGATATCGGCGGATAGATAAGCTGATATTACTCCCCACAATACAAGTGTATGCAATTTCTGGATCCTATGCGACTTCATCTCAAGACACAAAGGTGGAGGTAGTTACAGTTCTTAAAGTAGCAGTAAGCCCCATAGACAAATACGTTAGGTCTACTGTTCCTGATAATCCATGCACTGATATAGATAAGCTATGGGACTTAGATAATATTGGAATTGACCGACATGAACTTGATAGGGAGTCCAAGCTAACGTATGATTCTGGCAGGGGTCAGTATGTGGTAAACCTCCCTTGAAATGACAATAATAGTAAATTACCTACAAATTTCAATCTAGCACTTGGTAGGTTACAGTGCCTTCAGAAGCAGTTTGGCAAGGATCAAAATTATTGCGAGATTTATGCGGCAGTACTAGAAGAGCAGGAACTAGGTGGATTTGTTGAGAGAGTAGATCCCGGTGAGTATGGGGAAAACTTTCATTACCTTGCTCACCATGGGATAAAAAAGGACAGTTCCACCACTCCTGTTCGTATTGTGTATGGCTGCTCAGATAAATCCAGTGATCACTCTTATAGCCTGAATGATTGTCTGTACACAGGTCCATCCCTGGTCTCTGATCTCGCGCAAATTATGTTACGCTTCAGATGTCATAAATTGCATGGGTCGCCGATATTGAGAAGGCCTTCCTGATGCTTCAAACTCCATCGTGAAGACAGGGACTCAGCAAGATTTTTATGGTCACGGGACCCAATGGATCTAAATTCAGAGTATCTGGTCTACAGATTCAAAGTCGCCTTATTCGGAGCGACCTGTTCCCAGTTCCTTCTCAACGCTACTATCTTGCGACATCTTGAGGAGGCTGGACTAGATCCTGACTTCAAGAATGAGATCAGGCAGGGGATCTATGTGGACAATCTTCAGGGCACTGGAGACGATGAAGACTTAATGCTCAAAAGATGCTGGGAGATCCGCGATATATTTGCCAAGGCTCATTTATATTTGAGAGAATGGGCCACTAATAGTGATCTTTTGAAAGGTCAATTTGCTTCTGACTGTGTAGCTACTGATAATAGTGCGGTGACATTTTTGGGCCACAAATGGGACACTACCACAGATTGTATATCCTTCTGTCACACACCATGCGACAGTGAGATTATGACAAAGCGAAACTGCTTAAGTTTGTCTGCAAGGTTGTTTAATCCCCTAGGCTATTTGCTGCCTGTAACTATTCGTGCTCGTATGTTTTTACAGCAACTGTGGCGGCTAAAGCTAGATTGGGAAACACCACTTCTGACTGAGCTACAAGATACTTGGCAATTAATTCGGTCGGACCTTTCCACGTGTTGCAAGGTTTGACTTGACCATCAAGCTATAAGTGGTCAACAAGTGGATCTACATGCCTTTGCTGATGCCAGTAATAGTGCGTACGGTACTGCCATATATATATGTAATGGTAGTGAAGCGAAACTGGCTATGGCAAAGGCCAAAGTAGCCCCTACTAAGAAAATTAGTTGCTAAACTAGAACTTACTGAATTGCTTTTGTCTGCTCATCTAATCAAGTTTACACTGGATGCTTATACAGACATACTACAGATTGATAACGTTTATGTCTGGAGCGACAGTCAAATTGCACTTTCTTGGGTAAACAGCCAGAAGGTGCTACCTGTTTATGTTTCAAATCGCACTGATGAGATACATAACTTAGTTTCTACAGCTAAATTTCGCTATGTGAGTACCAAGGATAACCCCGGTGACATCATTTCCCGGGGTATCTCGGCGCAACAGTTTTTGTCATCCTCTATTTGGTGGCAAGGACCTACATGGCTTACTTCTTCAACTAAATGGCTTCAGGATTTCAGGGAATGCATATCTGATCCATCAAGTCGGCCCCAAGATGATGTGTTAAGTAGTTTGACTGTGAGTACTACACATCAGGATAACAAGTTGGTAGAGTGGGAACGTTATGGCAGCTATGATCAAATAATACGGATATTTGCATGGATATACCGTTTCATTAACAACATGAGAAGTCGGGCTCACGGATCTTTCCTTAGTGAAGATTCAAAGAAAATCAGACTCCATGAATTGAGATCAGCAGAAGCAAAAATAATATGTTTAGTACAAAAGAAATCTTATCCTACTGAACATGAAATACTGAACAAGAAGTTAAAGGCCAAACCCTCAAACTTAATGAGACAGCTAGGATTATACATGGAAGGAGGCCTAATCAAGTGTAGAGGCAGGATCTAGAAAGCGGACATTAATGATTCTGTGAAATATCCTGTCCTCCTTAGCTCCTCTCATTTGATTACCAAACTGTTGATTCGCAAATGCCATGGGATCTGCCTGCATTTTGGCGTAAATTATGTTCTGGCTTATATGCGACAACGTTGGTGGATCGCTAAGATGCAACAAGCTATTAAAGGGATCCACAATAGCTGTATTATCTGCAAAAGATTACAGGGTAAGCCTTACTCCCCAGTTGATTTACCTCCATTACCTGAGTTCAGGGTACAAAGAACTGAACCATTTCAGGTAACCGGGGTAGACTATACGAGAGCAATTCAAATTAGGTAATCTCCCGGTAATATCACTAAGGTATATGCCGTACTCTTCACATGTGTGGTAACCAGAGAGATTCACATTGAATTGATTGACGACTTATCCAGCGAGGAGTTTTTACATACTCTAAGACGCTTTGCAGGTCGCAATGGTTTCCCTCAAATGATTCTGAGCGATAATGCGACTTGTTTTGTCGGGGCATCCAAATATCTCCAGGATATAATGGATGACCCGCAGGTTGTGTCTACCATCACTAGAAAGAGTTGCCAGTGGAAATTCATACCAGCATGTGCACCATGGTTCGGGGCGATTTGGGAGAGGACAATAGGTATTGTCAAATCTGCCATGAAAAAGGTATTAGGGAGGGCCCTGATGAGCAGAAAACAGTTGCAAACAGTCTTAACGGAGATTGAGATGTCAGTCAACGACAGGCCCTTGACCTATACCTCGGCAGATATTGATGACCTCTTACCCATTTCGACTTCCATGCTAACACATGGACAAAACCTTAATTTCTTTCCTAGGTCGTCAATAACCAACGAAGATCTACAAGACTCTACGTTCTGCGATGCTGAGACCACACTTCGTCACTTCCAATATATGAACAAGGTGTCAGATGATTTATGGAAAGGGTGGTCACAAGAATATTTGCTGTCTCTTCGCGAACGTCACTCTAATATAATCAAAGGGACAAATCAACTGTGGCCTCATATCGGGGGTATCGTATTGATTCATGATGAGCGTCCTAGATTATATTGGAAGGTTGGTAGGATTGTCAATTTGTTCCAGGACATTGATGGTCATATATTTAAGCAGATAGGTGGAAGAATTGTGCATTTCTTGATAGAAGTGTCAAACTTGGCACACCCAATAATAAACGCAATATAGTCAAAATTAGCTATAGGGCCATCACAGGTTTAGCCTATGTTGGCTTTGGCAGCCTCTTTTCAATTAATCTATATTAGATTACTGAAACACAGATAACCCAAACTGTATAATGTGGTAGAGATGTCAAACTAGTCTCAAATGACTCGTTTGGGCAAGGGAAACAACCTAAATTCAGAGAATGTTTGGCTAATGTTGACCGTTTGACTTGTATTGGTCTCTGTAGTTTATTATCATGCTACAAATTGGTAAGAATTGTTGCCAATTGCCACTAATTTGTTGAACTACAGGAACCAGTACAAGTCAAATGGTCACCTTTCTATAAACATTGTCTGAACATTTATTGTTTCCCTTGTCCAGACGAGCCATTTGAGACTAGTTTGACATCTCTACCACAGTATACAGTTTGGCGTAAATATCTGTGTTTCAGTACTCTAATGGAGATTAATTGAAAAGGGGCTGCCAAAGCCAACATAGGCTAAACCTGTGATGGCCCTATAGCTAATTTTGATTATACTGCATTTATTATTGTGTGTGCCAATTTTGACACTTCTATCAAGAAACGCACAATTCCCACAAATTCTTTCACATATCTGCCCCACTAATATAGGGTTGCTAGATTACAGATTTTGACTGGGATTACTACTCGCCCAGTCGTAAGGTTATATCCATTGGAGCAGGATGTAGAACTGCCTGATGTTACCGGTGTCTCTACTGATATACCTCCACAGGGGAGTGCTGGTGACAGTGCTCCTCAGGGTGGAGCTGTTGATAATGGGAAGGATGATCCTCCTCTGGCTACCAGTGGCGCTCACCCCAAAAGGAGGGCGGCTATGAGTTCCGTGGATCTTTGGAGATCTAAGATTAACCAAGGTGATCTTTGATATCCTTTTTGTTTGTATATAGCTACTGTATATTGTTTTTGATGGCGGGCAGTATGTCGGGAATAGTGTATGATGATCCCGACAGTTTTGAGTCCAACTGGGTATTTGAATTTGTCGGTATTGTATAGTAAGTACGATTTCGGCTAGTACCTTATGTACTGTAGTTTATTATTAAGTGTAGGTTAAATATTAACTGTAATGCATAAATATATACATCAGCTCTAGATGTATCATGCAACCAAATCATAGGTTAGAATTATTATGAGCCGGTAGTCATATGTAATCTCGTGAAGCAATAGAACACCGGCCCTCAAACTCATCAAAATCAGCCATACCGATAACACCTTCCTCCGGCATTGACTGAACCTATAGTTCACCATGTGCTACCACTATTAATATATATCTACAGTCCTTCATCACCAGTCCTCTAAGCTAAGTTCATTATGTATTGATATTGTATTATGTGAACATTCCTACATGTCATGCATTTGAACTAGCCATGTGTAAGATGACAGGATACCACCCATAGAATTCTTCCTATTGGTAATTATATTAATTACCTTATTGTCAGGATTAATTCATGTATCAGTGATTTAATAATTTAACCTATATATATATATATATATATATATATATATATATATATATATATATATATATTCCCCACACATGGAATTAAGCTCGTTTTCGGTAAATGTACTCGCCTGGCAGCATGGTCATGTCAACAAACATGTCCGCCCTAAAGGGTTAAAGCAACAAATTAAAGCACCACATTGAAGCAACAATTTAAAGCAATAAATATTACAGCAACACATTAATGCAACTAATTAAAACAACAAATTGAACCAACACATATTAAAGCAACAAATATTATAGCAACAAATCATAATGGTCTTCTCCACCCATCCCCTGTGAACTCAAACAACAACAAAAACAACAACAAACCCGATCATCCATAGACCTTGACATTCCACAACAAACAACAGATCCATTAACCCTTAACACTTTCTGTACCGGTGCCGTCCTTTTCACTTTCTTCTGGCTACAATTAGACGCTTTTATTCAGCTAAAAAACGGCCTCCAGCAAATAACAGGCTTCAAACTATCTCACTTAACCATTTTTGCTGCCACAGATCCTTCATAAACTGCACAAAATCGTTTAAATATAGATAGAATAAAATTAACATGTCACCGGTATTTAATTTTGTTTTTCTATGTGAGTGAGGGAGACAAAAGGCAGAACTGCCTGTAGCGAGTGCCTTCCCCAGGGTTAAAAGAGTGACTGGGCCAAAATCAAGGGAAGTTAGAGCCAAAATGCCTGGACACACGGAGTTTGAAAAATGTCATTCATAGGAAGAGGGAAAGACTGGTTCTGGGAGAGAGTTCCAGAGTTCAGCTGTTGAATAGAAGGATTGAGAGTATCGTTTCAATCTTGAGTTGGAAAGTTGCACAGTGTAAGGGTGGGATTGTGTTGCAAGACGAGTACTACATACCCTATGTAGAGGAAGTGGTATACACCTCTGAGCAACACTGATTATTGTAGTAGCGATAGAATAGCAAGAGAGATGCAACATTGTGGCGAAGAGAGTGAGGTTGCAGAGAGTTCGTGAGTGGAAGGGAGTTCATGATACGAAAGGCTTTCCTTTCTACTTTGTCAATAGTAGGGGCATAGTAGGGGTTAAGTGGAGAATTATATATGCATTACATTTTTCTTTATTTATTTGTTTAGTTTCCTCCCTAGACCTTCAAGATTTTAAAGATACATGCAAGACCCCCCTTCGAGATAAATGTTCGGAACAATAATTTCAGGCTCGCTATCGCTCGCCAGGAATAAGTCGACACCTTAATGGTACGAAATGTATCAAAATCGCTAAACTAATTGAGGAATTTCTTAAAATCTCAAAACAAAGTGAGGTAAACCTGAGAGAGAAGTGGGTCCAGAAAAATAACTCCCCATAAGACAAATGAAGCATAAGCTATTCTTCTTATTATTTTTATTAGTATTATTATTATTATTAGGGGTTCAAGCCCTTTCATGGAACCCCTAGTGTAATCATTAATTCTTCCTATTATTCCAAATTATTTTTGTATAACGGTTTTTACGCACTAACTCCGGGAACGCTTGTCGGATCAAGATCAAACTTTCACACAAGGTGCATTTATGTATTGTGCACCTTTTGATATGCTAAACATTCAAAAAGGCGGCCAGACATGTCCGTGGCAGCCGGTTTCCCGAAAATTTTCAGACGTAAATACAGTCTTTCCCACTAATAGGAAATTATTGTGCTTTGGTATATGGACTCCACAACTTGCTTTTCACATTGGTTTCTTTTTGGCAATCTTGAAAAAAACTCAAAACCACTTAAAAAGACATATATTGAAAACTACACGGATGATCAAAGCCATTTTTGTGTAATTGGATGAGGCACGCAATTCCGAACGTTTTGGCACCACAAGAATAAACATTGGTGGAATAGTTTGGCTACACCATTTAAATACTGTCTATTCAGAAATGAGTATAAAGACATAACTGTATCCCACACAACGTTTCCAGTCTTCAGTATCAGCTTCTCCAAATCCCCTAGTTTTGCTTAACCTCTGGACTGCAGGAAGACTGTTAAGAGATTTTACTGGGCGGCTGCGGAAAAACTCTTAACCCTCTCACATCCTGACGCGATTTTTGAGCCTATTAGGGATACTTTAAAGCCTTTGTTACCGTCAGGGGTATCTATAAACCTTTAGGTTGTTTACTTCAACCTCTGCAGTTGTCTTTGAGTTAGCTGTGGGCAGAAAACTAATTTTGGAGAGGTAATTATAACCGTGAGAGTAATCTATTTCTTATTGCTAATCTGGCAACCTCTGCGTCCTATGGTCGTGAGAGGGTTAAGATCGAAGGCCTAAAAAAAAAACTTTCAAAACACCCCAATGGCACTCAAAACAAAGCAATTTGTGTTTAGGTGAGAAAATATCCCTCCGTTACTTGCTACCACTCCTACACATGTGTCTCAACCCCTCCTTTCCCCTCCTCCCCACCTTTTTCCCCCTTCCTCAAATATCAGGTATTTTCTCTATTATTAACACCTTACGAGCGGCCTATGCGGTTTATTTATGTGTACCGCACAGCGGGGTGTTTTTAGCCAAAATAGGGCTGTTTACGTGATCATTTTCATGCCTAAATAAGACCCAGAACGTAAAACAAGTACCTATCCCTGAAAGGGCATAAACAGAGCTTTCGAATGACACCATAACGATCCTTGTATGATGGATAGTTTTCTTGCAATAACCGTGCAACGCGAGTGCAAAAAGCAGGTAATTCGGTACTTTCAGTACATAATTGAGTATGTAGCGAGTGAGAGAGGGAGGAGGGAGCTGAGATTTGTGTCAGTAGGTTCGCCGCGGTGGTCTGGAGCAGTCATACGCTCGCTAGTCTCCTGCCACCACTTGTCTCTCTCTCTCAGCCACATTACGTGCTGAAATTGCCACTCGAGTTATGTCGAGCGCCGCCACATAGTCCAGCTTTATTTAACTCGACTTATGTTGCTCGCCGCTAAATAAGGGTTAACTGACTTCGTGGTGCAATGCATAAGTGTGTTGATTTTTGGTGTGAGCATCCTAGGTTCGAATCCCCGGACTGCCACATGTGTTTGTTAATTTCATTAATCGAGTTTAGGAGTAAAGTTGGTTAGTGGAGAGAGCATAATAATTCCCGATATTTATTAAGTATTTTCATGCGAGAACGGGTGGGAGAGGTGGTGGAGGAGTGTGTCTCCGACCCTCCAAGCCAGTCTGAAAGCTCCCCTTGTCTCTAAGTACTGTCCGAGACAAGAGAGAGGTAGGGTGTTTGTCTCTCACCGCTCAAGGTCAGATTACGACCGCAGGGCTAAAATATGCAATTTTTACCAGCCAATTGCTGTTACCACTTGTTTTATTGCTTTCCCATGTTCATAAGTTCATATTAAATGTTAAATAGGCACATATGGATAAGTATTAATTATATAAAAATTATATGGTAAATTAACGATTTTAGTGTGGAATGAATAAGAATACCTTCGCATGGCGGGCACTTTCAAATACTATACCTGCGCAGCTTAGAGGTTAATAATCCTTGGCCTCATCATTCAGATCCATGCATTTTTTTGCTTGAGCCCTCTCAAAAAAGTTTGAGTCTCTACAAATTCCACCAATTATTTAACCAAGCTGCCTATACATACCTATGCTACCAAATATTGATGATAATTTGATTACATTTTTGGTGAATAGCAGAGTATTGGCTAATTTTTTTAACAATTCCATACTTTGCCAAATGCTTACTTTAACACCCTCTGGCGCACGTATGGATGCCATGGCGTCCTGAGCTACTTTTGCCCTGGCGCACATTTGGACACCATGGCATCCTTTAGCCTTGCACGAAATTCGGTAAAACCACACAAAAAACGCCATGGCGTCCATTTAGGACTCGATATATCTGGTCTACTAGTCCATAAATTATGTGCAGGTATCTGGCAAAAATTCATAGCTGGGTGAACGGGAACAATGAAAAACCATTAGCAGCCCCAGACCGTGTGTCGCCTGTCCAGGGAAACTTAAATAACTTACTCAGAACTGACAGGGTTAACCCCTCCAATCCCAGAGACAACTATAGTTGTCAGTAGATAAGTAACTCCTCAAGCCCAGCGACGGATATAGTCGTCAGTAATGTACTTTCCTTGTAACTGCCTGTACAAGGCTATACCAGTTACCACGACCGTTTAAGCACTGCTCCCGTTATGGCAACACTACTCAGCTTATACGAGACCCACTGAAGGGTGGGAGGGCCACTGTTGCCTCATCTCTGGAGGTGGAAAGGTGGTCTCTCCTGCCATTTTAGCCACATTGCTTGGGACTGCTGGGGACTTTTATTACTGTATCCTACGGTACAGTACGGGTTAATAACAATGATCTGGACATTCAAAATTTTGACAATCTCCCATGTGACGCACCTCCCTCAACCCTAAGTTAAATGTTACCACAAAATACCACTAGATCCATTCTCAAAAGTCGCTAGCATGTCGCCTATATAGTAATAACATTATGGAATAATGCCGTAATCTTTAAAGAGTTTTGGTTTATTTGTTTTGCAAGTTTTACAATGTAATATGACTATAATGTCTGAAATGTTCATATTACCCCTAGTAAATGTCTAGATATAAACAAATGGCTGCTTGATTGAGTATATACCTCTAGAATAATCTAGATCTAGCTGTAAAATTGGCAGTACTGCAAGTCACACCTCCTCCCCCTCCCCAGACTGTGATATGTGGCACTTACCCACCTCCCTCCCTCACCACGCCGAATAATTATGGTCTGAAGCTCGTATTTGCTTATAGTATCCTGTGTATAAATGTAGCCCTTACACATGTTTCTATTTAGTAATGACATCTAACAGTATTCATGATTTAAATACAAAGATAGATATTAATCAGAAGTAGTTATTTGCCTTCGGAAAGCTGAAATATAATTTATGCGCAAATTCGAGCTTACATTTGCGCAAGTAAGAGAACCAAGGGGAGGGAAGGGTCGGGTGATACGAAATATTGCGTATATATTGTATTTTGAGCACTTTCATGCTATATAATGTTCATGTACGTATATAGGTGACCCATCAGAATATTACATAGCAAGAAATAAGGCACACATAGACAATACATGAGATATATAGGCGCAAATAATGCATGAGTAAGTGAATGGATTATCGATCGTGCCTAGGGGGTCGTACCAATGAGTGAGAAGCGAGGGTTGAAAATTAATATTGGGTATATGCTTTCTAATGTACATGTACCAATGTAGGCAACTCATCTGAATATTACACAGCAATAAATAAGCAGCACATAGACAATCAACGCGATAAATATGCGCAAATTATGGCGAGAATGAAGGGGTACAGAGGAGGGAGGTATACATGGGACCCCCGATATATTAGACATAGCTATAATAGACATAGCTTTATATCGCACGTATTGATCACTTTCATGATATTATGTATACATGCAGATGTAGCAAGAGACCTATGTGAAGAGTCTATCTATCTATCTATCTATCTATCTATCTATATGCTCAGGCTCAATCCCTTTGTTTCCTATTTTTATTTTTATTTTCTATTTCATTCAATTTTATTTTATTTATATTTGTTTTCCTTTGTTCTTGGAGTGGCCGACTCAAGACAGAGCAGGAACAGGGAAAATACAAAAACAACATAAAACAACGAACAAACACAGGTAAAAAACACAGATTTACACACATCTAGGTCACCCAGGAGAAGACCCAGAGACCAGGGTCACCAAGGTCGCTCCAACACTCCCCCGGCCCCCGACCACCCGGAGAGGTTCCAATCTCGGCAGGCAGACATGCAGCGGAGCCAAAGCCACAAGCCTGCCCACCACATTTCCAGGCGCACCCTTCATATTAATCATCTCCCCGGGCCAGGCGCCTGATGGACTATTATCTAGTCCAACTTGCGCCCAACCCCTTCCCCCAAATGACCACGTGTTCACTCAACTATTCACAAGCATTCTCCATTCACTCCAGTCATAATAATAATAATAATAATAATAATAATAATAATATTTATTGAGTTAGCATTTTACAATGTTGGTACCACATAATATGTTACAAATATGACATGTACCAGCCTTGCATAATTCCAACTAAGGATAGCCCAATAAGGCCGTTAGGCGTATTTCCATTGGGGTCCTTGTGGGATTAGGTTAGCTGGGGAAAAAGGGGAGGATAAAACAAAAGTAGATACTTTAGAGAAAGTATTTCTAGGGGGTTATTTTAAGATACCTTACATCCTATAGTAATTATCAGTAATTAGTAATCATTTATCATTTCAGTTTGTTTTGCCTATCACTTATGTCGTATTTAGTAGTAGACATAAGCTTGGTGCTCCTTTCTCGCAGCTGTCCGGTTCAGGTGCTCCTTCAAGCTACGTCTGAAGGAATACAGGGTTCTCTTTTCACGGACTGACTGGGGTAGGTCGTTCCAGTCTTTGATGGCAGTGAAGAAGAATGTTAGCTTACCCTGTCCTTGGATTCTCGGGACCGTAAAATTAAACATCCTATTTCTTGTATTATGTCCACTCCTCTCATTTGCTTTAACAAAATTACTCTTTAAATACTCTGGAGCTCTGTCATAGAATATCTTGAAGGCATTAGTGAGCCTGATTTGTTTGGCCCTGTCAGAGACATTGAGCATACCAAGTGACTGAAGTTGTTCCTGGCCAACATGTGATCTGGGTCTTAGGTTCAGCATGAACCTAACCATTTTATTTTGAGTGACCTGAAGTTTGTACTGTGCTGATTTAGATGATGCAGAATACCAGGATGACACAGAATAGTCAAAATGACATTGAACAAGCGCTTGGCATAGGGTCTTTTTGGTCGCCGCTGGCAAGCATCCCACCTGTCTATACAGGTATTTTGTATGTGCTCTACACTTACTCAGGATAGATTCCAAAAATTGTTTCACCTAACAGAGTCGAGTCCAGTTTTAGTCCGAGATATTTCATTGTGACACTGTTGTTATAGGAATATCATTACAGTTGACCGAGAAGCCCACAATGTCTTTCAGTTTGCGTTTTGTTCCACATAAGATGGCTTCTGTCTTGCCCAGGTGAAGAGATAGTCTATTGTCCACTAGCCAATCACTACATGATTCTAGTTCTTTGGAAAGTGAAGCGGCAATACTTATTGGGTCTTTTCCTGAAACCAGAAGCACGCTGTCGTCAGCATACAGTAATAATTTACACAAGACGCTCAGTTCCATGTCGTTCACATAACAGAGAAAGAGTAAGGGGCCAAGGATGCTTCCCTGCAGGACTCCACAGTGAATTGGCATAGGATCAGATATATTATCATCAATATTGACTCTTTGTGTTCTACCACTAAGATAAGATTTAAACCAGTTCACTGACCCAATGCCCATTGCTTGTAGTTTATTACAGAGGATATCATGGTCTACTGTATCAACGCTTTTTGTAGATCAAGAAGAACCATACCGGTGTAGTTACCTATAGACATTTTTTTACGAATGTGATCTGTTAATATAAGTGGATGAGACAGGAGTCTGTCGAGTACATGCATCTGAAACCTGATTGAAACTTATAGAATAGATAATTTTCTTTGAGGTAGTGTTCAATTTGGGTGTATACCGCTCTTTCAAGGATTTTAGATACAATACATATTATGCTAACTGGTCTGTAGTTGCCAAAATCTGCTATACCAATGGCTCCACCTCGTAGAAATTTGGCAGGAATTTTGTCTGGTCCTGTGCTTTTATGTACATTTAGGTTAGAAAGCTCTTCAAATGTGTATTTTGGTCTAACATTTTGCAATCCAAAAGTGTTCGGGTGTATGCCTTTATCCCTGTAGAGATTTCGAAAGGTGGCCGTTGTTGTCGTGTATTTATTGAGAGGTTGCGGTAGGTTCTGTGCATGTGTGTTTGCTATGGAGGTGAAGAAGGAGTTGAAGTAGGTTGAAATTTGTCGTTTATCGTGGCAAACCTGATCATTAATGTTGAGAGCAATATTAGTGTTAGACGAATCCCTTGCCTTGTTGGAGTAGCCTGTTGTTTTTAAGTGCCTCCATAGTTGTTTTGGGTTATTCTGATATTCCTCAGCCTTACTGTGGAAATAATTAGATTTCGCTGATTTAATTTTCCTGCTTAGTTTATTCCTAGCCCTGTTGAACTCATGTTTCAGACCTTGATCCTGTCCATGTTTCACTAGCCTTTTTAACAGATTGTCTATATGTTACAGATGGTGTAGTATGTCATTGTTGATACATGGGTCTGACCTTGCTTTAATTCGTATGTCATTCAGAGAAGCTATTTCGTCTAGGATGTTTGTGATGATGGTCCTGAAGCCAACCCATGCGTCATTAACGTTTGTATTTCCAAACACTGGAGACCAATCTGTATTCCATAAAATGTCCAGAAATGTTTGTTTGTTGTAGTTTCTGAGTGACCTTGTTTTAATGACCTTGTGATTCTCTAGGGTAATTTTTGGAGATTTACATGTGCATTATGTGACAAAGTGATCACTTATCCCAGTCTGTATAACCACTGATTGTGATATTTTGTCCTCTCTGTTACAATTTATATGGTCTAATATTGTAGCAGTGCTCTCAGAGATACGTGTGGGGATTGTGTTAGTTGTTTGTGATTGTGCATTGTCAATATGTGCCTATATTCTCGTACAAGCCTATTATTTCGTTGTTTGTAACACAAGTTAAAATCCCCTAGTATAATAGATTCATTCCGGGGGTCTAGTAATGACAAAGTTCGTTCAAATTTGGTCAAGAATTGCGTGTCGTCTGGTGGCCTATAGCACACTTCCCCTGCCTGATCTATAGTCATTCCTCTATCATCCAAAGCTTTTCTTACACAGTCTCTCCATCTCAATCGGGGTCTTCCTGCCCTTCTATCTCCCCTTGTATCTGACTCACATATTCTCTTTGTAAAACTTTCATCTCCCATTCGTTCAACATGACCGTACCAGCTCAGCACCCTTCTGTCCACTCTGGCTGACAAATGTTCCTGCTGCCCCACTCTCCTACGTATCTTTTCATTCCTCAATCTGTCTCTACGAGTAAAGGGTACTTCACACAGGAATGCGAGCTAGAATCACTAGGAGTAGCTGAAAATTCGGATTCCTGGGCCTATTCGCGGTGAAAATGGATGATTCCTAGTACCTCTACCGATATCCTAGTGCAGTGGTCAGCAACCCTTGAAGCTAGAAGAGCCATTTTTTAATAGTTTCATACAAATGTTGTACTGTCGGAGCCGCAATACAAAATTTTTGTTTGTCTCATCAACCGAAATCTACAGTACTTCAGAAATAAGAGAATATACCCTACTTCTGAACTAAACAAATTATAGTGATATTGTTCAATATGCTGGTATTTACAAGCTTAGGAAAGACGTGTGTCACATTTCTTGAAATCATAACGATTAATACCTATACATCTTTTCGAAATTAAATAAACAAATCTAATATTACCTTCAATATGTTAGTATATGATGCCTTCATTTTGAAGGAAGAATGATTATTTCTGAAGCTTCTGGAGCCACACAAGTGTCCTTAAAGAGCCGTATACGGCTCCTGAGCCACAGGTTGCCGACCCCTGTACTAGTGACTCCTGTTAGACTCCCAGTGACTCCAAACCAGTCGCGGGCGATTGGCCCTGTCCGACAAAATGTTCACTGTGTTTAAAGTTCTCGCCGCGAGTCGGACCATTCCCAGTCAATCCTGGTGACTCCCAGTGATTCCCCAGTGACTCCCAGTGATTTCTGGTGATTCTCGGTGATTCGTATCTGATTCGCGGACAGGTTTCGGTTTCAGTTTCAGTTCTCAGTTTCACCGGGAGTCATTGGGATGAAGATAGGTAATATATGCGAGCCACTGAGGGTCACTGGGAATCGACGGGAGTCACCAGGAACCACCAGGAGCCACTGGGAGTCACCGAGCATGCTCTCGAAGCGACAGGGGCGCCCACAGAGATACTTGTAGTGGGCGCACATGTAATAAAGGGCCCGCTAGTCATTGGTGTGGGTGGTGAGCAAAGCGAGCCTACTCACCTGGGGATCCCCCCCCCCCCAAACAATTGTGCAGTATTTATTAATTGTAGGTGCATTCGAAAGCTATCTCAAAGTGAAATGAAGGTGGATTAATATAATATTATATATTATTCATATAAACCTATAATACTCCTCACGTGAAAGTATAATATACAGTATACGGGTAGCTTATTCTTGGTCAAACATTATAAATAGGCCTAGTATTAACCTGTGTAACTACAATTTCCCACAAGACATTGTATTCACCCAGTGAGTGTGTGTAGAGAAGGAAATTACGGTAGGTGAGGTAATTAATAATGTGAACAATGTATGGTCAATGTTACAATACCCTACTTATAGTCTACAAGTTCTGCAACTGCCCTTACCTAACATAACAAGAGTGGTGGATACGTGTTTGTATGTGTTTTGAAATGTCAAGTGTGCTTGGTGGTGGTGAGTGGAGTTTTGGATTACTACTTCGAGGGGCGTTGTAGTCACCGGGGTAGACTTTGAGCCAACTGAATCATGGCTTGGTTGTTTAGGGGCCGTTGTAGTTGCCGGTTAATAAACTAGAAGTTCTGGAACTCCCCTGACCTAACCTAAGCAAACTAACACAACCTATAAGTGTTACCTATTTTAGGTAATCGTATGAAATTTACAGAACTCGGTAACGAATGAAAACAACAAGGTGGAAAGGATTAACTATCCACTATTTAGACAATAGTTTAACACTCCACGAGCGGCTAGGTTAATAACTTCTACTACCTACCCAGCGGGCATATTTACCCTAAATGAGCTTCATTCCATGCTCTTTTTCATGCATAAACAAGAGCCAGAGTGTAATACAATTATGTATCCGTGAAAGGGCGTTAATTGAGCTTTCCAATGACACCTGAACCATCCTTCTACGATCACGGGTTGTCTTGCAACGATCGTGCAACACGAAGGAAAAATCCCTAAAATACGGTAATTTCCTTATAGATTTCCCTGTCTAGGGAGGCAGTGAGTGTGGATGCGAGTGGAAGTGGGCCCAGTCGCGGCGCGGGAGCCGTGCCGAACGGTCAGAGCCAACCTACGCTCCTCCCACCGCTCGGACTCTCTCTCAGAGCCAATTATGTGCTCAACATCGCAACCGACTTAAGGCATGCCCCGCTCTTTTGTCCATGGTTCTCTAGACCGCCTTAAGTCGGGCCCCGCCAAAGAGGGGTTAAATATATTGGTTTCGTAAAGCATAGTAAGCATTGATATTATGACCTTACGGTACATAATAATACAGACTTATTGTATTATATTAATGTCTGTAATGATGTCTGAATACAGTCATAATACTTAATGATGATGTGGCGTGGCACAGCTTGGGGGTCCCTTATATAGGGGCTGTGGACATTGGAGGCCATGCCTGGCATACTCGCATCTCATTCCTAACTACTCCCAGTGACTCCTATCTAACTCCCATTGACTCCTGTATTACTCCTATTGACTCGTATATTATACTAATCCGAAAGCGACCGTTAATTTTCAACTTTTCAATAACTCGCACTTCATTCCCGGTTTTATCCCGGTGATTCCTGGTGACTTCCGGTGATTCCCAGGTACACTCCCGCTGGCCCTTATGGTGTTGCGAGTGCACAGGGAATTTCAGACACTCGCGGTCGTATTCCCAGGAATCAACAGGAGTCATTACTCCTAGTGATTCTAGCTCTCATTCCTGACTGTGTGAAGTACCCTTAACTCCACACATATTCCTAAAGCAGCTCATCTCCATCACATCCATCTTTCTTTTCTCCTTTTTCTTCAGACCCCATGTTTCAGCCCCATACATCACTGTTGGCACAACAATTTCTTGATACAGTGCACTTTTTACTTTCATTCCGAGATTTCTCGTCTTCCTCATACTTCCCATTGCTCCGAAAACCTTCCTTCCTTCACACACTCTCTGTTTTACCTCCATTTCCATACCTCCACTCCTGCTTATCATTCCTCCTAGATATTTAAAAAACTCTACTTGTTCCAATATTTCCCCATCCTACCTCATATCAAGATTCACCCTATGGTCTCCCCTATTACACACCATTACTTTACTTTTATTGACGTTCACCTTCAGTTTCCTCCTTCCACAAACCACACCAAATTCTTTGACTACCCGTTGCAGTTTCTCCTCAGAATCCACCACCAATGCTGTGTGATCAGCGAACAGCAACTGCTTCAACTCCCAATCTCTACCATTCTTTCCTACTAAACCCAATCCTGTTCCCATAGTTCTCCTTTTCACCTCCCTCACCACACCATCCATAAACATATTAAACAGCCATGGTGACATTACACAACCCTGTCACAAACCTACCTTGATCTCAAACCATTCAATTAACTCACCATTTCCTGCTCTAACACATGCTCTGCTCCCTTCATAAAAACTCTTAACTACTTCTAACAAATTTCGTCCAATTTCATAAATCCTTAAGACCTTCCACATTGCATCACGATCCACATGATCATACGCTTTTTCCAAATCCAAAAAGCCCAAAATATCTCCTTATGCTTCTCTAAATACTTCTCGCATAACTGTCTTACTGCAAACATCTGATCCACGCACCCTCTTCCCCTCCTAAAACCGCAATGTTCTCCTATTGCAACTTCCGTACACTTTATTATCCTCTCTATCAACACCCTACCATACAGCTTTCCAACCACTGACAATAAACTAACACCTCTATAGCTTGAGCACTCCTGCCGATCTCCCTTCCCCTTGTACAACGGCACAATACATGCACTCTTCCAATCTATTGGTACCATTGACACAGCAAAGCACACATTGAAAAGTCTCACCAACCAATCTATTATCACATCTCCACCCTTCTTTATACACTCCACAGCAATACCATCCAAACCTTCTGCTTTTCCCGCTCTCATTTGTTTCACTGCTTCTTTCACCTCATTTTCCTCAATCCTTTCATTCATTCCCTGCCACCTGGGTGGACTGGGTAACCTATCTCCATCCACCACTGCTTCAATCACTGCTTCTCTTCCATCTCTTGCATTTAACAAAGATTCAAAATACTCGGCATATCTTTTCCTCACTTCAACTGGTTCCACTAGTAATTCTCCATTTGCATCTTTCACCGACTCTTCCCTTTTTTGTCTTCCTTTCCTTACTTTATTTACCTCCTTTCAGGACATCTTCTTTCGTTCTTCAAAATTCTCACTCAACCTTTGACCCCACCTTTCGTTTGCATCTTTTTTCGCTTCTCTAATTTTCCGTTTTGCCTCTCTCCTTTTCTCCTTGTACCTCTCCCATACCTCAACACTACCATCCTATAAAACCCTCTCAAAACACTGTCTCTTCTCAACTGCCTTTCTCACCGTATCATTCCACCACTCGCTTCCCTTCCTGATACCTCTGCCTCCTACTTTCCTTTTACCGCACACTACCTCTGCACTTGCTTTCACTCCTTCCTTAAACTGTTGCCATTCAACCTCTAGTTCTCTCTCTTCCATCTCTCTCACTTCCATCCACTTTTAATTTAACCTTTCCTTGTACTCCCTCTCTTTTGCACTCTTCTCTAACTCACTAACTTTTATTACCTCTCTTACTTCACGCTTGTCTCTCATTCTCCTGTAACTCCTAACTCTTAGCTTTCCCTCCACCAGGTAATGATCCGACATTCCCTCTGCCTCACCTCTCATCACATTCACATACAGCAGTCTACACAATCTTTCCCTTGTCACCAGCACATAATCCATCAAAGCCCTCTCTACAATCTCTCCCCTCACAAGTCTATGCCATGTGTACTTGTGTATACGCCTTTTTTTGAAGAACATATTTCCTACACTCACTCTGCACTCTCCACATACATTTTTCAGTCTTTCTCCACTCTCATTTACACCATCCACACCAAAACTACCGATGACTCCCTCAACAGGCTCATTTCCTACCCTAGCATTTAGGTCCCCTAAAACTATAACATTTACATGCGATATATAGGCGAAAATGATGCACGAGTAAGTGAATGGATTATCGATCGTGCCTAGGGGGTCGTACCAATGGGAGAGAAGGGAGGGTTGAAAATTAATATTGGGTATATGCTTTCTAATGTACATGTACCAATGTAGGCAACTCATCTGAATATTACACAGCAATAAATAAGCAGCACATAGACAATCAACGCGATAAATATGCGCAAATTATGGCGAGAATGAAGGGGTACAGAGGAGGGAGGTATACATGGGACCCCGATATACTAGACATAGCTATACTAGACATAGCTTTATATCGCGCGTATTGATCACTTTCATGAAATTATGTATACATGCAGATGTAGCAGGAGACCTATGTGAAGAGTGAACACTAATAACTAGGCCATAAACAGTAGACAAGACGGAAATAATAGTTTAGATAATGGGGATAGAACACGGGAGACAGAAAGAGGGAGAGAGTGATGTGTTGTGGCTGGCGGTCGTGGTAGTGGTGTCATGAAACGTCACCGATCTTTTAGTATGTGCGCCGTGCATTGCACGTGCATTACGTGCATTATGTGCATTCTTTGTTACAGAAGAACATTTGTGAGTAAAAAGGGGAGGTAAGGGAGCTTTCTGGTAGCCACACTCGGTCTCCCACGGCCGCTGTCGTGTACAAGGTCCATGTAGAGAGGACGTACGGCGCGCATGAAGGATACGACCATGCTGGTCCTCCCTGCCCACTCCTCCCTGACCCTGACACCAGTCTGGCCAAGGTCTTTTCTGTGTAAATATCTTCTATCGAAGATTATTTCATTGACTGGTGATATATTTTCAAAGCTGCAGATATGCCGAGCAATTGTTCAGTATATGGGTGCCGTAACACAAGAAAAAACAAACAAACAAAACAGCAGGATCTGTGTAAGTGAATGAACTGTGAGTGTGTGGTAGGCCATGTGAGTGAGTGAATGGTGTATGAGGGTGTGTGTGGCATGTGAGTGTTACTGAGTGGTGTGTGGGAGTCATCTTAATAATGATATAATTATACATTATATAACCAAAGATATAACAAATAATTATGTAGTGTGTGGGGTGTGTGAGAACAAGTATGTGTGTGTGTGTGTGTGTGTGTAATAATAATTATAATAATAATAATAATGAAAATAATAATAATAGGAGATATATATATACCTCTGTTAACAATACCGTAGGCCTATATCCCTAGATCTTTACAATATAAAACAATATAAAGTAGATCACTGCTGCAATCAACTAGTTGAAATGTTCTACCAGTTGAATTACAATGGATTATGTTGGAAAACGAGCAACAATGCTTCGAGCTCTGAGTGAGCAACGAAGCTCCATGCATCCTGCGAAGGCAAGATGGCAGGGGCTGGTTGCAGCTAAAAGTGCTTCACATGTCTCACCTCCTAGACTGGAACGATACCTCACAGGCTTCACTGTTCAAATAACGGTTGAATCTACAGGCTCATAGCCTATGCCCGAGAGGGAGTAGATGGACTATAGAACAAAACAAATAATAAAAAGACTGCTTATCGAGATTTTGTTTTATGCAGGATTGATGCGGAAAGAAATAGAAGGAAAATAATTCCTAAACACACCTTATAAGCACATTGATATTTATTACATACCCACATGTCCTGTACATATATACAAGTAGGGGAGGAATTGTATATTGTTTGTGTGTGAGTATGCAGGTAGTGTCAGGGATATACAAAAAAAAAAAAAAGAAAAAAAAAAGGCCTTTATTAAGGCCATAGTTGGATCAAGAACGATAGATATCAAATTTGATGGACATATGGACGAGATGGGTTGGGTGTGAGAGGTATCTCCCTTGTGTGGGCCAATCGGCTTTCCGCAAACTCGCATTTTCTTATGTTCTTAAATCCATTTACAATGAGAGGCCATTCCTAGGTCAATCCTGCAGGTGAGATCAGGTTCCAAAACGGCCTTGGTCAGGTCAAGTACAATAGTGTGTGTGTATGTATGTATTATTTGTTTTTTCTCTATGTGAATGAGGGAGACAAAAGGCAGAACTGCCTGCAGCGAGTGCCTCCCCCAGAGTTGAAAGAGTGACAGGGCCAAAATCAAGGAACGTTTGAGCTATAATGCCTGGACACACAGAGTTTGAAGCAATTTAAGTCATAGGAAGAGGGAAAGACTGATTCTGGGAGAGAGTTCCAGAGACTCAGCAGTTGAATATAAGAAAGTCTGAGAATACCATTTCACTCTTGGGTTGGAGAGTTGCACAGAGTAGGGGTGGGATTGTGTTGCAAGACGGGTACTACGTACCCTACGTAGAGGTCGTATACACTGGGAAAGCTCCGAGGAACACCGATTATTGTAGTAGCGATAGTATAGCGAGAGAGATGCAACATTGCTGCAAATAGAGAGAGATTGCAGAGAGTCGGTGAGTGGACGGGTGTTAATGATACGAAAGGCTTTCCTTTCTACTTTGGCTAGCGGTGCGGTGTGAGGGGATCCTCCCCACACATGTGAACAATACTCAATACAAGGACGCACTGTGCCCCTGTACAGAGCAAGAAGCTGTGCAGGGGTAAAGAACCCCTTGAGGCAGTTGAGCACACTCAGCTTCTAGGAGGCTGCCTTAGGAAGACTGGTAATATGGTCCTTCCAAGTGAGAGCAGAAGAAAAAGAGACACCGAGAATATTGAGAGAAGATGAAGGATTGATTCTTGTATTGTTGAAGAATAAGGGATAGTCCTCTGGAGGTTCCGGACGGGTAGTAAGATGGAGAAATTGAGTCTTGGAAGCATTAAATGCAACAAGGTTTTCTCTACCCTAATTGGAAATAGTAGCTAGATCAGAAGATAAGTGTTCTGTGTGTGTGTGCGTTTGTGTGTGTGTGTGTGATTTTATGTGTGTGTGTGTGTGTGCGTGATTATTGACTGACAGGGAATATGAAGGCATATCATAAATATATTAATGTGCTGGATATTTCTAACCCACTCATACATTAATGCTTAGGTACATTAGGAATATTCCAAGTTTGCCTTCTGAATACGATCACTTTTCTATTACCAAAGACTTTGCATTTTTATAAACCGTGAATTGATGTTTTTTTCTCATTTCAGTAAGGCATTCTATTTCAGTAAAGCATTTCATAAAAGTCCCCACGATTTTTTTTTTTTGAGGAAAATAAAAGCTCATGGAATAGCTCAGTGATAGCGAAATAACTCGAACAGTACATGTGTGAGAGGGATCTGCATTGTGTGGGCCAATCGGTTTTCTTCAGACTCCCATTTGTTTATGTTCTTTGATTATTTTAAATTAAATATGTTTCGTTTCAGAAGAGATATAGGCAAATATTGGTTTGGTAACAGAGTGAGTTGTAGATATGTGGAATAGGCTACCGAGTGCTACAGTGGGATCAAGAATTATAGAGAGCTAGAACTTAAAGATAAAATTAGATAGGCATATGGACGAAAGGGGTTGGGTGTGAAAGGGATATGCCGAGTGTAGGCCAATCGGCTCTCTGCAGACTCCCGTGGTCTTATGTATTATGTTCTTAAATTTAGTTTTATTGTGTACTTATCCAAGAATTGTGGATGTGGTCTATGTCATTTATATTTTTTCACCAACCAACTTTACTTCAAATTTCAAATAATGAAATCAACAGTTAGCTAATATTGATATTTCTCTGGAATTAGTTTCCAATGCTAAATGACTACACTGACATAATGTTCAAGAGTATTGGGCTTCTACTGTTAGGTGAATATAGATAACCAAACAAACAAAAAACATATTTATGTACATACTGTACATTCTGTGTATTCCCCTATCCGATGTGAAAATATTGCAAATATTTTAACTGTACAAATATTGCCTGTCAACGCCAAATAAGCAAATCATTTAGGAGAGAGAGAGAGAAAGAGAAAGAGAGAGAGAATGAGAGTGAAAGAGCGAGAGTGTGGGTGTATGTGTGTGTGTTCTGTGGCGGCTATGGTCCCTCATCTTGGTCCAGTGATTCAGCCATGGTACAGCTGACGTCACTGCGCACAGTGAGCATCAACCCATCCGTCAACCATCCGACCTCTCTACATGAACCTTGGTCGTGTCATCGTGACGTGCGGGAGAGGGAAGTGAGAGCTCCATGACAACTGCTTGATAACTGACTGTGTGTGAGCGACCGGAGTGTGTATTGTGGTGGTATCGAGAGCTGTCATATAGGCCTAGTCCAAGGACATTATATACTAGCTCCTTCAGACATATTATGTTCCAATAAGTCCGAGGAGGCGGGAGCCCCGGGATCATTGCCAATGCCCCGCACTACACTCACAACAACACTGCGGCCGTTAGAATTATCGGAGGAGGCGGAGGTTGCCACCAACGGTTTTATCGTAAGCTAACTTATCGGACTTACTGAGCTCCATATGACGCTAGTGCGTCATATAACTTATTATAGAGGCATGGAGATAAGTCCATATGACGCGATCGCGTCATATGAGTTTTTGGTTCACTCTCCCATATGACGCGATCGCGTCATATATGTCGCAAGGAGCTAGAAGGACAGTTCACTCAGCGTTATTTTTGTGTTCTCGCCTTGGCTCGCCGCGACGGTAGCTCCTCTAGAGGCCGATGGGAATCGTCGCTCTTACTGGCATACAAATAGAGTACAATTTATCTCAATAACCATACACATTACTCTTTATGCTGAAGATATTCTATCTATTGCTAGATTGCTATCCTGTTTATTATTCCTAGGGGGTAGAGGAGAAACGGATATAAATTAAATAGCTAAACCTGGAAAGATGAATTGGCCTAGGCTATAAAAATGTTACCGGGTCGGCGGTTGACTTACATGTTAAAATGTATATGTAGGTTATCTGTGGTAGTCCCAGTAATATCTATGAAGTACTTCTAGTATTAAAGGAACTTAGCTGTGATGCAAAGAGTGTAGATTAGATGATGGACATGTCGGTAGGTGAATATCAGGGAAGTTCTGGTGTTATGTGGCAGCAGCTGGCGGTCTGTAGTTGGCGGGAACAAGTCGGTGTGAAGTGTGTCTGAGATTCCCTTCTGTCGTGACAATATAAAATATATTTAAGGGGTTTATATCGTCCCCCGTGATTAAATAATAAGGGAAAATAAACTAAGATAAAATTGGTGCAACCACAGTAATATTTATCCACAAAGAAAAATAAAGTTATGCTTATAAACAAAAAGGAACCAGCGGTCATGAACCCGGGAAATTCAAACTACGGTATCTATACCAGGATTCACGACACCTTACTCCCTTGATAAGGGTGGCCATACACAGAAGAACACCAAGCGGACCTATCCCCTGTAAGAGGGACAATCCATGCCAGTTTACTGAAGGACTAATAGGATTGACCACTCAATTTAGGGTCCGTTCGACCCCGAGGCCCTCTAAGTATCTTTTTGGAACTATTTTTATACAGTGGTGTTCGGCTAGTCCATCCACTAACCTGCTCAACCCTTAGGTAAGCAGTATGGATTTGAATCAGGTTTACTCCCCTAGACAGGTTGCCGACCACGGCTGACGAGTCCCATCCACCCGGATTTGTATAAGGTCTCCCCTAGATGGGTTGCCGAACAAGGCTAACGAGTCCCATCCACCCAGTAGGATAATGTCACTTATGTATAAAAATCTGTAAGCGATATTAAATACATAATAACAAGATAAAAAGAAAGGAAATAATTAAGAAAACTAAATTTATACCAAGATTGAAATAACCAATCAACCACTCAACCCAAATCAACCACTAAACCCAAATAGATCACTCAATAAAAAATAAACCACTCAACACAATTCAACCACTCAGTCCAAATCAACCACCGAGTCCAAATCTACAAGTAAACCCAAATCAACAATTAAGTTCAAAGCAACCAATCAACCCAAATCAACCACTCATCTAAAATCAACCACTCAACCCAAATAAACTACTCAACAAAAATCAACCACTCAACACATATTAACCATTCAGAACAAATCAACCAAACAACTGAAATCAACTGTTCAACCTAATCCAACCATTCAACCCAAATCAACCACTCAATAAAAATCAACCACTAAGCTCAAATCAACCACCCAAATCAAATCAACCACTCAATCAAAAAATACCACTTAATCAATATAAACCACTCAACAAAAATCAACCAAGATGAGGCAAATAGAGATCGTGGCAAGAGAGAGACGTCACTAGCAAGACATCAGTGTTGATTGATGAGTAGGAAGGGGAGGGTGTGTGCAGCACCGGCTCTCCTCTCATGAATAAACCGGTCGGCAATACATGGTCTTTTTCACCATCTAAATACTATTCTCATTTCTTTCATTGCTGTTACATATTAATATCTTCATATTAACCCCTTCTGTACTGACGAAGTCTTTTTAACTTTATTCTGGCTACTATTAGACAGTTTTATTCAGCTTATAAACAGCCTCCATCATCTAACAGCCTTCGAACTATCTCACTTAACCCTTTTTACTACCACAGATCCTCCTTAAGCTACACAAAATCCTCCAAACATAGCCAGCATAAAATTAAGAAGACGTCGCCGGTACAGAAATGGTTAAACGTAAAAGAGGCGCATATGAATAAGTAATAACGATATTTATTGGATAATGACGATTTTCGTCGGGAATGTATCAAAATATCTTCGCCTGGCGGGCACTTTCAAATACCATAGGTTCGCCTTTTAAAGGTCCAAACCAAAATGGCTACACTCCTTAAAACACACTCTAAAACAGTCACACTCTTTATCAACGACAAATAAAGTAGCCACATTTCTTAATGACCTAAATGGCCACACTCATAAACAGCCACAACCAAAATGGCCACACTCCTTAATGGCCACAACTAAAACGGCCACATATTTCATATCCCCTCTTAATCGTTAACTTGCCCTAACTATGTACACCTACGCCATATAGCTATTCCTAACCCAATAGAATATCTATCTACATGAGTGAATCACCTCCACGTTAGCGTATTTCTAATATGTCTCCTGGATAATCAAACAATATTTAGTTTACTTTAGGAAGAAAGTGTTTTTTTATTATGTAGTAATGCTCAAAACATAAAATAAAGTACAGTATGTTAGCGTCATCTAATTTATTAATTTCACTCACAACACCAAACACCTCCCAATGAAATTAATGAAAGCATGTGATCCACTGGGATTCGAACCTGGGTTACCACACACAGATTTTAAACACTCTAACCATTACACCATCAAGACAGTTATAAGTACAGCACATGCCTACAATTAACACGGTGAGCCCCAGCGTCGAACATGAGTTAACGGCATTGTAAGACTCTGCCAGTACCAGCGTCGGCTATAGTTGACGGCTATTCTGAACCATATTTACAATTGAAATAAGGCTCGTAGAGGGTTCATATTTGTATGGGAACTACTTGATGGCATCGCGGATGAAAAGTGGTATTTGGCAACCCACCCCCGCTCTAGGGGACGCCTTGTGGGAGAGCGTCAGTACACGCATACCCTCGCGAGTGATCACTATGACCGACCGCGCTAACCCCCACCACCGCCCTCAACCCCGCCTTGTGAGTGTTGAGGAGGTTATAGCCCTGTTGGATGTAGATAGTGACTATGTGGATACAGACACAAGGTCATCCGAGAGCTCTGGTGAGAAGTATGAGCTAGAAAATGGGGACAATGATGAGAAAACATCGCTGTTCCTGTTGCTCGTGGTCGGGGTCATGGCCGTGGTGCCACACGTGCCCCCATTGTTATATAAATGAAAGCGAGTGTCATATTGAGAGGGATAGTGGTGGTGTCAGGCAGCTGAGCGTGTGTACATTCGTGTGTTATTATTGTGGTGGGAGTGTTGGGTGGCCTGTTACCATGACAACCACCTTGTGCATCCTCCATCATGGCCGCCATCACCATGACAACCGGGATGCGCGCGAGGCTTACCAACTCCCGTAGCATATGTATCTTATATACTACACACTTTATGACATTGTACCTCAACTTACAATAACTATGTGCTATTAGATGGTACTTTACTAAGTTTGAAGGCACACATGACACTCGGGACATCTATACAGCTCCAATACTCCATAATGGATGGCATTGTACATTTAGCCACACTCACCCAGCCTGCCTGTCCGGAAGTTTTGAAAATGCGGAAGGCACCAGCAATGGCGGGGACCCCCTCCAACCCCCTTTTGACCTAGGTGAGTTATTCTTTTTACATAAACCTGCATAACTAACCAATTCCTTTAAATTTCAGGAGAACAATATATATAAAATGGGCTGGGTTCTAGGTGTACATCTATATATATGTCTGCTGGGGCTCTGTTGGTTAATATCCATTTATCGAATACTTGAGATTAATCTAATCATGTACTATACTCAACTGCACTATGAACAGCCTAATGATTAAGTGAGAGGAAGGAATATTCATGGGGCTCGGATCACTTATGACCGGCCTCGCTGTGAAATAATCCTGAACGTATATGAATCATCCAATTTATTAATTTCACTCGCAACACCAAACACCTCCCAATAAAATTAATAAAAGTATGTGATCCACCGGGATGCAAACCTGGGTTACCACACACAGATGTAGTCTTTAGCACTTCGTAATGCTGAAGTAATAACATAATTATATAAGGGCAATGCCACAAAGGCTGAAACAAAAGTAAGAATGATAACAAAATCATAACATTCATGACCACACTCCTTAACGGCCACAACCAAAAGAGCTACACTCTTAAATGACTACAGCAAAACTGGCTTCACTTTGTTCCTTCTGCTTTTTCTCCATGCCCGATAAGTTATATGATCTTTTGATATCTCTGACATAGCTCTTGTATCCAACAAAATACCCTGCTTGCAAAACCGCTTGAACTCCGGACCAGGTTGCTTGCAACTTTAATTATTATTATTATTATTATTATTATTATTATTTGTGTTACTACTACTACTACTATTATTAAAGTAGATAAGCCCTCCGCCAATCACTGCGCTCCCTTTTACTTGCTTGCACAGCCAGCAGAGTTTGACAGGTCACGGCTGCAACGTGCCACACCTTGCCCACCAGCCAATCAGCGGCCTCCATTATCGGAGCGCGAAGCTAGACTTCTTACTCCACCTTAAAAGTCACTCTCTTTCTCTTCCCGAGGAGTTCCTTCGGTTTATCCACTAACTAATACCTCGGTGCCAGCCCTGTACTCCCGTAAGCCGCCAAAAGAGGTTTATAATCAGCTTCCTGGGACTTATTTTCAAGAAAGGAAAGAGGAGGTGAAGGAAGCAAGAATTCAGAGCAAGCGTGACACCACGCGTGCCCGCCAGCCAATCAGAGCACGGGAGAGCGGGGGGCTTGACTATAAAGGCTGCCGCGCACGGGCCACTGGGGTCACTCACCCCTCGGAACTCACGGGGTTACCACATTGCAACCTACTTGCTTTCTCTCGCCCGGGCATAAAGGAGAACCAGGAACCCACCTTTCCAGTTACCCTGCCCTCACCTAAAATCACAACACAGACCACCCCTGACCTCTCCTCACTTTCGCCCACTCGGAGAATTCACCATCAGTATTCTGCCGCCTGTCGTCACGTTGCTAGTCTGCACACATACAGTCAAGCGCTTCAAGAGGGACAACAGAAGGTGGACGGAAGCAAGGACTTCCAGAAGAGCTACTGGCCATCTCTGAGGTGGCAAAGCACAGTTCCAGACACACACACACCTGATCCAGCATACCAGAATATATTTGTTTGAGGACCCATATTGGGCCCGCATACGATAAAGGAAGAAAGGGAGATGTTGTTGACCAACCTGGTGGTTCCCATAAAAATTGAAGTGTCCTTCTAGGACAAGACTAAAGGAAAAATAATTTAGAACTCACCTGAATCCATAAAGATGATTATGTGTTATTAATTAGTTATTTTTGTTAGCAACAGCGCCATGCCGAAAGAGTTATTATATAGGATCTGATAAGAGAGATTAAAGATTAAAAGAGTAAAAGTAAAGAGGGGAGGGAAAAGAATACTTCTGTTAATAAATGAGGCAACCAAGAAGTTAAAGAGGGAAACAGTTGTTTAGTTGCCAGATAGATTAGCTATAGCTAGGGAAGGACACTAGTCCATATGAATCATTCATTAAGTTGTGAAAAAGGAAACGGTGAAGAAGGACACTATTCCAATGTTAATTACGTGATTATTAAGTTTAAAAGAGCTATTCCGTATATGCGTTTTGAGGCACGGTTAATCTTTTGTTAGACGATTATTGATTAAGGTGAAAGGTTACATAGCGTGTTTGTAATAGGGTTACTCGAGGGTAAATTCGGACGGTGTCATTGAGATAAAAATTGTAAACTTATATTGTGAAGTAACTGGGTGACTGAACCCAATAGTGTCATTGAGGTAAAGATTGTAAACTTATATTGTTGAAGTAACTGAGTGACGGAACCCATATTATATGCGAGAGAGAACTTGTAATCTCAGTCGGTCATTTGTACGATTTTATGTCATTGTGGAGGTACTTGTGTAGTAACGACGGTTGTGTCAAAGGAGTAAATAGATTCTATGTATTGAGGAGATAGATTATATGTGTTATAGCCTTGGTATTGAGAAAGGATACAGAAGGCTCAGTAAACGTGGGAAAATCTCAAGAGTAGAGGAAAGAATATCCCTTTTGTTTTAGTTAGGCAAAGAGCAAGAGTTTCATTAGGACCTGGTCTCAATAAAAGACACAGCAGGGTTTGTATTTAAGTATTTAGGATTAATCACTAATAATGAGTCGTCGTAGGATCGAAGCCGACTTGAGTCAATACCTGAATAGCAGGGATTGAGTTAGGGAGTAACGGGAACTTTAGGGGTCCAAAGTGCAACCTAGCATGAATCGACGTAATTGTAAAAGGGACGAGAGTAGGATCCCTTACCAAAGAAAGAGAAAGGTATTAATAACACATAGAACCAGACTATTATCCGCATCCCCAAAATAAAGACTAGACAAAAATAAAGGAAATAATGATGTGCTTCACAGAACAGTACAGGCTATATTTATCTATATTTATACTTAACTATACTGAAATAACGTTATATACTCACTAAAGAAAAGGAATGCACAGAAATCCTTACGTAAGCAATTTAAAAGAACCAAAGAAAATCATATAAATAATTAGAATGATAAAAGAGGTTAAGTAATTACCTTAGTTCCGATAGCTGTCGTATAGTAGAGTGACGAAACCCCCTCACTTGCCCCCTTATATAAGGATCTAGTGAAGCCTCAGACAAGTAATGAGATAGCGAAAATAATATATTCGACTCCTAAGGAACTACAAAATAATATATTCGACTCCTAAAGCCTGCGTCATACAGAGCCCGAACGTTGGAGGCCAAGTTCCCGAATAGGATGACTTGCACATTTTTACCGAATACAGCCGAGACTCTCCCGAAATTTGAAGATTACGAACATGGCCCGAACGAGTTCAGAATAATATCCGATAGTCAAGAACGACCTACGACAAAATCTCGAACAACTACCGAACATGAATCGAACTTACACTCGTTATGCAAAGAATGATTTTCGACCATACCCGAATCATCAGACACAGTTCCGAATGACATTGGAATGCTTTACGATAATTAACCTAACTTAACCGATGAGATGTCGACAAACAACCGATAGAGAAGAACATTATGAGAACAACATCAGACTGTTTTACGATTGTAGCACCTGTCCCCAGTCAGTCGACGCCCCTCCCCCCAACCAGCACCGCCTTTGTTCATGTACTTCCTCACTCCATCCTTCCACCTCTCATTCGTTTTCAAATACACCTAGACAAAATGTAGGCTATAATAACAAAGTATTGTAATCGAGTTTACTGTATTATAATGTACCACCTAACGTAAGACTAACGTATCCTAACCTAATTATTGTCCTTCCTAATCTCAATAAAATCAACTAATGAAGGCCAGAATTACGATATACCCATAAATAATCGTAGTGTTCGAACCCAGAGGCAGAACAGAGGTACGGTACCGGTATCTATAACATGCTCGCTTTTTCTGGACCCCCTTCTCCCACATGTTTAGCATATTCGTTTTGAGGTTTAAGACGTTCGTTCCGTTAGTTTGGCTATTTTGAGACCTTTCGCCACATTCTGTTATCAATATTAGCCTATAAGACCTTTCGTGCCTTTTAGGTGTCGATTTTTTCCTGCCGAGCAATAGCGAACCTCTAATTTTAAAAGGAGTCTAATTCTACTTGTTCGAAATCAATTCGGATTTAATTCCTAATTAAACAAGATACATCGAGCAGACATCCAAAATTATTCGTATATTTGTCTGAATTTGATCGTAACTTGTTCTGAAAATTCGTAACTCGTGCGGGTTTCATTCTGGAATACGAGGGATTCATCGTGATTTTATCGAAGTTTTTTCGGGAATTGTGCGGGATTTGTTCGGGTAGTTCCAAACAACATCGGCAATGGAAAAAAGTACCGAACAAGTCCCGAATCAGAAGAACGAACAAAGAATTAATCCGAACAAATACCGACCGAGTTACGAATAAATCCCGACCAACATCCGACCATTTTGTTACGGTTTTTTGTTCTTGAAAAGTCAGTGCATGCACTAACTTTTTGCCGAACCCCCGGAATGTCGGCTACACACCTGAACAACATCAGACCAACCTCAGACCAACCCTGGACTAGTCAGGAACTTATGCCGAATTGTTCGGAATATACCCGACCCTGATGAAATTTGAATTTTTTGTGCAAGTCATCCTATTCGGGAATTTGTTCTCCAACGTTCGGGCTCTGTATGACGCAGGCTTAAGGAACTACAAAAGGCACAACTAATAATTTTATAAATGAAACACCTAAACTCAAATGATACGAAACAGCACCAAAGAAATGAGCTTTACTTTAATGATACAACAAGACAGCAATATATATGAATGAAGCTTTAAATGAAGCAACAACTGAAAATATATAGGATACCAAGGGGAGGTAAGGTACAGTTACAGCCGTAACATAGAAACAGAACACTAGATGGAGCTTGGTACATTCACATCTGCTGATATCCTTTCCTGTATTATTATTATGCCTTGTGTATGCTGAATATTGGGAGGATCATGTTATTGCAATTAAGAAATGTTCTCAAGCGCCTCTGCGATAATGGATTAACTGTAAAGCCCGTAAAGTGTAAATTTGTGTATCGTTCCATCGAGTATTTGGGCTTTGTGATAGATGGAATGAATATACGTCCAGTCAATGATGAAATTCAAGACATACTCAATGTATCTCCCCCCTTGTCTAAGAAATGCTAGAGATCTTTCCTTGGTATGATCTCGTTCTATAGAAGATTTATAGAACAGGCTTCCTCCCTAACTTCCCCATTATCAGACCTGTTAAGAAAAGGAGTAAAGGAACCTTTAGTATGGAGTCCGGAAGCTCGTGATTGTTTCAGCAAACTTAAGATGGCCTTAGCGGAAGACCCTGTTCTGAAATTGCCAAATCTTTCAGCCCCTTTCATTCTTAGAACTGACTCCTCGGGGTATGGTCTAGGTGCGGTTTTGCTCCAATATGTTGACAAATATCCATTCCCAGTTGCTTATGCTAGTAGGAAACTTCTGGATAGGGAACGCAGATATTCAACAATTGAGAGGGAATGTCTTGCCATTGTGTTCGGGGTTAAAAGATTCACTTACTATCTCCTGGGGTCAGAATTCATACTTGAGGTTGATCATAAACCTCTGGTGTACAGTCTACGACAGAACTGCTGTCATGGCCTGAGGCAATGTATTAGTTCACTTATCTTTTAATAGATGACCCTTTAATCGCTTCTAATAAAAGGGGGCGGGGTTAACATAGAGTATGGAAGGAGGAAGAGTCAAACGTGTGTGTGTGTGTGTTCTAGAACAGCACGCAGAATAAGTTTATTTTAACATAACACACAGGCTATATTATGAGATTAGCTCATGCTGGATCACAAATAAGTAACACACATGAGGCGCTGTGTTTTTTATGGAATTTAATATACAGACAATCAAGTTTATATCCTTCGCACTTCCCATTCCCCCTCCTCCCCCTCTCCCTTTCACCCCAACTTTCCTTCTTCACCCGCTTTCTCTCCCCTCCCTCCCACCTCTCTCTCTCTCTCTC
The DNA here is from genome assembly GCA_032716605.1 of Paralithodes platypus. Taxonomy (NCBI): domain Eukaryota; kingdom Metazoa; phylum Arthropoda; class Malacostraca; order Decapoda; family Lithodidae; genus Paralithodes; species Paralithodes platypus. The sequence goes on along the minus strand of CM064507.1, from coordinate 12,128,721 downwards.
TCTCTCTCTCTCTCTCTCTCTCTCTCTCTCTCAAGGACGTAAGTGATACCGTCTAAAATACGCAGATTAATACTATGCGATTGTTTTGAATTTACATATACATAATAAATGTTAGGGATGACTAAAATAACAAACATATTGATTAGGAATAGGATAACTAGCGAGGCAGCGAACAACACCTATTGCTCGCTGCCTCGCTAGTTATCCTATTCCTACTTACGCTACGATTCCCGAAGAACACGTCTATATGTTTGTATATATATTAAGTGTAACAATAACACTTAGGATTCAAGTTATTTGTGTTGGCTTAAGGAATAAGTTGAATAATACATATACTTATGACCTCCACAATTTGTAATGTTTGGGGAGACGGCGCTTCAACCTCTCTCCTCTGTCCATCACATGCAAGCACCAACCCACCCACGCCAACACAGGATACAACACACACACACACACACACTCACACCCGATAACATAAAACGCACATCACACACATGATCACATACAACGTAATGGGCACAAATCACTCACACATGATAACATAAAACGCACACCCACACACACACACACATCCACACACACACACACTGGTCCAGGCAAACTAGTAAAGGTATTAGCATTATTGAGGAAATGCTGCTGTCTTCAGTGCGTGCCATGGCCATCCTGAGCCTTACGACGTATACAGACTAATAACACACATAACAAAGCCACTACAACAACTTCGTCTCTCTCCAACACCCCTTCTCCCCTCTCTACACTTCAGAAAATAGGAAAAGTAGAAAGTAGCTACGAGGTGCCGTTGTAAAGGCTTATCCTTCAATACCTTCACCTGACCTGACCCCATCCGGGGTTTAGCTGGTCCACAAGGGTGTGTGACATGAACCCAATAGAGAATTTGTGGGCCATCATGTCATGGAGTGGAATGTGGTTCAGGTTAGGATTGGAAAGGGCGGGATCGGGGGGGGGGGGGGGGGGGGGGGGGGATCGTTGCCGTCGTAATATAAGTTGGATTTTTTTAAAATCAGCTCCAACGAGAATACAGGAGGTAGTTGATGCAGCTTGTGGGTGGAGATCATATTGATTGAATAAATATAAATTGTAAATGTTTACATTTAAGAACCCTTTATATGTATTATATAATGTGTATGTGTTTCCAATGTTCACCGTAACATAATGATGGTGAAATAATACATATTAAATTAAATTCAAGGTAACATACACAGAGCTATAGTATACTTTTAATTATGTTTGGAGGAGATATAAAAGCCTAAACAATTTATATCAACTTTAAAACAACATAACCAGATTGCTTGGATTATCGTTAATTGTTCAATTCGATGACTTACTTTATAGTAAATCATTACAATGGGTAGCGCTGAAGAGTTTACTGATAATGGGAAGCCACAGTAATAAAGCTAGTAATTAAGAATCCACTGAGAAAAGTATAATGCAATAATCATAGCGTGTCATATTACATGTTAAGGTAGATTATGAATTGGTCAACCACAGTGCTGTGAATAGTGGTATGGAAGAACACAAGATTAACTCTAATATTAACATTTGTTTGTATTACAAAGAAACACGTTTCGGCTCATCTAAAGTGTTTTCTCTAACTGAGCCGATATTATCTTGTCTTTATGATATATATATTTGGTTATAATTTGGTCCAAGCGAGATTACAATGTGATCCAACTTGTCTTGATGCGTGGATTGTAACATCCCGTTTCAATTACTTATATATTTATACGATTGTTCACACTAACCAGGACGCCAAGGTTGGCAACTTTGAGTGTTTTGCAACGGAGCATATCTATTTATTTTCTATAACACATTGTATAAGGTAAAACATAAAATACGAGTTAATAATTGAGAATCAGTAAAGGTAAAAAGAACAGTAATATTAATTAAATCACCAAAGTAATTTTTATGGACAGCTTTGAAGGATAAGGAAAATTATATATTCGGTTAGGAGAGAGAACAAGAAAGAAAGGGAGAGATGGGGAAGGCAGCAGAGAGAAGGGGAGGAGGGGGGAATAGGAAGTTCGAAGGATAGAGACTTGATTGTCTGTATATTAAATTCCATAAATAACGCAACACCTGATGTGTGTTACTTATTTGTGATCTGGCATGAGCTAATCTCATAATATAGCCTGTGTGTTATGTTAAAATAAACTTATTCTGCGTGCTGTTCTAGAACACACACAAACACACACACACACACGTTTGACTCCTCCTCCTTCCAACCTCTATATTTACCCCGCCCCCTTTTATTAGAAGCGATTAAAGGGCCATCTATTAAAAGATAAGTGAACTAATACATTGCCTCAGGCCATGATAACAAGTTCTGTCGTAGACTGTACTTAAGGAAATGTAAAGGTAATAACAACAGACTGCTAAGGTGGGCCTTAAGTTTGCAACCATACAGATATAGATTAGTACATGTTTCTGGTCAAGACAATGTCGGGGCTGATTTCCTGAGTAGGGCTGATGATGGTGTTGATAGTAACAATTAGGTCAAAACCATTCAATATTATTCAATAAGTTTGGGGTTTACTGACCTGGTATTTATATATTTGTGTGTGTGTGTGTACTTTCTGTTATTCATTATTATTATTCGTGTGTATCTATCCCTTGGGATAGATACTTTAAAAGGGGGCCATATTGTAAAGGCATAATAATAATACAGGAAAGGATATCAGCAGATGTGAATGTACCAAGCTCCATCTAGTGTTCTGTTTCTATGTTACGGCTGTAACTGTACCTTACCTCCCCTTGGTATCCTATATATTTTCAGTTGTTGCTTCATTTAAAGCTTTATTCATATATATTGCTGTCTTGTTGTTTCATTAAAGTAAAGCTAATTTCTTTGGTGCTGGTTCGTATCATTTGAGTCATAGACTACATATAACCTAGACACTAAAGAAGACGCCACAAATCTGTAAATAGTGAGCCGCGTGTTCGAGAGATGGCAGCACGATCACAAAGGACAATGGGAGGGAAGGGTCCCCACAAAGACATTATATTGACTATCCTTGTCCTTGGTCCTCATTAATTCGTAATAATCCCTACCTTGTACTAATAACTCTATTAATAAGCAATTGAACATCATCCAGAGACTCTGCAGACATGACATAGTTAAATAGACATAAGTAGAGGCTACTGTAAAGGCGCCAGTCATCGTGTAATTGTCGTCATAATGAGGAGGTACACAAGCAAAACTCCTCCAACACCCGCCATTGTTGATGTGAGATTCGGGAGTTGCCAACGTCAATGGTGGGACAAAATATCCCTAGATGTCATAAGTATAAATGTCCAGTTTTAGTGCTACTTGACATATTAACATCTACATAACATGTAACATACTAATATATATTCAAAATTACAATTTAATTCTTATTGTGTTGCTTGAAGGTATACAGCTTGCATCATATATGAGTAGCCTATGTTTTATAGTGTATATGAATACTTAATGTTTTCATCTTGCTTATATATATATCTAATGTATACTAAATAATTTACAAGTGTTTTTACCAACATTAATTAACTCTTAAATACGTTCCCTCTTTAATCTATTGCTCCCTCGTTTTGCGGATATTCCCTTAACTTTGGAAACACTGCAGCAAGCTAGATGGCAGGCGCGCGCGGCGCACAGACTATCTATAATAAGGACAAGCCACTGAGGTACTTTGCTACAGTACAATACAAAAGTGCTGCTACCAAATCCCTAGGACGCACGGCAAACTAACCATGTGACGTCACGCTTTCGAGTCTAGGTTATATGTAGTCTATGATTTGAGTTTAGGTGTTTCATTTATAAAATTATTAGTTGTGCCTTTTGTAGTTCCTTAGGAGTCGAATATATTATTTTCGCTATCTCATTACTTGTCTGAGGCTTCACTAGATCCTTATATAAGGGGGCAAGTGAGGGGGTTTCGTCACTCTACTATACGACAGCTATCGGAACTAAGGTAATTACTTAACCTCTTTTATCATTCTAATTATTTATATGAATTTCTTTGGTTCTTTTAAATTGCTTAATTTATTGGATTTCTGTGCATTCCTTTTCTTTAGTGAGAATAACACGTTATTTCAGTATAGTTAAGTATAAATATAGATAAATATAGCTTGTTCTGTTCTGTGAAGCACATAATTATTATTATTTTTGTTAGAACATAAGAACATAAGAAAATGGGAGTGTGCAGAAATCCGATTGGCCTACACAAAGCAGATCCCTGTCACACCCAACCCTAATGATAAGGCCTAATTATAAGCCCAGCTTAAAATCACCATTAAGACTTCCCTCACCGAAACAGTCAGAGGTCAGAAAAACGGGGATCTGCAGATCCCCACACCGGACAGATCACCCTCGCACCCAACCCATCTCAGACATATGCCTATCTAATTGTATCTTAAAGCTCCCTATCGTTCTTGATCCCACTATAGCACTTGGTAGCCTATTCCACCTATCTACAACTCTGTTACCAAACCAATATTTGCCTATATCTTTCTTGAAACTAAATTTTATCTAATTTGAAACCATTTGTAAGAGTTCTTTCGCTATCACTGAGCTATAGTACATTTTTCATGTCTCTTTTATTAATCCCACTTGAATACCTCTATCATGTCCCCTCTAACTCTGCGTCTCTCTAACGAATGTAAGCCTAATTTCTTCAACCTTTCTTTATACGGAAGATTTCTAATTATATGGATAATTTTTGTCATTCTACGTTTTACTCTCTCCAATGAATATGTCCATTCTGTAATAAGGACACCAAAATTGAACCGCATAATCCATATGGGGTCTCACTAATGACTAGTAAAGTTTTAAGATAACATCAGCAGTTCTGTTACTCACACTCTTAGAGATGAACCCGAGAATTCTGTTTGCCTTGTTTCGAACGCTTATACACTGTTTTCTAGCCTTCAAATCGTTGCTAACAAACACACCTAGAGCTTTCTCACAATTTGAGTTTTCTAATTCCATAGTAGCTAGTTTATATTTAACATTTGTATGCATCTTCCCTATCTTTAATACCTTGCATTTGTCAATGTTAAACTTCATCTGCCAATTTACTGACCATTCGTGTAAGGTATCTAGATCCCTTTGGAGGCACTCTATATCTCTATCTGAATCAATTTTTCTCCCCATTTTGGTATCGTCTGCAAATGTATTTATCCTACTAGTTCTACCTAAATCAAGGTCATTTATGTATATAACAAACGACAGAGGACCTAATACAGATCCCTGGGGGACACCACTTTTGACTGCTCCCCATTCTGACTAAGTACCATTTATGCTGACTCTCTGCTTCCTACCAATTAGCCATGACCTAATCCACCCCAACAACGCCCCACCTATTCCATGCGGCTCAACCTTTCTCATCAATCTCTCATGGGGGACTTTGTCGAAAGCTTTACTGAAATCTAACTATATTATATCATATGACTTGTCATTATCTACTGCTTTATATATCTCTGAGAAAAAACTAAGCAAATTAGTAAGGCAAGAACGTCCCTGAGTGAATCCATGCTGAGAAGAATTTAATAAATTAAATGTGTAAGTAGTTTCTAATTTTCCTAGCAATAATTGACTAGTAGGTTTCCTGTAATTGATGTAAGACTAATGGGACTGTAATTGATGTAAGACTAATGGGACGGTAATTGGATGCATTGGATTTATCACCTTTTTTGAAGATGGGAACTACGTTTACAAGCTTCCAAGCTTCTGGAACTATACCTGTCTCTAATGACTTGTTAAATAGAAATTTTAATGGGTAACTTAACTCATCTCTACATTCTTTTAATACTCTAGCATATACCTCATCAGGACCAGGCGATTTATGAGGTTTCAGTCTGTCAATTTCCTTAAGGGGAGGTATTTAGTTTGTTCCCTAGACCTCCATCAAGCTTAAAATTACACCCCATCGAGTCCCTTTTAAGATAAATTTGTACATTTTTCGGTAGAAAAATTTCCCGGCCAAAGGCCGGTTCCTCTTAAATTACAGGCTCGCTATCGCTCGCCAGGATAAAATAGACACCTGAATTGCACGAAAGGTCTTAATAAGGAGTGAAAGTTCTTTAAATCGCTAAACTAATGGGGGCAAACGTTTAATAATATCAAAAGCAATGGGGCTAAACATGAGGGAGAAAGTGGTCAAGAAAAAAAATACTCAAGTGGAGATCTCTCCTTAACCCGGGAGCTGCAGGGAGACTCTTAAGAGTTTCCCCGGCGGACTGCGGGGAGACTCTTAAGAGCAGAGCTTTTGAACGCATACCAAAACTGCGCGTTTATAGCCAGGCGGCTGAAAATTGGTGTGGGTATAGTACTACATGTCAACTCTCGACACCACCCCGCCAAACGCTCGCCCCGCACTCGTACAAGCACCACCGCGCTAGTAACCAAGCACTAGTCATGGAGCCCACACGTCCCTCACGCTCGCTCCCTGATGACACAACCAGCCCTCCTTCTGGTGGTGTTAGCCGCCGTGGAAGGCAGAGGGTGGCTGCTAAAGACCCTAGCTACCAGTACGACACGCCCTACATCTCGGAGGACGAAACACCAGCACCCAAAGCACGTGCAAGCACGACAAAGGTACAGAGGTCATTGGTGTTTCGGGACACTGCCACCACGTTCCAGGCCACTGCAACAACCACTACCACCACCACTGCCACCGGTACCAGCGACGCAGGATGCCACCCTATGGCTGCAGAACCTGCGGGGGCAGGAAAAATTAAAGGCACTGGCGTAGGGAAGAGAACCCGTACGCCAGCCACAGTGCCCCCACCACCACCACCACCAGCTGCCCCTGGCTGGCTGCCCCTGCTGCCCCTGCTGCCCCTGCCGCTGCCCAAGGAAAAGGGAAGGGGAAGGGGAAAGGGAAAGGGAAAGGGAGAGGGAAAGTGACTGCTGGCCCTGCTGGCCCTGCTGGCCCTGGTGTCCCTGCTGCCCCTGCTGCCCCTGCTGCCCCTGCCGCCCCTGCCGCCCCTGCCGCCCCTGCCCAAGGAACAGAGAAGGGCGACAGGCACCACCATCATCTTGCCATCAAGACCACGCACCACTGCTGCCCCTGCCGCCGCCCCCCCTGCTGTCCCTGTCCATAAGACTCCCGCACGTGCTGGAGTGACCCGGAATACTCTGATACCATCAAAGTATGCCGCCCTGCTGTTTGATGGTGATTCGCAGGGCATTGGCAGCCCGGGTTTCGACGACTAAGCCCTAGCACGGGACCAAGGGTGGGGGGATTTGGGAGTGGACAGTGGGAGTGAGTCCGACGTCGGCGACGAGAATGAGGAAGGGCATCGTCTGTCAAGTGAAGAGGAGGGTGATGATGATGCAGTGCTGTATCGCGACCATGGAAGCGATATTTCAGACGATGAAGGAGACGCAGACGACATTCCGATCCCTGGGCTGCCTTCGTTCGATTGGTCTGACGGGGTCAATTTTGTACCTGACTTGCCCCAGTTCAATCCTGGGACGTCAGGAACAACTGACGACTGGCCCTGTGACGATCAAGCGAACGAAAGCGACTTCTTCCTCGCTTTTTCCGATATGGAGGTAATGACTTGCATCATTGCCCAAACAAACGTCTACTACAGGTGGGTGTTTGGCAGATTGGACGTCCTTTCTCCAAAAGCGAGAATACGAGGCTGGGTGGATACGACTGTGGAAGAATTTATGACTTTCTTTGCCTTGTTGTTCCTCATGCCTCTGATCAAAAAGCATGTGTTGCAACACTATTGGAAGCACGACCCTCTCATCGCCACCCCAACTTTCAATAAGTTCATGACTCGTGACAGATTTTTGTTGCTGCTAAGATTTATGCACTTTGCAGACCACAACAATCCTAACAGGATTGACAGGATATGGAAAGTTCGGGATGTGTTCACCATGTTGTTGGAGAGGTATAGGAAATACTTTTACCCCTTCCTCAATTTGGTGATTGATGAGTCGCTCGTGCTCTTCAAAGGACGTCTTGTTTTCAAGCAGTATATCCTCTTGAAAAGGCATAGGTTCGGAATCAAACTCTTCGTTTTGTGTGACTGCGAAACTGGAATAGTGCTTGACATGATCGTGTACACAGGCACTGACATTGACATACCGAAAGCCGCTGCCAATGACCCCATGGGCATGTCAGGTGCCATCGTCAGGAAAATGTTGGCACCTTACCTGGGCAAAGGCCACATCATCTACACTGACAACTGGTATACTTCTCCTGCTCTCTGCCAGTTTCTTCATGACAACCAAACGGGGTCATGTGGGACTGTCGGAAAGACAAGAAAGTTTATGCCAAAGTTCACAGGTAATGTCATTCCTCTTACAGATGCCTCCTCCAGTGACACACCTTCAGAAGACGACCTGGCCCAGGAACACCGCGAGAGGCATGTGCGAAGAAGGCGACGAAAGGGGCAGAAATTCAAGCAGCTCGAGAAGTGTGGGAAAGTGATAGCCCTGAAGTGGAAGGATAAGCGAGACGTCCACCTGCTTTCCACCGTCCACACAGGTGCCCAGGTGGATTCTGGCAAAATCCACTACCGAACCAGGAAGACCATCTACAAGCCCGACATGGTAGTGGACTATACCAAGAACATGCGCCTGGTGGACAAGTCTGACTGTCAGCTGTCAGGCGTTGAGTGTCTGAGGAAGACTGAAGTGGTATCACAAGCTCTTCCTCCACCTAGTTGATATCACGATGCTCAACGCCTACAACTTGTGGTTGGTGAAAAAGGATATGGCCCCAAACCAGAAGCTGAAATTCCGGGAGTTCGTCTACATCGTCTCGTACGAACTCCTGGAGAAGTGTGGCACCACCACTCACAGACGTACGGCATGGCGTGGGGATCACGTTCCTGACCGCATCCAGCTGGGTGTCGAAAGACACTACCCAATCAACATCGAGATGCTTGGCACTCGTCGCAGGCAGGCGCATTGCATCGTCTGCAGCTCCAGTGTCAGGAAACTCCATGTCACCAAAAGAGTCACCTCAATGTGCGCCGAGTGCAAAGTTCCACTCTGCCTGGGTGACTGCTTCAGGGGCTACCACACCTTCAAGAATTATTGAGTGTCGCCCCCTGCCCTGCCCTGCCCTGGACTCGCCCCGTGCCCTGCCCTGGACTCTCCCCCTGCCCTGCCCTGCCCTGGACTTGTCCCCTGCCCTGCCCTGCCCTGGACTCGCGCCCTACCTTACCTGACCTGACCTAATTGATCACGCTACCTCATAATGTAACTTATATAATTATTATATAATGTATAAGTTCCAAAGATGTCCCTGTGATATAGCTTTTACATTATATAATTGTATGTTTCATTATTTAGTTTATAAGTTTCAAAGATTTACATGTAATATGCCTTCTTTTTTTAGTATATCAATATATATGTTTGTTATAGCCTAAGTAATGTGTATATATTTTCTTACCTCAAATGAATTGAACAAAAATACATATGTTTCAATAAATCATGTCAAACCTACTAAGATAATAAAACAATAAAAACAAAAACAAATACAAGGTCATGTCATTGTATTCTTACAATATGATATATTCTATGAATATTTTATATTGTTTGAATACAATGGCATGATCTTGTAAAAAAACAAATTTATCAAAAATGTTCTAGACAGTATAAAACCTTCCCCATAACCCCCTCCTGGATTCGATCCCACTACCCTACCACACTTTGAGTTTTCCAGTCCGCGACCTTGCCAACCATGCCACAGGAGCTCATACCAAATATCACTCAACACTTCGTGTCTACAATCGAAATTACTATATACAAAAACAAAAAAAAATTTATCCCACCAATTTACGTTTGTAAATTGATGGGATTATCATGCTAAGGATTATAAAAGTTTGTCTCTGTCAAGAATTAGTAATTATATAACTTTATTCTGTCAAAAATTGCCCAAACACTCAGCAAAATTGCCCCTCTCAGTGTGACTCCACTCATTTTCACACGATCAAGCGGTGACCCTTGCCGCTCCTTGATGCTCCAGCTACAGCAGCTCTGTCTGGGAACAAAATTGGTATAAATACAATAATGCATAAAATACTCTTCACAAATACATTTGTATTGTATAATATTGTAAATAAAAATGAATAATAACTGTGTGGGTGTCGAAAATTGCTCAACCAGCTTTCTTATGTCTCGCCTACGTGCATATATTGGATTATACATAGTCATGACTGTCATACAAATACTTGCAGTAGGTCTCGAACATACATTTAGATTGCATATTACTTGGAAATAAATAAGTATAAGTTTCTCTGGTGGCAATCTACCGTTTCGCAAGTGTAAGGAGACTCCAGTCTATATTTAGCCCTCTATCACAAAAGGCAATCTGCCTGTGTTTACTGACCACCCTCGTTGCTGGTCTATAATATAGTACTTTATTTACAGTCAATGGCCTAAATGTTTCTGTGGTACTTCACATGTGTCTAAAATGCAATATCTGCTTGCATAAAAATGCAATTCTGAAGTCCATTTATACGTACGACATACGCATGTCTCAGTTTTTCTCTCTCTCTCCATTCCTGACTCATGGTATTGTAGACCTCTTGGTGGCAACGAACACCAGACACCTGGTAGACATAAGGTTCAAAATACCAAGACATCCATACGCCTCGGGCGCCTCCACAATTATCACAAAGCTGGCTATCTATCTAGAGATCTCCCTGCCTGCCTTCCCTCTCTCCACGACTCACTCACTCCCTGCATGCCTCTTTTGTGATCTTGTATGTCTCTGTGACGTCACGATCTCTCCTACAGCACGACGTAGGACAAGTAGATCGTATATTATAAGATTGTAAATAAGTTCAGTTATAAAAGGCCTAATATGCTATTAAGCAATATTGCCATGGTCTTATGTAGTATATATGAATTTATCGTATATATTAATATAATTTATCGTATAGAGCAACCTAAATGCGGTACGATAATTTGGGCTCCTGGCGGTTTGCCAAGGCAGCAAGGTGTGCTTTTGAGGTACGCCAGAGCCTTCACGAACACCAACCAGTTAACATCTAATTTTCCGCCCTCAGTTGATCGTGCTTTTGTGCCTCTAATCACAATACACATACAGCAATACACCCATCTACACCATCACGACGCTCTCATCGACATCATGACTGACTGATAGATAAGCATATTATTCATGTCCATTCCCATGTAATCATTTATTCTTTCTTTAACTTGACTCGTGTCTTGGGACCGAAGTCTCGTTCCCCATTGTCCACCGCCATATTGGGTAAAACGATCTCCCTTGCCTCATTGCCACGTGGAACTATTGGTGAGTTAATTCCTGGCTAATATTAACCCTTATAACCTTACCCTATAATTATATACATTTATTATGCGAGACCTTTGGATATAAATTAGCTTGTTTCAGATTTAATTCAATTATGATATAGAGTATTCATTTAGATTGATTTTATTTGATTCATTATAGCTTAGTAATATTTAACTTCCATTGATAGTTTACCACATTGGTGCCCAGACCCGGGAACTAGCTACCAGTAAGGGATTCTTAGGCAATGAGCAAGGGATTAGCCCAGGGATGCAGGAGCAAGGACCCCGGATGGGTGGGGCTTGGCTATCTCCCTGTACCTCAGGCGCCGGTACCTCAGCGAATAGCCATAGTAGGGCATTCTTATGCAACTAGGCTAAGGGCAGCTGACGGAGGTACTGAGTCGTATCGGGCATCCGAGGGGGAAAGAACTTTCCCGCTGACCTACTTCGGGGTACCGGGAGCAACCGTTGACACCCTGAAAGCCTCCCCCCAGTGGGGGCAAGTGGTACGGTTTAGGCCGCATATGATCTTTTTGTTTATAGGCGGCAATGATATACGCCCCGGTACAGTACCCCGCGAGTTAGCTGACGCAATTAAAGAGGTGGCGCTGGATCTGGAGCGTGAGTCCGGAGGAAGCTGCAAGATCGTGGCAATTGAGAGCCGGACGAGAGTCAGAGGGTTCTCAGCGGCGGAATATCAGGCTATAAAAAATTCTGTTAACCGCGCCCTGAGGTGTCGGTTAATAGAAACTAAGCACCGCTTTGTTTCTATCACACTCAGCATCCGAGACCTCGACCAGGATGGTGTCCACCTCGACTTAGACACCAATCAAGTCCTATATAACAAGATTGTAGGGCTAACGAAGCGTTGGCTAGAGAGGGACGCCGGGGTTGTGTCATTGCGCCTGCCTAAGTCCTGCTTCCCACCCATCGTCTTTCCCCAATAATTTTCTTTTCCGTTTCAGACTTCCTGTGACATATGACCTGACCTAACATTTTTTCTTGTTCAATATGATCCATTAGTAGGTATTGCTATTTAGTGTACTATTTTTTCTCCATAACATAGAAGTCCGCCGGTTGGCGTCTCTTAAGTAGCCTATTATTTGGCCGTTGTTTTTGTAACGTAATATTTAGATACATAGCCTATAGGCTCGCAAGCAAAATGGATAAAAACGGTAAAGAGACACCGTCTAGTGGGGTGCTGATCAAAGCCCCTAAAAATCAAAGGGCGGGACTTCGGGGAGTAATAAATAGGCTAATTGTGGACTTAAACACTTTCATCACTACTGCTGAACTAGAGGAATTGGAGGCTAGATTAGATAACGTCCAGGCTACCCACGGTCGTATTACGGCTCTGAGTGAGGTGATTGTGGCTGACATGATAGAGGAGGAAGAGATAGTTACAGAGTGTGATAATCGCGCCCTCTATGACGAACCTGTCTTTAGAGCGAAGCGCCTATTACAGCGTGCTGTCGCAAGTAAGAAGGGAGGCGATAATGAGGCCCATAGAAGGGCTGAACCAAAACATACTGTACACCTCCCAAAGCTCAATCTTTCTACATTTGGGGGCAAGTTAACCGAGTGGTTAGCTTTCTGGGACGTATTTCGATCTACGGTTCATGAATCCTCTTTGGATAATGTCCGCAAGTTTCACTATCTGAAGGGACAAATGGAAGGAGAGGCCTTACATTTAATAGAGGGTTTTGCAGTAGTAGGTGGTAGTTATCTTGAAGCGGTACACTTATTAGAGTCCACATACGGGGATAGAGAGCAGTTGAAGATGGCCCATGTCGTTGCCTTGTTGGGGCTCGCAGAACCACAGTATAAGGTTGATGAGTTGACAAACTTCAGGGCAAATATGGAGTGCCATACTCCATCGCTAGATACCCTAGGGCTTACCACGCAGGAAATGATAGTTATTATCTTGCGTCCGAAGCTTCCTATGGCAATACTTGATAAGGTAAGATCATTTGAGCTGGGGGAGTTCAAAACTCAGTTCAGCAAGGAGATCAATAATCTACAGTTGAACAAAGGGAGAATGTATGTGTCGGGAGGGAGTGAGAATGTGGAGAAGAGGGGAACAATAAGCATGACAGTGGGGACTAAAGTAAAGAAAGAGGGTGTGTATAAGAAACCTGCTCAGATTCTATGTAAGCTATGTAACAACAAACATAAATGGAGTTTCTGCATAAAATACCCGACAAATGAGACAAAACTAGCACAGGCGAAAAGATTGAAGCTATGTGTAGGTTGTCTAAGTAAAGAACATGGTAAGCAGGGACAATGTACTGCTACATACTTAAGGCCCTGTCGCCACTGCAAAGGACATCACTTTGATAAGTTGTGTCCTACAGCAGATAAAGTCAAAGACGTCAAAAATGAGGGTACTACAACTGTGGCACTAGGTAGCACGCAAGACACCACTATATTGCCCACAATACAGATTCCCATGGAAGGTAATGACAGTAACAAAGTTTATCGGGTACTTCCAGATCAAGGGTCTCAACGTTCCTTTATAAAGAGGTCCGTACTAGTGGGACTGAAGCACCGAATCGTAGGGGCTGAGACTCTTCGATTACAGGGCTTCACAGGGGTTACTGATAAACAAGACTACGAGATAGCGGAGATTTCATATTTCTATCGTAAAAACCGGTACTTTATGACTTGTATCGTAGTAGACACCCTACCAGAATATGTGTCTGTGGGTGTGAAGAAGGTGGAACACGCATTACGTAGCAAAGGGGTTAACTTGTCAGATCCCATGGGAAATCAGAGTGAGGTGCATGTTCTACTTGGTGTGGATCATTATTATGAAGTAGTATACCCTGGATTTAAAAAGATGTGTGGTGTAATTTTAATCCCCACTAAATTTGGATACTGCATGAGCGGAAAGGTGCATACTACAGTCAAAGGTCCTGGTCGACACGGTCTCGATATATAGAGTCAATGTAACCGCGGCAGAGGAGTTGGGAAGGGAGGATTCCCAACCTAGTGACCCTAAGATGGCTGCCGAGTTCGACCTGGAACGACTGTGGAGATTGGATCACATAGGCATTAATCCTATGGAGTTGCGCTACAAAGGTTTGAAGAGTCTGTGTGCTACTGTGCCTCAGACAAGCAATATAAAGTTAGTTTACCCTGGAAGAACAGTGAGATAAGCCTGCCTACCAACTTTGGTTTGGCATTAGGTCGCTTGCGCGCATTGCAGCGGAAATTGTCTAACGAACCGAGCACGCGCCAGGCGTATGACGATGTATTTCGGAGTTATGAGGATAGGGGTTTTATAGAGAGTCGATGTCAGGGAACCATGTAAGAAGGGTAGGGTTCACTATCTGGCCCATCATGGGGTAAAGAAAGACAGCGTCACCACACCAATACGGGTGGTGTATGACTGTTCTGCCCACCAAGGACAACAACCCAGTCTAAATGACTGCCTGTTAACAGGTCCGTCCATGGTGTCGGACCTGTCCCAACATCTATTGCGGTTTAGGCTGGGGAAGTACGCCTATACCAGTGACATCGAGAAAGCATTCTTGATGGTCAAGCTCTTTACTTAGACAACCTACACATAGCTTCAATCTTTTCGCCTGTGCTAGTTTTGTCTCATTTGTTGGGTATTTTATGCAGAAACTCCATTTATGTTTGTTGTTACATAGCTTACATAGAATCTGAGCAGGTTTCTTATACGCACCCTCTTTCTTTACTTTAGTCCCCACTGTCATGCTTACTGTTCCCCTCTTCTCCACATTCTCACTCCCTCCCGACTCATACATTCTCCCTTTGTTACATCTCTAACCTTGGATTTATATAGTCGTTAAAAAGCTTTAGAATTATTTTTTGAGTCATTGGCAACCTTAATTTCATAATTTATTTTTTCTTTCCTAATATCCTTTTTTACCTGTCTTGATAGATTCTGATAGGCGAAAAAAAGCAAGTAGGTGAATTTCGCCTTTCTTAATTTGTCTTTATATTCCTCTCGTTTGTCTTAGAAGATCTAATATTCTATTATTCATCCATTTGGGTTGGTTCTGTGTTGATCTAAATTTTCTTTTGGGGATATATTTATTTTGCGCATTGAATACCGACTAGACTAGATAAAATTATCGTATGTATCTACCAAGGTTGACTTCTCTTCCTGACTTAAGATGACAGGTGCCTGAGAAGGGGTACACTCTTTTGGACACCTGGATCGACTTAATTTTTTAACCATAGGGTCCGCTAATAGGGCTCTTTTAACCCACCATAATTGGCTTTTCTGAAGTCCGGTACTAATGTTGTATTCTCTCTGGTATTACCTTTCCATTGTATATTAAAATACACAGAATTGTGGTCACTATTTCCTAGGTGGTCCCCTATCTCTACATTATTTATCATATGTTCATTGTTACTGAAAACTAAATCGAGAATATTATTACCTCTAGTCGGCTTATCTATGAATTGAAATAAAAAAACTATCTTCTACTACCTCAATAAACTCGTCAGATGGGCGGGTCCCCGACCCCGAAAGGGGTTGAAATAGGGAAGCTATCCCCCCGCCAAAGGCGGCTTTCTAGGGCCTTTCCTAGCTGATGCTGAGAGGATTGGGTTCTAGTCATGTGGTGACTGGCTGGTCTATCAGAGTGAGAACTGAGCGATCTCTGCCATACCCATAGTTTACTCTGACTGTTCCTTTAACTTATATATTTTCTAGATCTCAAGTGACTGCGTCATTTCCGTGGATTGACCTCCCAATCTACCAAGATTGGAAGCCAAAGCGTCACATTTTTCCCTTGCCCCTCAACTTTCTCTTCATAATTGCTGAGGGGCACAGGGCCCTGGGTGGAGCTTTGGTTTCCCGGGCGTTTCCGCACCCTCCTCAGCTCCCCGCCATGGAGTGGCTTTGGTCACCCAGGCTTTATTGTGGTCGGCAGGGAGGGTTCTGTGGGGGCGCTCGGTTATGGCCTTGGAATTGCTCGGGGCCTTGGGGCTGTTCTGCCAGGCAGCTTGGGGAACAACAACAACAACAACAACTCATCAGAGTCGCCTATTTGATGCTGCCAATCTATATTCGGAAAATTAAAATCTCCCATAATGCACACATTGCTAAACCTTGATGCCATTTTAATTTCCTCCCATAATGACTTTCCGTCATTTCTACTCATATTTGGCGGTCTATACATAACTCCAATAACTATGGTCTCACTACCTTCGTTAACCTCTACCCAAACACTTTCATTATCGTTATTTAGTTTAATACCTGATATAATACAGCTTTTTAATGTACTCCTAACAAGCACTGCTATACCGCCACCCCTCTTACTTGTTCGGTCATATTTAAATAAACTATATCCTGGTATATCAAATTCTGCTAACAAATCCCAGTTTTCGGTATTAATCAAAGTTTCAGTTAGCGCTATTATGTCTATATTTTCTTTGCTAACAAGGGCTCTTAAGTTCGTTAATTTTGTTACATAGACTCCTACAGTTTGTGTAATATACTCTCAATTTACTTTTTTTTTTATGCCTAATTTACCTTTATTTCTAACGATATTTCCATCTTCCGTTGCACCATCACTACTATCATTAGCAATATAGTAATCATCTTTAGCATGAGACTGAATATCCTATTCATTTTCGCCTGATGGTAAAATTGTTCCATTTAACCTCTCATTTACACTCTCAATATTTCTGTTCAAACCCCCACAACCACCCTATCTAAAGAACTAGCTAATGTGGAAACCCCTAACCGTGAAAGATGAACCCCTTCCCTTGCGTACATCATATCTCTCCCATAGAAACTATCCCAGTTATCAATGAATGGTATTGCTTTTTCTTTGCAATATTTCTCCAACCGGCAATTGACACCAATCGCCCTGGATGTCCATTCCTTGGGAACTCCTCTTCTGGGTAGGATACAATGTACTACAGGGATCCCTTCCTTCATCCTAACCTTATCTAACACATCCCGATACTGTTGCAGCAGTTCCTCACTTCTACCCTTACCAACATCGTTACTCCCGGCACTGAGACAGATAATGGGGTTATCTCCACTATCTTCCACGATGTGGTCCATCTTCTCTAAAACCCTCCCAACTCCATGGCCAGGCAGACACACAACCTTCCTAAGTTTAGTGATGGTAGCCCTAACTAAATGTCTTGCCATGGAGTCGCCCACAATCGACACAGACTTACCTTCTCGGGACACAGACTTACCTTTCCCTCGGGAGGATCCAGCAGCTGCAGGTGGAGAATCCCTGGTGGTGGCAGAAGCTCCCTTGGTGGTGGTGGTAGTAGTGGTGGTGGGGGTGGGGGTGGTGGTGGTGGTGGTAGGTAGCACAGCGTCAGCGGTTGGAGCCGAGTCGGCGGCAGGCACTTCGGCTAACCCTCTATTATCCTGACTATCTTTTCCCTCGCATTCGTCTCGCAAAGGAGAGAATGTATTTGTCACACTCATACCTATTCTACTATCCTGCTTCTTTAGTGTGACTTTCCAACCCGTATTTTTAACAACCTGCCATGAATACAATTTGTCATCAACTTCCTCCCTTTTCCCCTTACTCGACTTAATTTCCTCTTGGCTAAGCTTGAAAGCTATTTTTTCGTCTTTAATCAAATCCACTTCCCTCTGAAGTTTAACATTAACCTCCCTTAGAGCCAAGACCTTCCTTCACCACAACCATCTCTTCCCTTACATGGAGAATAAGATGATGCAGATCAGTAAAGGACTCTCACTCCATACCTGCCATGATTCCAATAAGCTTAGCGAGGAGCAAGAAACTAAGTACAGAAAAACAAAAACAAGTAAACTAACCACTAAAAACTGAGCTATCACACTTGTATATAACAAGAGTGCACTGCCCCCAAACACAGGTAGGTGTGAATAGTCACTAAAGGTCACTGGTAAGTGGTCCGGGCAGGAGCTCAGATTAACACAACCTTCTGTCACTGATTGAACTGAACTGTCTTTAGTCTTTATTTTGGGGATGCGGGTAATAGTCTGGTTCTATGTGTTTTAATACCTTTCCCTTTCTTTGATAAGGGATCTTACTCTCGTCAAGGACCCGACTAGAGAGGCATCCAACCACCCCCCTATAAAGCGGCTTCCCAGGTTGTCCCCTTCCCTGTTCTATGTGTGTCCAGGGGCTCTACCGCCTTGACGGTTCCGTGGCGATCCTGTGGTCCCCTAGCAATTGCGCCACCTAGCTTCAACCTCTATATCACTGGGGAGTAACCTTAAAATTCTTTACATAATTAGGAGTTATGGGATGGTGACCTAGGAAGTGTCTCTGGGAATTTAATGACCTTTATGAATCTATTTGTTCTTTTGTAAATACATTTATATAATTTTCGTTTGTGTTTATCTTTGGCCTCCATTGTGTGAATAGTGTGGGAATCCTTAAAATAGAACCTTTACAACTGGCGACCTCACTAGGTTCAGTTCGGGAGTAACGGGAACTTTAGGGGTCAAAAGCGCAACCTAGCATGAATCGACGTAATATTCAATCTGCGTCTTGAACTCATCTCGGCCCGAGCCAAGAACCTAGTATTAGAGTAGTTAGGAAGTCTGTTAAATAAAATACACGAACTTCTAAATGACTGTCGAATTATCTCCAGTAGTAGTAGTAGTAGTAGTAGCATAGAATTAATATTAAATACTACAATTATTATTATTATAAATTATTGTATATTTTTATATTATTCCAGATTTCTGCGACAAATAACAAATCGGAGGAAATGCAAAATCGAAGGGACCACATGAGACGAGTGTGCCACAACCTGGGTCTGGACAAGCTTCCCTTAAAGCCTTCCAATTCAAAAATACATGCATTCGCAAGAAAAGGGATTCTCCATATCTGTCTGTGTCCCAAGGTAATCTCATAACCCTTTAGATATTGGCAAAACGTATAGTTGCCCTTGTAAGTTCTGCTCCTTGTCGTGATATTATGTATGGAAGTAATATTATTATGAACGAATTGCGAATGTAGTTTCTTTTAAGTATCAGTTGACTATACTGTTTCTTTTCAACGGTAAATTACAAAGTTCCCACCAAGATTTCTCAGTTATTTTGAACATTTTGTATTGAAGTATGGTGCTACTTATATCAACTTGGTCTTAATATGATGTAGTGACAGTAGTATGGTGCTACTTATATCAACTTGGTCTTAATTAGTTGGTACTAATGGGTTAATATTATTAGTAGTAGACTTAGTATGGTTTGATGATGCGCGGAAATGTATATTGACTTGAAATAGATACATTGAAGTCTTACAAAACTTCGCGAACCCCTAAACAGGGAACGTGAGCTGGGTTTAGACCGTCGCGCACCCATAAACAGGGAACATGAGCTGGGTTTAGACTGTCGGCGAGACAGGTTAGTTTTCGGTTAGGTTAGGTTAGGTTAGGCTAATGTTAAAAATACTAAAATGCGACGGTCCTCGGTATTAAGCAACACTGTATATCAAAGAAAAAATAAAGCACAACAAAAAATTACCTGAAAAACTCTTATCTGGTTGGTGATACATTTTTATCAAAAGTTTTTTTTCAGTTTCTGAGTCTGCTGAACCATCCAAAAAACACGCTAAAAGGCGTGTTTTGAAGGGGGGAGGTGGTGTGGGGGAGGGGTAGTATAACTGTAGATTTACCGAGACAATGGGTCTGTGGGCTCAAGGATTGTGTGGGCGAGAACGAAAGTAGGAATACAAACGTGGGTGATTGTGTGTGTGTATGCTCCGACAGAGGATAAACTTGTAAGAGAGAAAGAAGAGTTCTGGGTGAATGTGGAGGCGTGCCTGGATAAGTTTGGCAAGAACGAAAGAATATTTCTGGTTGGGGATATGAATGGTAAGGTGGGTGATGAGAAAGTTGGTAGAGTGGTAGGAGGGTGGGGGGGTACCGTCAGAGGTGAATGGGAATGGTAGTGCAATTGTGGACGTATGTATTGGGAGGAGGCTGTGGATAGCCAACACCTTCTTCCGACACAGAATGATACAAAGGTACACATGGAAAATGATGTGGAGGATAAGGATAAGACAGTGGTGGAATGGAAGGCACTATTTGTTTATATATGTGGGGATGAACGAATGAAGAAATCTGTGCTGGATGCTAGGGTGCATAGGGGTATTGGATGGGTCTGTCTGACCATTATGTAGTAGTAGCTAAAATTAGGATACAACAGAAGTGGGTGAGGAGAGCTGGGGGCAGGCGAGAGGAAGGTGGAATGGCGAGGAGGGTGGAAAGGCTACAGGAGGAGGAAATCGGGGAAGAGTACAGGAGAGCAGTAGAAAGACGACTAGGTAGGTTTGACCTAGAAGGTATGGAGGAAGTGGGGGAGATGAGCAAGTGTTCAAGGAAGAGATCTGTGCAGCATGTGAGGAGGTGTGTGGAGTAAGGAGAAGAGAGAGGGGAGTGAAGGGTACAACATGGTGGACAGAAGAGGTAAAAATAGCTGTGGAAGACAAGAAGAAAGCGTATAGAGAGTGGTTGGGTAGTAGAGGGAATGAAGGTTTGGAGAGACCGAAACGAGCAAGGTACGTGGAGAAAAAGAGAGTGGTGAAGAAAGTAGTGAAGGAAAGTAAGAGAAGAGTAGATGAGGAATTTGGAAGGAATCTGAGTGTAAAATGGAGGGAGTGTAGGAAACTGTTCTGGAAAGAAGTCAAAGTTAGGGAAGGTAGCAAGGGAAACAGTAAGGGTGTGAAAGATAAGAATGGGCGAGTGCTAGGCGAGATGCAGGAGAGAGTCGAAAGATGGAGGGAGTACTTCAACGAATTGCTAAATTTAAGGAATGAAGCGCCAGCAAACATAGTTGGATGGGGTATGGGAGGGAGAAGAAGAGAAATAGTGGAGGAGGAGGAGGAGGAGGTGGGGATCAGGAGGTCAGAAGTGTGTAAAGCCATGAAAAGAGTGAAGTTGGGGAAAACACCAGGAATAGATAGTGTGTGGGGAATAGCTGAAGTATTGTGGTGAGATAGTAATCTAATGGGTATGAAAAATGTGCAAACTAGAATGGGAGAAAGGAAGTGCACCTGATGACTGGAAGACCGGCATGATAGTCCCCCTATATAAAGGGAAAGAGGTGTGTGGTAACCACTGAGGAATATGTCTTTTAAGTGTAGTAGGGAAGGTGTACAGTAGGGTAGTGATTGAGAGAGTGAGAGAGAACGGAGAAATGGATAGGTGACGTGCAGGGCAGTTTTAGGAAGGGAAGAGGATGTGTAGATCAGATTTTTACCCAGAATTGTGTTGTGGAGAAATATCTGGAGAAACAACAAAAGGTGTATGTTGCCTTTATGGACTTGGAGAAGTGCCTATGACAGAGTGGATAGAGAAGGTATGTGGAAAGTACTGAGAATATACGGAGTAGATGGCAAGTTTCTGAAAGCAGTGAAGAGCATGTATGTGGGTGCAAAGGCGGCAGTACGTGTGGAGAATGAGCAGAGCGAGTTATTTGATCTGAATGTTGGGTTGAAACAGGGTGTGTGATGTCCCCGTAGTTGTGTACTGTATATATGGATGGAGTCATGAAAGAAGTACAAGGAAGAGCAGTGGATGTTGGTGTATCGCTGATAAGGGAGGGAAACGAGTGGAAGCTACCTGTACTGCTGTTTGCTGCTGATATAGTTCTGATGAGCGATAATGAATGGGAGTTGCAGGGTCTGGTAAACATGTTTGGATCAGAGTGAGAAAAACGGAATCTGAAGGTAAATGCGGGGAAGAGCAAGGTTATGGCCTTCGAAAGAGGTGAAGCCACAGAGTGTGAGGTGAAGTTGAATGGTCAGGCTATTGAGATTGTCAGCTCATTTAAGTATCTGGGCAGTGTTGAGTAAAGATGGGACTATGGATGAAGAAGTGCGGGAGAGGGTGCAACAGGGGAAGAGGGTTGTAGGAACGTTGAAAGCAGTAACAAGAAATAGGGTGGTCAGTATGGAAGGAAGTGAAGTAGTCCTTGCATAACAGTGTGGTAATCCCGACACTGACTTACGGAAGCGAAGCATGGACGTTCGAAAAGAGACTCAGACCAATAGTGAGAGGGGTTGAAATGAGTTACTTAAGAATTGCGTGCGGAGTTACATGGAGGGATAGACAGACGAATGAGGAAGTAATAAAGAGGTGTTGTGTGAAGGTAGATGTGCTGGAAAGTGTGAAGAGGAACACCTTGAGATGGTTCGGCAATATGGAACGTATGAGAAGCGAGAGATTGACTAAGACGGTGTACGAGAGCGAGGTAAAAGGACAGAGAGGGAGAGGTAAACCGAAGGAGAGGTGGAAGGATTGAGTGAGGAAGTATATGGATGAAGGCGGTGCTGGTTGGAAGGAGGGGCGTCGACTGACTGGGGACAGAGGTGCATGAAGGCGGTTCGTTCGTGGCCACACCTTCGGGGATCACGGTGTCAGGCAATAGATAGATATATATATATATATATATACTGTACTGTATATAGACAGTATATATATATATATATATATATATATATATATATATATATATACTGTATATATGATAATAATAATTATAGAAACATAAACATAACACAAACTATATAATCCCAACCCCCCTCCCCCTAACTCCATAAGAACTGCAACCCACCAAGAGTAAAGAACAAGTACGATATGATTTGTTAGCCATAAACAGTGGTATATTAGTTATCATATTAACCCCTTGAGGATTATGATGCGTTATAGGACTATATTTTGTCTAACATAAGACAATTTTATTGAGCTTGGGAAGGATTTGTGGAAGTAAAAGACATAATTGAGTTAGTTTCGATCCCTTCCTTTCCTAGAGGTTCTTCCTATTCTGCAGGAAATTGTCAAACGATAGCCTAAGTATAATGCCCAAATACATCATAATCTTCGATATTTGCAGAATTTGTGGTGCAGTTTCTTTATCCATCGCATAATGAACAGCACTATTTTATTGGGCCAGGCCATTTGGCTTACGAGTTTTATCTCCGTATCTTAACGGGGTTAGGTTTATTAATTTGTTTATTTATTTACACCTGTATTATTATATTGGTTTCCTTCTTAGACCTCTATCAACCTTAATAAACACCCCCCAAGATAAAATTGTAATTTTCATGTTTTTAGTCAAAATAATATTATAGAGATAATTTACTCTTAGATAATAAAACAAAACAATTTACTCATATTTTGTTTTTTAGTGTGGGTCAACGTCTTGGCAGAATCTGGGAAGGAGACTTGAGACTTTGAACACCGGACGAGCAGATAGAAAGTTACTGAGCCTTGTTCATGTTCGACACCCCCTCACCCGCCTTGCGTCTGCGTACAGGTGTGTGTATAATATATATATATACAGTATGCATACTGTATATGTATATACGGTATATATATATATATATATATATATATATATATATATATATATATATATATATATATATAGCCCCAGAAGGAAACATTTATTATCTTTAATGGGTACCAGACGTTTCAGATAAATCAATCTCTATCATCAGTTGGTCTAAAATAGATAAATAGATAATATTATTACATATGAAACAACAAAATTAATTGTATGTATGTATATACTAAGGGTAGCTACCCCCAAAATGGGGATTGTGCCTGAGCATATAGATAGATAGATAGATAGATAGATATACTAAGGCAAATACCCTATAGCTTGTGGTGGCCACTCGAGACAGAGACCGAACAGAAACAAAATTTAAAGTTCCAATTATTAGGGTTCGGGACTACTTTCGTGTTCCCTTGCCCCTTTCACTGTTTTGTCTAGTAAGTGAAGTCTATAATTAATTATCTATGGATAATGAATATAAAACGGGAAGGTTCAAAAGAATGTGAACCGTTAAGAGCAAAAGAGTAATTAATAACGATACATAAAGAGAACCAGCATTAACCCCTACTGTACCAGAGTGTTTTACCATAAATTTACCCTCCAGTACCAGGCAATGGGGCCAAAATGGCTTCAGAGTCGAGAGAGAATACCCTTCCACCTCAAAAGTTGAAGAAATACTGAACCAGCTAGGCTGTGAGACCTTGAATATAAGCAGAGAAGTGTTGCCAAGGTCTCAAAACAGTGCGTACAACTCGTAGTACCTAGTACCGCTCGATACGGGCAGTTACAATACCGCATAGTACTGACGGCGATCTTCCGTCACTGGTACTGACAAGTGACTTTATTACTGACGGTGATTCGCTGTCGCTGGTACAGTAAGGGTTAAGCAAAAAATAAGAAAAACAAAAGTATGCAATAGAGTACGAAAAGAAACTTGAAGGAAAGTTACTGAACGAAAAGCGGTGTCGCAGTGGCAGTGTTCTTCAGACTGGGCATTAGTTTATTTATAAAGATTGATTCCGAGGTAACTAGGACATAGCATATAGTTAGTATCAGGAAGTCTGTGGAAGAGAAAGGGTGATCAAACTGGTGAGTGATCGCAGATAGCAGAGAAGGATGACTTAGAAATCAACCAGCCTGTTCGAAAGATTTACCTTGGTGCTCTACGATTCGGTGTAGCAACCAACATGAAGTGGAACCCACGTCTAGCAGTACAGCTAGAACAAGATAATTATGGTAAACCACATTGAAATGCAGATTAGTAGGAAGATAAGACATAGGTTTGAGGAAATCTCTTATAATGTTTTTATTAGTAAAAAAGAACTTGAAATTGATTTTGGGTAGCAGTTGCAAAGAGTTTTGTGCAGATATTTCCTAATTTTATAGTTTAGTGACCTTAAATATGGAAGTTTTAAATAGCTAGTATGCTTTTGTACGGTTTGAATTGGGATGGGTGGGCAGAGCTTAGAGTTGAGAAAATGGTTCAGATATTTGTTGAAAATATGGGAGGGGTATTAATCGTTAGTAAAGAAGATAAAAAGGAAACTGGTTTCTGAGTGAATCTAAAGCCAAGATGAACAGGAGCTGTATGCTCTGTGAAGAAGAGTCGTGATACTGTTTTCCGTATGTTTAGGAGGTATGAAACTTAAGAAACTTATAACTAGACCGGTAAAAGTGGACTTACGATAAACACTCGTGGATAAATAAATAAGATGTTTGGTGATAAGAATATCAAGAAGAGGAAGTGTATGGTTGTCTTCTACTTCATGTGTGAATTTGCTACAGAGCTGGTGTGAGTTTAGGCAATTCAGAAACTGTTTGATGTGAGAGGGGTGCTTAAAAATCAAGAAAGTGTCGTCCAGTCCACGTACACTACCTGCGGTAGAATATTAGTGTACTGGAAAACAGTTATTCAACCAAATTTGCTTTTGATGACAAAGGAAGGCATTCGCTTATGAGTGTCCCTAAGGTGACATCATCGCCACTCTATTAGTTTGGATGAACAACTTGCCATTTTATGAGAAGAGTGATTGATGGGCAGAAATTTCCAATAGGGTATGGAATGATTGCTTATTAAGGCCAAATGAAGTGAGAGTAGAGCTGGGAATGTTATTAGTAATAAGATTAGTTGTGGCATGTTTGTGAATACATATTCTATATCAAAGTTAGCAAGATTGACTAGGTGATCGAAGCTGAGGGAGGTTACATCTGCGACAAATTCGGCGGAGTTCGAAACCGTTAACTGATTGGTGGTATAGGGAGCAAGCATTTTGCTATATTATGGTTAAAAGAGCCTGTAGCTGAAATGATAGGGCGTAAAGGGGTGTTAGGTTTATGGACCATAGGAAGCCCATACAGGTTACTTGGTTTAGAGACTGAAGCAGTACATCGCTTATAAAATATCGTGGACCCCCTATGGGCTTATTTATGCAATTTTAACGATATGGATTGATTCTTGGATGGAACTCGCTTTTCAACAAATAGTATATATTGTGTTGTACTTGATGTAAAGAAAATTATATTCATAAATTAGTTTTCAGAGATATTCTTTCATAATTACAAAATAGGTGAGGTCAACGAATTGTTATGAGTTACTGTACATAGAATAAAATTTATCCATACTGTTATACCGGGTTATAATACAACCTAGCTTAGTTCTCGGTCTGTACTCAAATCCAACTATGGACTTTTAGACTCCATATTCTCTCAACAGGGTCACGTTGAACACTTTCTTATCCACAAATTAGGTACTCAATTAGGCTAAGATGAACACAATAAATACACACAGGTAATTATACACTCGTATGTATTCAATGGGCATATAGATATGGTTATATACTCCTTGACTATTATAAGGGAATATCAAGAAATATGTAGGCATTGACATACACAAATGACAGGTACTTTACACATATAAATAGGCCTAAAGTGTGGAGGGATGATTACTGGACTACTATAAAGAATAGTCGGCAATCTATTACTAACATGTATCTCACACTAAGGTCTGGTAAGAACATATAATGAGCATAAATCAAAGGATAATATGATAATGGAAGTATGCAATAATAAACAGACAAACATACACATAGATAAAACCCTTGATAATAATATATATGAGAGTTGAGTATCTACTGTGAAATATTATGAATAAGTTTCGGGCAGGTTGAACAAAATTTATAAAGGCGCGTCAATAAGGTAGGGCGGAGAAAAAAGGAAAGTGAATGAGGGGGTGCTGGGAAGACGCTCGCTCGCGGTTGGCGGGGAGAGAAGTGGGGAGATTTAAAGGGCTCACGTGCACAGATTATTTTTGGCTAGGTAGGTCGCTCAGGTCATATGTTTGACTGCGATGATCAAAATAGTAAATATAGTTAGTGCGATATTATTCTGACAAAGGGGGGAAATGTATTGAACTTCAAAGGAGAGGGGAGGCGAATTATTTTTACTATAAATGATGTGCTTAAATTATCAGGAGATAATTTATATCATGAGCATACAAATAATTAATTCTTATATGCAAAGATAGTCTCATGGGTCGAGGAATTCAGATTTAATGATTTACATCTACTGAAGTGTACTCGAAGGTTGGAGATAACCTAACTGAATCGGGCAATAGTTGGATTACAGTACATTAGAGAACGCATCAATAAATTAGCGTATACGAGTAGGGACAATAAGACTAAAAGTTAAATGTGGCGTACACGACGAAGTTGCACTTAGATGGAAATACCTGATAAGGTATGAAGGAGGACTGAACTGGTTAAAAGATTCCTATATGGAATACAGAACAATTAGCGTTGTATTAGAGTTGGTGAAATAATTAGCCAATAGATCTACACAGAAACTAGAATTCCTAGACGAGCAGGATCGAAATTATCTATTTCATAATAGAATAAACTAATAAGTTAATCACAAATTATACTATTAACGCACAACAAAATAAGGCGTAATAGGGGGGAAACTGAGTTTTAAAATAGATATGAAATTGAGGGTAGGTTCTAGGTAAAAGTGAGGGGGGGGGGAGACTCCAGGATGATTTTTATCTCAGCTTCTATAAGAGACTCATTGCTGGCCTTTTGCCACATGTACCGTTATTGTGTAACGTTGACTCGATGAGAAAATCAGCTCTCTATGTACGTGCGCGCGCGCGAGCGCAGAATTTCACAAAAAAGTATTAACTCACTGAATTTTTTCCAAATTTCCCCCAATTTTGGCATGGCGTATCCTACCAGCATCCCCTACAAAGTAGCGTCAGCTTTCTCCCCTATAAATAATAGGTGCTGAAAAAAAATATTTTATACCATTAGTTTTGGGTAGGCCTAGAGCTGAAAATTGACTTGCAAAAGGTCATATCTCCCAAAATTATGAGAAATTGCCGAAAAAACGACGAGAGAATGTTCTTTTATATGCCAATTTGCTATGGTTAGATGGGGAATGCATTTGGGCATTACCAAATCCAGTTAATAGACTCGTTAGGGCCAAAAAGTAATTCCTAGCAATTTAATTTGTAACTTTCAGAGAAGTGTAAATTCGTTTTGGTGGTCTAGTTTTGTTACCCCTCCTACATAAATGTTTTCTATGGGGAGTGCTACCTATAGAAAATTACCTTTGATGGCTAACTTATTTAAAAGTTAGTTTTGAACCAAGTTTTAGAATATTATTCATTCGATTTTGGTCGAATTCCTTGATATTGGGAACCCCAAAAGGGTACCTTAGGGATGTAATAAGGGTGTTTATGCCCTCATATGATAATTTATATTGCCCTTTAGACTACAGACACATTTTTTTTTTTTTGGTGATTGACTTAATTTTTTTCAGTTTTTGGGGGGTCGTGGGCGAACCCCCGCCCCTGGGGGTTATGGATGCAATATGTGTTTTTGTTCCTTCCTATGCTATTCTCATATGTTGAAAGAAGCAGTTTACAGAGAGAACAAAAAACTTGAAATTTTTACCAGAGCCAAAAAAAAACCTGGAGTCTCCCCTTTAACCCGTTGAGCCCCGGCTAGTTATAATATTTTGTTCACCCCAGTCCCAAGCCATTTTCATTTTTTTTTTATTTGCTAAAATGGAAGACAAGGATGAGCAATGAAAAAAAAGCAAAACAAAAATCACCTCGGATATTTTTTTTTGGGGGGGGGGGGGCGGAGCCTCAAAAAAATGTGTTGAGCCAAAATGGAAGAGAATGGTGAGAAATGAAGAAAACAAAAAAAAAACTCGCCTCGGTCATTTGGGGGGCGAAAGTTCGTCTCCCCCGCATGACCACCCGCCCGGGAGCACTAGGGTGAACACTTGAGTATGGCATTGTACGGCATACATCCTAAGGAGTGTCTCACATAAATCTCAAGCCTCTAGCTCCCATACAACCGGAGTAATGAAGGTTCAAATTGGCGGTGAACTAAGGGTGTAAAGTATCCCCACTAAGCCCACCACCACCGGCCGCGCGGCTGTCTTGGCCCGCTCACACCTACCGGCCCGGCTCCCACACACACTACGGTACCTCCCCCTCCTATTTTCCCGCCATTTCCTATCTTACGAGCCACGTAAATGATTTTAACCCTTATTTAGCGGCGAGCAACATAAGTCGAGTTAAATAAAGCTGGACTATGTGGCGGCGCTCGACATAACTCGAGTGGCAATTTCAGCACGTAATGTGGCTGAGAGAGAGAGACAAGTGGTGGCAGGAGACTAGCGAGCGTATGACTGCTCCAGACCACCGCGGCGAACCTACTGACACAAATCTCAGCTCCCTCCTCCCTCTCTCACTCGCTACATACTCAATTATGTACTGAAAGTACCGAATTACCTGCTTTTTGCACTCGCGTTGCACGGTTATTGCAAGAAAACTATCCATCATACAAGGATTGTTATGGTGTCATTCGAAAGCTCTGTTTATGCCCTTTCAGGGATAGGTACTTGTTTTACGTTCTGGGTCTTATTTAGGCATGAAAATGATCACGTAAACAGCCCTATTTTGGCTAAAAACACCCCGCTGTGCGGTACACATAAATAAACCGCATAGGCCGCTCGTAAGGTGTTAATATGCCGGACGCACGTGATGCGTCGCTGGGAGTTGGTGATAACAAACTGCCAACGCATCACGTGCGACGCTGGGTCTCGATGGGTTAAGAAGGGAATCAATTCACATTATACACTTCAGCTTCAACTTGGTACATACATAAAATAGAATGGACAAACACAAGGAAAATCTGAGTATTCGGCTTGATTATGAATTTACACTATTATGTAACTTATGCATAGAATGTTTTATATGAATTTAGCAGAGAAGTAAACACTAGATCTTGGACACAGATCTACACAAGGTTTATTCTGGTTTCTGAAGGATTAATGCATATGCAACGCATAAAGGATCTTAGGCACAGATCTACACAGAGATTAGCAATGAATATTCACATATTTTACCTTACCTTCACATCAATAATCACAACTTAAGATACTCAGAGACACTTAGGGGAAGCTGGTGGGGGTTGAGGCTTGAGAGTAAGTTCTGGTCGACGTAGAGTGTAGGTTCGCCTGGCCAGACTTCAGGGCTGCTTCGCACCGTCGGCAATCCCACTTCCAGACATCAGAGGCACACAACAGGGCTCGTTGTAGGCTCGAGGGGGAGGGGAATGCAGTTGCCACTTTTAGTTAGATGCTCCGGACTTTTCAGACTTAAGAACATTACCGAGGTGGAAGTGCTTGCTTTCTCAACAATTTCGTTGAGTACATGTTCAGATATTTTCTGAGCTTCAACTTATAGCAATTCAATGTTAAAGGGATATAGTGAATCGTTCTGACATCAATAGTGAAGTAAATACTTAGCTTAAAAATACATGGTAGTTATCATAAGGTGCCTAATCATTTTAATTATTGTATTTAATACTCCGGTGGGAGTTACTAAGTCTAGGAAGGATATAATAGCAGGTCTGGTGATTTTATTACAATTGAGGGTTATTTGTGAATCGGGGAATAACTCTGGTCTTCTCTATGTTCCTGGGTTGGTCCTGAGTTCTTCATAACACTCTTGTATTGTAGATCCTAATATTCCCACTTATGTCAGTAGCACTCTGGTCTTTGATGTGGAATTTGCATAAACTTTTGTTCTGTGTAATGCAAATCTGGCTGCTGGTGCAATGAAGGTTGGTGATTGGTGGGGAGGGTTTGAAACTTGCATGGTGATTGGCTGGCCTTTCCATTTTTTAATAGGGGTGACTGACCTAGGTGACCCGTCTCCCTGGTAGACAGAAAACGGGAATGACCAGGTAAAATGGGGTACTCTTCTGTTTCTCGTTTCTCCTCATCATGGGGAACTGGTATGGAATGGTGTCTTGGTTGTTTGTGTCTTTTTTTGTCCTTCCTACTCACCTGTAGGCTGGCAATCCTACAGGTGTTTCCCAACCCCGTCACTTCATCACATTTGTCGAAGAAAAAGTCGCGACTACGCGATTTCAGAATGTAAGTCCGGGTGGTGGAGTTTATGAGAACGGGGTTTAAGTGCTGCAATGTAAACAGCCACATGGTGGTTAGCACATCGGCAGGGGTAGAGATGTCCATGTCGATGTGTACATGTAGTGGACGTTTTGATTCAGAGGCTTTCTGCACCATCTGTTGGGGAGTTTTCATTACAGGTCATTCATGGTCAGGTCATCCGAAAGGAGTACACTGTTTATTTTCATGGCTGTGGAGGGGGTCGAAGAAGACGCTGCAGTGGCTGAGGGTGGTTGGTCAGCAGGAAGAGTTGTGGTGGCTGGAGGTCCTGTGGAGTTATTGGCTTGTGAAGGGTTGATGGGCTGGGGTGTTGTCGGGTCAGGGGATGAGGTTGACCTCGCCATAGGGGTCGTGAGGATCCTTGGCGTAGGCGAGGTAGGTTTTGGGGGGGCCCTCCTTGTGTAGGTAGGCCTGAAGGTCTGCGCCCATCTTTGAGATGGATTCACACGTCGACCAGATCTTGTATAGGTAGGATTAGAATGAGAAGGGATTAGTGATGTTGGAGTCACCTGAGGCTGTGGTGATTATGATAAGGAAGAGCTGGGTGATTGTGAAACTTTTCTAGACATGCTGTGTTTAGTGAGAGGTAATTTAGAGGTAGGAGCTGTCAGTTAGTGTGTAGAAGTGGAGGGGAAGATGGTGTGAAAGAGAGGCAGAGGTCGTGAAGATGTTTTAGAGATGGAGGGAGAAACTGAAGTAGTAGAAGTTTTAAGTTTGCTTGCGTAAGTAATAGGTCTGGAAGAAGTTTGAGGGAGAGGAATAGCTAAGCTGTCACACTCCGGAGAAGGTGTGGTTGGCAGATTAGGTAAGGGTGGAGTAGGTAGATTAGGAATGTGAGCGATAGCAGGCGTAGTGGGAAGAGTGCATGGAGATTCCGATGACATTGGTACGCTGATAGAAGGGGATGAAAGGACAGGTAAAGGCTTGGGTATGACTGGAGTAGATAAGTTGGAAGGCGCAAACACAGTACGGGTAGGTAGGAGAGGAGGAGGCGTGTGTGATGGGTAGGCAAGGGGCCCTGGGCGTGGCTGAACAGGGTGTGGCTTGTGGTAGAATAGTCGGTGTGACATGCAGTGGTTTATTTCTTGGTGGAGGGGTTAGAGGTTTATTTCTTGGTGGAGGGGTTTTAGGAGGTAGCGGTTCATGTGTCACAGGTTCTGTGGATCCCAAATTCTGATTATTTGATGTAGGTAATATGTCATTCTGGTCAGGATCTGCAAGCATAATCATATTCTCATCAATAGGCTGAAATCTACGTATGTGTCTGTTATGGTACCGGTATGTGCGTGACTCGCCAAAATAATTAATGGTAACCTGGTAACAATTTGACACTGTTCAAATTTCGAAAAGTCCTTTGAATCTCGGTTTGAGTTTAGACGGCACGGGTAATTGGGCAACCATCACAAGGTCACCGACATGGTGCGGGCTGGCTTTGGTAGTTTCATCAGGTTGAAGATATTGAATTTGCCTGAGACGGTTCTTGAGATGGACTAGTGACTGGTCGAAGTTGGAGGAGGGCTCATATGGGGCAGCAAGATGGCGGAGAGGTAGGAGTAATGGGGGCACTCCAAATACACGTTAGTGGGGTGAAATTCCGTCTTGTTTGGGGCAGGTATTTGTACCCCATTGCACAATTTTTACTTGACTGGGCCAGTCCTTTGTGTCGATTTGTTGTAATCTGGTCCTTATTTGATTGGCAATTGTCCTAGGACTTCTTTCACAAATGGAGTTGCCTTGAGGCCAGTATGGGGATGAGTGACTGATTTTGAATCCACACATTTAAGATAACTGGGACCAAATGTGACTGGTGAATTCGGGGGCGTTGTCTGAATGGATAGCCTCAGGTAATCCGAAATATGGGAAGACGTGTTGAATGAGGGCTTCAGCTACTGCACTGGCGGAGTGCTCTTTGGCAGGACAAGCAATGACTTATTTGGAATAAGTATCCACAAAGGTTATGATTTACTTAAATCCTTGGTTTCCTTCCATTGGTCCCATCACGTCAACTGCGAGTAATTGCCATGGTTTGGAAGCGATTAACTTGCCAGCTGGTCCGGCTGTGCGGGTTCTGTCTTTACCCAACGCACAAGATCGGCAAGCTTCTGTGATCTGTTTAGCTGTTGTATATGGGGAAGGGGTTCAATAGACTTGCTGAAAGGTGGTGATAAATTTTCGTTGGGCTAGGTGAATGCCATTGTGCATATGTATGGATTGCATGGTGGATAGTGTGGCTTGTGGCGTTATTACAATTTTCCCTTCTATGGTGAATAGATTGTCGCCTCTTCTAGTTAATTGATTAAACATTTTGCGTGGCATCCAGTCGGGTTTCTCCTTTTGTTGGAAACAATTGAGTAGCTCTTGTTGACTGTTATCCAATGAGTCTTGGTGATGTATGGCTAGTATGTTCTGGGTCGTCTCTTGATGTTGCAGAGTATTGGTGGAGGAGTCTAAGAGAAGTCTAGATAGGGCGTCCACATTCGTATGGAGTTTACCTTGTCTGTACATTATCTCGAAATCAAATTCTTCTAATGATTCTCGCCATCTGACCGCTAATGCGTTCTTGGTGTCTGATGTTCGGAGCCATTGAAGGGCGTGGTGATCAGTGATGACGGTGACCATAACACCGGCCAGGTATGCCTTGAAGTACTGGAGGGCCCATATCATACCTAGGCATTCTCTTTTTGTTACTGGGTAGTTTATTTCTGCTGGATTGAGGGTACGGCTGGCACAGGCAATGATATGTTCCTTGCCCTCTCTAGTTTGTCCAAGATTGGCACCTATTCCGAACTGAGAGACGTCGGTGTATAATCTGAATGGACTTGTATAATTCGGGAAGGATACAACTGGAGAGGCCACTAACTTCTCTTTCAGATTATTGAATGCTTGTTGGCGCTGTTCTGTCCATTTGAATGGTTCCTCTGTTTTTGTTAGATCATGACATGTAAGGGCTTGGCAATCGTTGCGAAGTTCTTTACAAATCTTCAATTGTAAGAGGCCAACCCTAGGAAAGCTCGTACCCCTTTGACATTAGTGTGAGGTGAAATTTTGCTGATTGCCTCTAATTTACTGGGATCTGGGGATATACCTTGTTCTGAAACAATAGGTCTCAGAAAATTTACTTTAGTTTTGGCAAGGATGCATTTTGATGGTTTGAGTTTTAGATTGGCATCCCTTATTCTCTGAAATACTTGTTTTAGCCTTTGTAAGTGTTCGGCCCAAGTCTTCCCGAACACTACAATGTCATCTACATAGGCCAGACATGTTTCCCAGGTTAATCTTTGTAGAATAGATTCCATTAACCTGGAGAAGGTGGCTGGGCAATTGCACAGACCGAAAGGCAAAACCGTGAATTTGTATAGTTTGTCTTGGCTGGTGTAGAAAGCTGTCTTTGGTTGATGTTCTAGGGAAACTGGAACTTGCCAATATCCTGCTTGAAGATCTAAGTTGGTGAACCATTTTGTTCCAAGCAGGGAATCCAAGGAATCATCAATTCTGGGGAGTGGTGTAGCGTCTTTGATGGTGACTTCATTCAGCTGTCGGTTGTCAATGCAGAAGCGAGTTGATCCGTCTTTTTTTCGGACGAGTACTACCGGAGACGACCAAGGGCTGGTAGAGGTTTTGACTACTCCTTTGGCGAGCATATCTTGCACTTGTTTTTCCTCCTCTTGTCTCTGGATGGGGTTTTTACGATGGATGGGTTGCTTTACGGGGTGTCCTACGGAATGTATAGGATGATGAAGCATGTCAGTTTTTCCCATGTCCCGGCTAGAGGTAGCGAAAATATCTTGATAGGACATCAGTAAATTTCTGAAGTCGGTTTGTTGACGGAGAGTAAGGTTAGAAGGAATATCAGGAAGGGGGTGATTAGTGGTAGGGGAGGTATCTGGAGGAGCAGCTAATTCTTCTGAATACATCTCAAGCTCACCAATGGCTAGTCCTTTTGGTAATGTGATTGGCTTCTCTGATATATTCGCTATCTTGATACAGTTTAATTGATTTGGTAGCAGGCTAGGAGCGGTTAGGCAGGCTCCGTTGAAAGGGCTTTGGAGGTGTGGGGTCAAGAGAACATCTCCTATGAGGGTGGGTACCAAGGGTATCTATTTCTCATGATGAGGAGGAACTGTTACAGTATTGGAAGTGATAGCTTGAGATATGAGGTGGGTGTGGCCCTTCTCATCTTTGGAATTTCATATGAGGAGGGATGGCTCATAACTCTGAAGTTTAGCAGTTGTATTAAGGGGGGCAGATAGGGAGTTGGATTTTAACTGCTGAAGGGGTTCAAGGGGGGTTTTGTTTTTTTGCTTGGGTTTTGAAGGTGGATCAAAAGTTAAGATACGGTGCCTACAATTTACGGAGGCACTCAAAGAAATCAGGAGGTCGAGTCCTAAGTAACCATCGTACTTAGTCTCGTTAGGATTGTAGATCACGAAAAAATGATTTACTCCGTGATTGGGAATAGGGGTGTTAACATATAGTGGAAGAGTCTGTCCTAAATTTGGAATGACTTGATCATTCGCACTGACAAGAATGATAGAGGAAGGTTGCATCTTCCCGAAATATTTGTGATGTTTCCGGAAAAACGGAAGGAACAGGCAAGAACGGGAAGCTCCCGTGTCGATGAGAAGTCGGACTTTCACCCCGTTAAGTGTGATTTTTTGGTAAACTGGGAGACCATCTGTAGATGTCCCATCATGAGCCCCCACCAGGTTGACGACTATTTGCTTGGGGGGGGAGGGGCAGTTTAAAAATCCTGAGGATCCGGCTGCAGGGCCTCCGGTAGGTACTGCTTCGCTTCTTTTTCACTTGGTCCGTCTTCAATTCCGGCTGTTCCGTCTTCAATGATGGTGGCTACCTTACGTGGCTTGATCCAGGGAATTTGGGACCACCAGCTTGGGGCCTTGGTACGTCTTCTCATGAGTTCCGTGAAAGACCTTTTGAGCGACCATAACATGCATGGTCCCGAGCATGGCTTCCAATCCGCTGGTCGAATTCTGGCCCCTTCCTCGGCTTTATCAGTAGCACGAGGAGCCACGGGACTACTGATGGGGGCTGCTGCTGCTGCTGGGTTGGTGGTTACCTTGTTAATTATGGCGATTTTGTCCTGTTCCCTGGATTTTCTGAGTGTCATGATCCACCTTATCACTGGTAGATCAGAGTCGTAGTTGGTAGGTTCTAGGATTGAGAAATGATCCGCCACCGTGTCTGGCAAAAATCTCACAAGTGCCTTGAAGATGATTTTCTTCCGTTGTGCTGTGGTTTCTTCCGGAAAAGCATCGATCGCTATCTGATGGAGTTGCTCAATTGTGTTGTCTAAATCCCCTGAGTACTTTATCTCATGAAATTTCTTGTCGGCAGTGGTCTGATCGAGCACTGGATTGATAGCAGCTTTCACGTGATTTCCAAATTGTGCCCAGGTTAAACCGGGCATATTGTCGTGCACATACCCTGATACTTTGGTTGCATACTTCCTTAGCTTCACTACTATCGTGTGGATCTTGGAAGCGTCTTCATTCCCGAACAAAATGTCCAGGACCGGTTTGACTATTTCCACGTATGTATGTATGTATGTCATTATCTTCTGGCTTGAACGCCGGAATATCAAGTGATCTAATGGCTGCCATGGTGAATTTTGTGTCAAAACGTTAATGGAGTATCAGATTTTTTTTTTTATACAAGAACTCTCGTGTTGATATGCCGTATTGAGAAACCGCTGCCGTCATGTGTTATGCCGGGTTATAATACAACCTAGCTTAGTTCTTGGTCTGTACTCAAATCCAACTATGGACTTTTAGACTCTATATTCTCTCAACAGGGTCACGTCGAACACTTTCTTATCCACAAATAAGGTACTCAATTAGGTTAAGATGAACACAATAAATACACACAGGTAATTATACACTCGTATGTATTCAATGGGCAAATAGATATGGTTATATACTCCTTGACTATTATAAGGGAATAGCAAGAAATATGTAGGCATTGACATACACAAATGACAGGTACTTTACACATATAAATAGGCCTACAGTGTGGAGGGATGATTAATGGACTACTATAAAGAATAGTCAGCAATCTATTACTAACATGTATCTCACACTAAGGTCTGGTAAGAACATACAATGAGTGTAAATCAAAGGATAATATTATAATGGAAGTATGCAATGATAAACAGACAAACATACACATAGATAAAACCCTTGATAATAATATATATGAGAGTTGAGTATCTACTGTGAATTATTCTGAATAAGTTTCGGCCAGGTTGAATTAAATCTATAAAGGCGCGGGTGGAGATAAAGGGAAAGTGAATGAGGTGGTGCTGGGAAGACGCTCGCTGGCGGTTGGTGGGAAGCGAAGGGGGGAGATTTAAAGGGCTCACGTGCACAGATTATGTTTGGCTAGGTAGGTCGGTCAGGTCATATATTTGACTGCGATGATCAAAATAGTAAATGTAGTTAGTGCGATATTATTCTGACAAAGGGGGGAAATTTATTAAATTTCAAAGGAGAGGGGAGGCAAATTATTTTTACTATTAATGATGTGCTTAAATTATAAGGAGATAATTTATATCATGAGCATACGATTAATTAATTCTTATATGCAAAGATAATCTCATTGGTCGAGAATTCATATTTAATGATTTACATCTACTGAAGTGTACTCGAAGGTTGGAGCTAACCTAACTGAATCAGCCAATAGTTGGATTACAGTAGAATAGAGAACGCATCAATAAATTAGCGTATATGAGTAGTGACAATAAGACTACAAGTTAAATGTGGCATACACGACAAAGTTGCACTTAGATGGAAAAACCTGATAAGGTATAAAGGAGGTCTGAACTGGTTAACAGATACCTATATGGAATACAGAACAATTGGCGTTGTATTCGAGTTGGTGAAATAATTAGACAATAGATCTACACAGAAAATTCAGACTTAAGAACATTACCGATGTGGAAGTGCTTGCTTTCTCAACAATTTCGTAGAGTACATGTTCAGATATTTTCTGAGCTTCAACTTATAGTAATTTAATGTTAAAGGGATATAGTGAATCGTTGTGACATCAATAGTGAAGTAAATACTTAGCTTAGAAATACATGGTAGTTGTTGTTGTTCCCCAGGCTGCCTGGCCGAACCGCCCCAAGGTCCCGAGCAAGGCCAAGGCCATAGAGCGCCCCCACAAAACCCTCCCTGCTTACCACTAACAAAACCCAGGTGACCGAAGCCACTCTAAGGCAGGGAGCTAAGGAGGGCGCGGAAACGCCCGGGAAACCAAAGCCCCACCCAAGGCCCTGTGCCCCTCAGCAATTATGAAGGGAAAGTTGAGGGGCAAGGGAAAAATGTGATGCTTTGGCTCCCAATCTGCCAACTTTTAGGTTGGCAGTAGGGAGGTCGATCCACGGAAAAGACGCCGTCACTTGAGATCTAGAAGATATATAAGTAAAAGGAACAGTCAGAGTAAGCTATGGGTATGGCAGAGATCGCTCAGCTCTCACTCAGATAGACCAGCCCATCACCACATGACTAGAACCCAATCCTCTCAGCATCAGCTAGGAAAGGCCCTAGAAAGCCGCCTTTGGCGGGGGGATAGCTCCCCTACTTCAACTCCTTTCGAAGTTGGGCACCCGCCATGGTAGTTATCATAAGGTACCTAATAATTTAAAGTATTTTATTTAATACTCCGGTGGGAGTTACTAAGTCTAGGAAGGATATAATAGAAGTTCTGGTGATTGTATTATAATTGAGGGTTATTTGTGAATCAGGGAATAACTCTGGTCTTCTCTATGTTCCTGGGTTGGTCCAGAGTTCTTCGTAACTTTTTTGTTTTTTTGTTTTTTTTTTTCTATGTGATTGAGGGAGGCAAAAGGCAGAACTGCCTATAGCGAGTGCCTCCCTCATAGTTGAATGAGTGACAGGGCCAAAATCAAGGGACGTTCGAGCTAAAATGCCTGGACACACTGAGTTTGAAAAAATGTAAGTCGTAGGAAGAGGGAAAGACTGATTCTGGGAGAGAGTTCCAGAGCTTAGCTGTTGAGTAGAAGAAAGTTTGAGAGTAACGTTTCACTCTTGGGTTAGAGAGTTGCACAGAGTAGGGGTGGGATTGAGTTGCAAGACAGGTACCACGTGCCCTACATAAAGGAGGTGGTATACACTGGGAAAGCTCTGAGGAACACTGATTATTATAGTAGCGATAGAATAGCGAGAGAGATGCAACATTGCGGCGGAGAGAGAGAGATTGCAGGGAGTTGGTGAGTGGACGGGAGTTAATGATACGAAAGGCCTTCCTTTCAACTTTGTCTAGGAGAGCGGTGTGAGAGGAACCTCCCCACACATGTGAACAATACTCAATACAAGACGCACTATGCCCCTGTACAGAGCAAGAAGCTGTGCAGGGGAAAAGAATCCCCTAAGGCAGTTGAGCACACCCTGCTTCTGGGAGGCTGCCTTAGCAAGACTGGTAATATGGTCCTTCCAAATGAGAGCAGAAGAAAAAGAGACACCAAGAATATTGAGAGAAGATGAAAGGTTGATTTTTGTATTTTTTGAAGAATAAGGAATAGTCCGCTGGGAGATCCTGACGGGTAGATAGATGGAGAAATTTGGTTTTGGAAGCATTAAAAGTAACAAGGTTTTCTCTGCCCCAATTGGAGATAGTATATAGATCAGAATTTAAGAGTTCTATGGCTTCATTACTTTTCTCGTTGAGGGATTGCTTGCTGGGGCGTTCTGCAAAACTAATGGAGTAGTGTAAGGTTGAGTCGTCTGCGTATGAATGGATGGGAATTAAGGTACAGTTGAGATCATTTATAAAAATTAGAAAGAGAATAGGAGATAGGACAGAGCCCTGAGGAACACCGGAGTTTATAGGGTGAGGAAGTGAACGATGGCAGTCAACAACCGCGACTATGGAACGGCTGGAAAGGAAATTAGAGACAA
This sequence comes from Paralithodes platypus, assembly GCA_032716605.1. Taxonomy (NCBI): domain Eukaryota; kingdom Metazoa; phylum Arthropoda; class Malacostraca; order Decapoda; family Lithodidae; genus Paralithodes; species Paralithodes platypus. The sequence continues at coordinate 12,088,733 of CM064507.1, read as the reverse complement.
AGGCACAGATGGAGGCATAGAAACCGAAGGAGGGTAGTTTCGAAATTGAAGATTTGTGCCAGACTCTATCGAAGGCTTTCGATATGTCTAGTGCAATAGAAAAAGTCTCACCGAAGTCCCAAAAGGAGGAAGACCAAGAGTTAGTATGATATGAAAGAAGATCACCAGTGGAGCGACCCTTAACCTCTGAAGTGCGCATGGGGGTAATTGGAAACGTCCCCCTGTGCTGACGTATTTGAGGTGTTTCCGTCACTAAAATATTCATTGTGCCATTAATAGCATTAATACTTATCCATATGCGCCTATTATGGGTTGATTATAAAGGTATTAACCTGAAACAACAATAAAACGAGTGAAAACAGCGTTTGGATGGTCAAAATCGGAGATATAGCCCGCGAGTTGTATAATGTATGGGTGAGGCAATCTGCTTTCCCGCCAATTTCCCCCAAGGCCACTGAGACACAGTCGATCGATACTCTCTCTCTCTCTCTTGCACTCGCTTGCTATCAGTGATGACCACACCCTCCAATCGGATTTCTAATGTTAGCACGAAAATATACCTCAGAATAAGGGAATAACAGGGAAAATAGGTGATAACTGAAGGAGAGGAGGAAAGTGGGGAAGGAGGGGAGGTAGAGGACTGAGATTTTGCATGGCCCAGGGGCCAACAAATTTTTTTTTTTTTTTGTTTTGTTTTTTTTTTTTTTTTTTTCGATGTCAAAAGTTGATTTTTTTTTTCTCTGACTCTTAAGAGTCTCCCCGCAGCTCCCGGGTTAACCTCTGAAGTGCGCATGGGGGGTATTAGACACCTCTGCCTGTGCGCACGTATTTGAGCTGTTTCCATCACTAAAATATTCATTTTACCATAAATAGCATTAATACTTCTCCATATGCGCCTATTATAGGTTGATTATAAAGGTATTAACCTGTTACAACAATAAAACAAGTGGAAACAGCGTTTGGATGGTCAGAATCGGCGATACAGGCCGGGAGTTACATAATGTATGGCTGAGGCAACCTCCTTTCCCGCCACTTTTTCCCAAGGCTGGAGAGACACTGTCGATCGATACTCTCTTTCTCTCTCTTGCACTCGCTTGCTAACAGTGATGACAATGCCCTGCTTGCAACTCGCTAATGTTAGCACGAAAATATACCACAGAATAAGGGAATAACAGGGAAAATAGGTGATAACTGAAGGAGAGGAGGAAAGTGGTGAAGGAGGGGAGGTAGAAGAGTGATATTTTGCATGGCCCAGGGGCAAAAAAAAAAAAAAAAAAAAAAAATCTGTTTAAAATTGATTTTTTTCCCCCTGACTCTTAAGAGTCTTCCCGCAGTTCCCGGGTTAAGGAAGCGCTTCCATACTGGCGATCTGAGAGCAGATTATGAGAAGAGAAATGTTTAAGAAATTTGGAAGCAAGAACAGTTTCAAAAACTTTAGAAAGACAAGAGATGAGAGCAATTGGACAATAGTTGGAGGGTTGAGAGCAGTCACCCTTCTTTGGGACAGGTTGAATATGAGCAAACTTCCAGCATAAAGGGAAGACTTTAGAGGATAGACAGAGACGAAAGAGTTTGCCTAGGCAGGGAGTCCGCACGGAAGCACAGTTTTTGAGAACAACAGGAGGAACACCGTCCGGACCGTACGCGTTATTAGTATTAAGCCCAGAGAGGGTAAAAAGTACATCTTTAGAATAGATTAGGATATTAGGCATAAGTAAGAGAGAGGAGGGTGGAGAGGGAGCAATAGCACCGGAATCATCCAAGGTGGAGTTTCTAGCAAAAGTTTGAGCGAAGAGTTTAGCTTTGTCAGAGGAAGAAGTGATGGTTGTGCCATCAGAGTGGGAAAGGGGAGGGAAAGACGAGGAAGAGAAATTGTTGGAGAGGTTTTTGGCTAGATGCCAGAAAGCTTGGGAAGAGCTAGAGTTGGATAGTTCAGTGCATTTATTAATGATGAAAGAGAGTTTGGCAAGTCGAAGAACAGATTTGGCTTGATTCCGGGCGGAAACATAAGAAGAATGAGAGTCTTGAGTTTTAAGGCGTCGGTACTGTTTGAATGCTTCCTCCTTATTGCGGACAGCAGTAGAACAGGCATGAGTAAACCAAGATTTTTTAGCATTAGTCTGAGAGAAAGAGAATGGAATGTATGCTTCCATGCCCGATAGGATTATCTCGGTAATGTGTTCAGCACTCTCAGAGGGTCCCCGGCCATGGAAGCAGAAATCTTTCCATGGGAAATCAAAGAAGTACTGCCGGAGAGCCTCCCAGTCGGCAACGCCAAAGTGCCACAAGCGCCGCCGGCTAGGAGGATCGGGTGGCCGTACTGGAGAGATAGGACACGTGACGGATAAATTTACGGTCGGAGGAGCCCAAAGGAGAAAAAGATAGACCGTATAAGAAGAAGGGTTAGAAGTTAGAAACAAGCCAAGAATGTTGGGCCGATCTCCGATGCGATCCGGGATACGGGTGAGTTGCTGAACTAACTGCTCTAGGTCATTTAGGATAGAAAAGACTTAGGCTTGTTCACCAGCTGGGTCAGTAGTGTGTGAAGAGAGCCATTGGCGGTGGTGAACGTTGAAATCTCCTAAGATGGAGATTTCTGTTAAAGGAGAAATGGATAGAATGTGTTGCACTGTAGAGTTTAGATAGTCCAAGAATTTGGGAAAGTTGGTAGAGTTAGGGGAAAGATAGACAGCACAGAAATATTTAGTAAAAGAATGACAGGAAAGTTTGAGCCATAAAGTTGAGAATTCAGAGGAGTCGAAATCGGGAACACGAGAGCAAGTCAGTTTGTTGTGCACATACATACATATACATACATAACATTTTAAGACTGAGTGTTCCACACATAAGTGCAGTTTCAGTCTCTTGTCCTAATGGCGGCGTTCCAGGCAACCCTGTTAAGGGCTGCTTCACTTGTCAAGTTCTTGGATTTGAGATCGGCGCGTATAGTCCGATCCCAGGTCTTCCTCGGTCCACCCCTTGGTGCAGCTCCCTCCACAATCACAGACCTGCATTTTGTCACCCAATTTTGTTCATCCATTCTCTCCACATGTCCATACCATCCCAGTCTACTTGTACGCATCACCTCGCTAATACTCTTTATACCTAAACGTCTCCTCAGCTCAACATTTGTTATTCTATCCTGTAGCCTGGCCCCACACATCCATCTCACCATTCTCATCTCATTACGCTCCATTCTGTTGACATCCTCTACTTTAACGGCCCATGTTTCTGAGGCATACGTCATTGCACTTCTAACACATGAGGCATACACCTTTCCCTTCAGGGGGAGAGGCATTCTTTTCATGGTCAGGATTGGCGTCAATTCTCTGAACTTCCCCCAGCCACACCTAATTCTAGCAACAGTGGCAGCCTCGGCCCCACCACCGGCAGAGATGGTATCTCCTAGGTAACAAAACTTGTTCACCAGCTCCAAAGACTCATTTCCAAAATTCACAGCCACAGGATCATCACTTAACACAAGCTCGCCTTTGCACACTACGCACTCAAATTTCTCTATTTCTGACTTATCCTTCGGCAGGGGCCCCTTTATTCTACTACAGCGCTTACTCCCATGGTGTACCCAACATCGACAGATGCTACATTGAATTGAGTTAACGCCCACTCCCTTTCCACACACTGCACATGGGTATGCACCGCTCTTTTCCACATTACATATGCAAAACATCCGCCTTTGGCTTTGAAACTAGGATAGAGAAAGTAGGAGGATACAGAAATGGGGCTGCTGGATGTTGCTACAGAGACCTGAGTTTCGGTATTGAGTTTGTATTGTAGATCCTAATATCCCCACTTATGTCGGTAGCACTCAGGTCTTTGATGTGGAATTTGCATAAACATTTATTCTGTGTAATGCAAATATGGCTGCTGGTGCAATGAAGGTTGGTGATTAGTAGGGAGGGTTTGAAACCTGGATGGTGATTGGCTGACCTTTCCATTTTTTAATAGGGGTGACTGACCTAGGTGACCCGGCTCCCTGGTAGACAGAAAAACGGGAATGACCAGGTAAAATGGGGTACTCCTGTTTCTTGTTTCTCCTCATCATGGGGAACTGGTATGGAATGGTGTCTTGGTTGTTTGTGTCTTCTTTTGTCCTTCCTACTCACCTGTAGGCTGGCAATCCTACAGGTATTTCCCAACCCCGTCACTTCACATACCAATGTTGTCCTTAAGGGAACGAAGTGTTGTGTTGAGACAATCTTCATGTTATGGTACGGTAGAGTGTAAATCGCCACTGATGAGCTTAAACTTAAAGGTGTCTACAACAATTATTAATTAAGTTTTGTATCATAATAACATTACTATTCCTCTAAAGTAGATGACTTTTGGGCTAGAGCTAGGTTACTATACAGACTCTTAGTAGACAGAGGTTTTGAGGCAAGTAAATTGTTCCATAAATTTAATCTTTTTAGGGTCAATTATTGTGACTGTATTCTAAAATTTGACATCAATAATTTTAATCAAGCATTTTTAACTTGAAGTTTCTTGTATAACCTCTGCTTACTTTTTGTCTGTATGTATTGTTTATCTTTTTCTTTTTCTGTTTCTATTATTAATATTAATATTGATGATTTTTTAAATTTATTGTTCTCGTTAAAAGAGTACTCTTTGTTTAAATCTGTTGTTACTTCATATTTTGCAATTATTTGTCTTTATATTATGTATTCATTGTCGATAATATCAATTGCTTGCTTTTGCGATTTCCTTAGTTTATTTGTGCGATAAATGTAGGTTATTATTTGTAGGGTAGTTATTGATAGGGGTCACTTGAGGCATGCTATACTTACAGGTACCTACCCGATAGCACTATCGTTAGTGAGTGCTGTACTGTATTTTATATATTATTTTGTAATTGTATACTTATCTTATCAATATTTGTATTTTTTACTATTGTTAATGTCTTGTCATGTTGCAAATTTGATTTTAAATAATATTTTGACATTTAACATGTAGTTTCTTTATTCATGCAGAGTTTAGTAAACATTTACCAGAACGTCCCGGACTTCCCAAACTTTACTAATTCCTTTAGCGTGACGATAGTGCGTTGTTATATGTGCGATTAGTTTGCTTGGGAAACGGATTAACTTGCTCATGTAGTAATGTACACCCTATGTGGTGGATTGTGTTCTTTTATTTAATAATTTTCATTTTAGTAAGCGTTGTTTCCACATAGCGATTTTGATCATTTAATTTGACTTTATATTGTCCTTGTCCCAATTTTGGTTTGTTTAGTTTGCAAGTTTTACATTTTAATTTTAATTTATCAGGAGCAGTAATCACTAAATTATCATCTTCTTTCATCAAGGGACTTTAAAACCGTGTGAATATTATTACTATCATCCATATTATTAAACTGCTTACAATATTAAAAGAATTTCTAGCTAGAGCTGAAAAATTCATTGTGCAACGTATGCCCAATTTAGTATATATATAAATACAGTTCTTTAAAGTATATATATATATATACTGTATATATATATATATATACTGTATATATATATATATATATATTTATTTATTTATCGCCCTAACAGAGAAAAGTATCTGAACGGACAACCTTTATCTGGACTAAAAGCCATCAAGAGCCGGATGAACAACACTATAAACCCCCATACATACCAGAACCTGTTTATGAGGTTCTGGTTACCTGCCGTGATCTCTAATGGTCTCCTTGATTCCACGCCACTTATGTCTGCTGATAAGTTTGTGGAGAAGCCACCCGGCATTCCCTCCATGACCCGAATGATGATACTTTTGAAGGTTGCCTACAGTAAAAAGGACTTGGAGGATCTGATGAGCAAGTACGAAACTCGCAGTTTCACATTTGAGGAGTTTGTACATCATGTGTTATGGACAACCGAGAGGGGACTGAATGAGAGGACCTGGACTCCGGTGTATATATTCTGCGAACCGTGCACTCGAAGCTACGATTACCTGGTACGACTGGAAACTGCTGCAGATGACGTTCCCTATGTACTTCGCAAAGCACAGTACCCCACCAAGGTCTCCTTACCTTTCAGCCATCGAACAAAATTTGATAACACCCCAGATCGTGTTTTATATGACAGCCTGCCTTCAAGCCTCAGGAAAAAGGTTATCGACTTGTTTAAGTTAGACTTTCAGGTATTTGGTTATTCTGTAGATGTAATGTGAATATATAATAAGAGTTTTCCAGTTATTTTGGCTACATTGAATGTTACATGCAGGGTAAAAGTTGTACAGTATGTTAACCTCTTGAAGATTATGATGCATTATAACAGTGTATTCTAGTTATCAATTCTGACCATCTTATACAGCTTAGGAAGGATCTGTGGAAGTTAAAAGGGATAACATTGGCTCAATCAACCCTCTGACTTCCATATACTGGGCCCACTCTTTCAATCATCTAATGGAAGCCAGACTAAACAACTTATTATTGTGACTGAAGAGGTGGCGAATGCATACGAGGGAGAGCGTCATAGATATGCTCTCTCTGGCTGCTTGAGCCAAACTGACGGTTCTGGGTGTCTGCTGCATGTATGTGGGAGGATGGAAGTAGGCAGAGTGTAGAGGTGGGTGAATGGACGTATTTGAGGAGGGAGGAAGTAGGGAGGGGAAATTTAGAATAAAGGAGGAGGGGGGAAGATGAGTGAAAAATGGAGAGTTGAAGGAGAGTTAGGAGGGGGGGGGAGGGGGGAGGGGAATGAAACTCTTGTAGGGGTAAGACAGGAGGTGGTGGTAAGGAGACATGCCACCTAATCACATATTGCTTCCAATTTTCCGGCACTGTTTCTTTCATCAATAATAAATGTACTGAGCTATCCAACTCTAGCCCTTCCCAAGGTTCCTCGCACATAGCCAAACATCTCTCCAACAATTTTTCTTCCTCTTCTTTCCCTCCCCTTTTCCACTCTGACAGCACTACCGTAACTTCTTCCTCTGACAAAGCTGAACTCCTTGCTCAAACTTTTGCCATAAAAAAAATCTACCTTGGATGAGTTTCGTGCTATTCTTCCCTCTCCACCCCTCTCTCTCTAAAGATGTACTTTATACCCTCTCTGGATTTGATACTAAGAAGGCGTGTGGATCAGATGGAGTTCCTCCAGTTGTACTAAAAACTGTGCTACCGTGCTGACTCCCTGCCTAGGCAAACTTTTCTGTCTGTCTTTCCTATAACATCTTCCCATCTTGCTGGAAGGTTGCTCTCATTCAACCTGTTCTAAAGAAGGGTGACCGCTCTCAACCCTCCAACCATCGTCCAATTGCTCTAATTTCCTGCAGCTCCAAAGTTTTTGAAACTCTTCTTACTTAAAAATTTGGTAAGCATCTCTCTTCTCGTAATCTACTCTCAGATCGCCAGTATGGCCTCTTCAGCAGTCGCTCTACTGGTGATATCTTAATAACTCTTGGTCATCCTCCTTTCGAGATTTCGGTGAGACCTTTTCTATTGCGCTAAACATGTCGAAGGCTTTCGATAGAGTCTGTCAAAAATTTATAATTTCTAACCTACCCTCCTTCGGTTTCTATCCCTCCATCTGTGCCTTTATCTCTAATTTCCTTTCTGGCTGTTCCACAGCTGCGGTTGTGGATGATCATCGTTCACTTCCTCAACCTATCAACTCTGGTGTTCATCAGGGTTTTCCAGTTCTCTTTCTAATATTCATTAATTATTTTCTCAAGTGTACCTCCAGTCCTATTCATTCATATGCTGATGACTCTGCCTTACACTATTCAACTATTTTTCAGAATGCCCCAGCAACCAGGCAATCAAAAACTCACGTAATGCAGCCATAGAACACATATCCTCTAATCTATCAACCATTTCCAATTGGGGCCGAGAAAATCTTGTTGCTTTCACATCTTCCAAAACCCAATTTATCCATTTATCTACCCGTAAATAACTCCCACAGGCCTATCCCTTATACTTTAACAATACATAAATCAACCCCTCATCTTCTCTCAGTATTCTAGGTGTCTTTATTTATTCGCATCTCATGGAAAGACCATATTATCACTCTTGCTAAAACAGCTGCCCAGAAGCTGGGTGTGCTCAACAGCCTCCAGGGGTTCTTTATCCCTTCACAGCTTCTTGCTCTGTACAGGGGCACAGTGCATCCATGTATTGAGTATTGTTTGCATGTGAGGGGAGGATCCTCTCACACAGCAGTTCTTGACAAAGTAGAAAAGAATGCCTTTCGTCTAATTAACTCGCGTCCACTCACCGACTTTCTGCAATCTTTTGCTCTCCGCCGTAATGTTGCATCTCTCTCGCTATTCTACTGCTATTACAATAATCAGTATCCATCAAACCTCTCTCAGAGTATGTAGCTATGTAGAGTATGTAACATCCATCTTGCATCATAATCCCACCCTTACTCTGTACAACTCTCCAACCCAAGAGTGAAATGATATTCAAAATATTTCTTCTATTCAACACCTGAGCTCTGGAACTCTCTCCCTGAATCTATCTTTTCCTCATCCTATGACATAAATTGCTTCAAACTCCATGTGTCCAGACATTTTGGCTCGAAACCCCCTTGCTACATGACTCGTTCCGCCGTTTGGGGGCTTCCGGGCTTGTAGGTGTACAAAGGAGTACAAAGGAAATCAAGCAACAACAGGTCTAGTGACCCTTCTAGGTTGCTTGTCCTCCAAAACACTGAGGATCAAGTGTCCAAACAGTGGTTTAGAGTGGGTAAGGGAACATTGGAAAGGGAACTACTGCCCTGCCACTAACGTGGCAGGACTAGGAAGTTAGTAGGGGACATATGGGTTAGTAACTGAGGGGAGGATAAAGTTATTCATTTACAAACGCAGTCAGTCGCGGGTTTGATGCGAGATATTTGTCTAGGCGGAATTTAAATGAATCAACGGTGCTGCAGTCTATAACGTCTCGGGGAAGCCCATTCCACAAGTTGACAACTCGATTGAAGAAGAAATTCTTAGATTCGTGTGAGTTAAAAGATTTACCAATAATTTTGCAACCGTTTCCCCGCGTGTAATTAGATTGGTCGATAGTGAAGTACTTACTACAGTTCATATTGTCGATGCCTTTGATGATTTTGAACACTTGAATTAAGTCGCCTCTTAATCTGCGCTGGGTTAAAGGAAATAGATTTAATTCTCTAAGACGCTCTTCGTATGGTTTGTTCTTTAGGCTAGGTATCATTTTGGTAACTCTACGTTGAACTCGTTCTAGCTTGTTTATATCTTTTTGGTAATAAGGGCACCAGGATTGAACGCAGTATTCCAGAAGAGGGCGGACTAAGGAATTGTAAAGGGTTAGGATAACTTCTTTGGATTTATGCTCAAAGGTGGAGCGGCCAAGGTTCTTGACCGCTCTCCCTATCACCTCCAACTAATTTTGTCATGTCCTTTTCTTTCTCCTCCTTTCTAGTTTTCGTTTTTCCCTCTTCCGCTTTCTCCTGGGGCTGCCATCAGAGGCCGGTCTCCCACCCTTGAACTTTTGTGGTCCCGTCCCTCCCTTCCCTTCCGGTTGACTTCCCTGTTTGCTTCCTTCCTTTCTCTTTAACTGCTTCGGAGGTTCTAGTTTCCTTAGGGCTTCGCCTTGGTGTCTCTGATCACTGCTGAGTTGGCAGAGTCCACCTGGCGACAGGTGCTGCCGGCCAGGGCTCGCAAGGCTCGTTGCTGGAGGATAGGGTTGCTTTGGGGTTTCTGACTCTCTTCTCTCTTCCCAGTGAGTGTGTCAGGTGACTACGCCGGCCCCGTTCTCCGTGGGACAAAGCTGCAGGACAAATGCCCGGGTTGTACAAGGTCCCTAGCTCAAAGCCGAGACCTGTCCCATCTCAATTGGCCGCATTCTGGGTTTCGTGGCCCTGCGGAGGTCTTTCTCCCTTTCGTTGCCAGGGGCACCTGGTAACCGCAGTATCTTCTTCCATGCTTTACTCCCTTTTCTCTTGCTATGGTGACGACTTATGCTTTTTTCCCTGTTCTTCCCTGTTCTTCCCTGTTTATGGCTTCTGCACTAGTGGTTCCGGTGAGTGAGCCCCTTGTGGCATGCAGCCTGCCACTTGGGGGTCTGTTGTCTGGCTGTCAGTCCGGTTCACCGCGGGAGCACGGTGAGTCGGGGATGGTTTTGGGTGCTCTCGACCGGCCCGCTGAAATATCCATCGGTCGTCGCTCGTCCCTCTCGTCCATTACCATTCCGGATCGTTCTACTACCCTTCCGTTTTCGTCACATCTTTCTCCACCCTCCACTACCCAGGATTTCATCTCCTCTCCTGTAGTTATTTCTGCGTCTTCCTCTTCTCCCTCTAGTCATGTCACCCTCGACCCTTTTCTGCCCTCCCTCCCTCGTTCTCTTTCCTCTTCTCCAGTTTCGTCCTCTTCTCGTCCTCGCTCCTCGGTCCTCCCTATGTCCTCTCTCTTTGCACCTCCTTCCTTTACTAAGTTTTTCTCCATCCCTGCTTCTGCGCCTCTAGCCGGTGATGACCTCCTCTTCCACCTGCGTCTCCTTCAACAGGTGGGAAAGGACATCACCTTCCACTCCCGCCATGATGCCTCCCGTCTTGTTACCGTCCAAAACGAACTTCAGGCTACTGCTATGTCCTCTTTCGTCGATTGTTCTGGCACCCCTATCCTGGCTCAAAAAGATCAACGACTCAACTCCTGTACAGGGACTGTCCTGATCCCCGCTTCCATCCGTCTCGGGGGTCGTCCATTCGCGGATTGCGCCGACCTCGTCAAGGACATCGTTGTCGCTCAAGACCACAAGGTGGTTAGTGTGGTATGCTACACTATCCCTCCTCGCGACCTTCGCCGCCATCCCGCTAACATTGCCAAGATCTCTTTTGATGGACTTTCCCTTCCTGCCCATGTTATTGTCGGTGGTACTCGCCTCCCCGTGACTGCGTCTCTTCCCCGTCCACTCCAGTGTCGCAGCTGCTGGCGTTTCGGCCACCCGGCGAAGTTCTGCCGTACAGCCGCTGAGAGCCCACTCTGCCCGCGCTGTGCGCAGTCCGGACATGCCGTTGGCGAATGTCAGTCAACGTCCCAGTTCTGCCTTAATTGCCGCGGGTCTCATTCGACCGACTCTAAGATTTGCCCCGTTCATCTGTTTGAGTCTGAGGTTGCTGTCCTCAAAGCGAGACACGGCCTTACGATCACCGCAGCCCGCCAAGAGGCTCGTCGCTTGGGCTTCACCCCTCGGTCATTTTCCAAGACTCTGTCTCCCCCTCCTCTTCTTCGCCTCCCTCTACCACGCCCCCCCCTTTTTCTGGTTCCTCGGTTCCTTCCACCGCCTCCGCTCCCTCCGTCCCCCCAGTCGCACCAGTTTCGTCATCTGCCTCCCTTCCTTCTACCGGTGCTTCTCCCGGATTTTCGCCTTCCTCCTCTTCGGTCTCCTCCGTTCGTCCTTTTCTGTCCCTTTGTCTAACACTTTCTCTGTTCTCAGTCCTTCTCCGACTTCTGCCCCTTCATCTTGCTCTCTTCCTTGTTCCTCCTCTTCTAGTCTCCCTCAACGCTCTCACCGTTCCAAGCCTCCCCCCCTGTTCTCCGTCATCTTCCTCTTCTAGTCGCCCCAAATCTCCTACTCGCTCTAAACTTCCCTTCTCCTCTACCAAACGGGCTCCTGTGCTCCGTTCTTCCTCGCCCGCTTCCTCTTTTAAACGTAAGGGTGGTCTCCGTGATGTGCGGAGCTCAAATCCCTGCGAGAAGAAGAAGAAGTCGCCTCCTTCTCCTTCTGTTTCCCTTTCTCCTCTCTCCGTCCAGTCTCCTCCTCCTCCCGTCACTGCATCCCTAGATTTCTCCTACGAAACCCTACCTAAGATTGATGAATTTATCCGTTCTTCCCACCCACCACCTTCAACTGTTCATGCCGAAGTTCATCCTGCCCCTTCTTCTCTCCCCCCTACCCCTCTCCCGCCTTCCCCTGCCCCGTCCTCTTCCTCCACTCCCCCTTCTGGCCTTCCTCCGGGCCCTCCTCCTCTTCCTCCTCCTGACCCTCCCCCTCTTCCTTCTCCTGCCCTTACCCCCTCCTTCTCTTTCCACCCGCCGTCCGTCCTTCCTACCTCTTCCGGCCCTCCTCCTTCTCTGTTAGACCTCCCTATGCCCCCCGGTTTCCAGTCTTCCCCTTCAACGTCTTCTCCAATTCCTGCTATTATTTCCCATCGATAGCCTCTCTTGGCTATATTTTCCACCCACGGTGTTAACTGTATTTTGTAAATATGTTGTATATAGTGTACGTCTTTTCTTCCCTCTTGTACGCGTCTTCTTTTTATTCTTTTTTGTCTTTTTAATGTCCATTTTACAATGGAACATTCGTAGTTTTGCAGCACATCGTGTTGACCTTCGTTACCTTATCTCTAGGTTTAGCCCACTTGTTATTAGTTTACAAGAATCGCGTTTTTCTAATGCCCCCTCCCCAATACCTTTTTACTCCTATATAAGTTCTCCCCAATCCCAGTATGCTACTTGCCTCCTCGTACATCATGATGTCCCAGTGTCTCCGTTAACTATCCGTACCTCTCTTAAATGCACGCTTGCCATAGTGTTCCTTTCACGCTGGCTTACAGTAGTTTCCATATACCTTTCCCCCTCGATCCCGATCGATGTTCCAGAATTAAACAGGATCCTTTCTCTATTACCTCCACCTTTCCTCCTTATAGGGGATTTTAATTGTAGGCATTCCCTGTGGGGTGACTCTACTGTTAATACACGAGGTCGTTCCCTTGAGGCTCTGATTCGTACACACGATTTATTTCTTTTAAACACTGGTTCTTCTACGCATTTTGATAGTGGCACCCGTACCTTCTCATGTATTGACTTGTCTCTGTGTTCCCCTACACTATCCTTGGATTTTACTTGGAAGGTCTTTAATGATTACTGTGCGACTGACCACTTCCCGATTGTCCTCTCCCCTACGTCTTACTCCCCAGTGCCGCGCCCTCCCCGTTGGTGTTTTGATTGTGCTGACTGGTCATCTTTCGCTGATCTCGCCGTTCCGCCTAATCCGACCCCTGCTTTCCCGGACCCTGATGCCATGCTTACCAGTTTCCCGATGTTTGTGCTCCATGCTGCCTATACTTGTATTCCACGCATCACTTGGAATATGTCTTCTAAGTGTGTACCGTGGTGGACTGCTCAGTGCAATAAAAGAGCCAAGTGGAAGAGTTTCCGTCGGAAAAAAGGCTCTCCATATGAGCGGGATGCGTATACTCTTTTCAAACAGGCTAATACCGTCTTCCGTCGTACAATCCGCTCTGCAAAAAATCTAGCTGGATGTCGTATGCCTCTACTATCAACGCAGATACACCTGTTCCGCAAGTCTGGGCTCGCGTCAGGAAGATTGCACGGAAACATGCACCTACGCCGGCCCCAGTCCTCCATACCAACACTGGCATTGTGGGCGATCCGTCTCTGGTGGCCAATATGTTGGGACAACATTTCAGTGATGTTAGCACTGGCTCCCATCTCCCGCCCTCCTTCCAGATGCATAAACGCCGTTCTGAACTTAAGCGACTTGACTTCGCCTTATCATCTGATCAGTTTTTCAATGCCCCCTTCTCCCGGGCTGAGCTTGAGTCTTGCCTGGGAGCCTGTAAGGATACATGTGAAGGCCCTGACGGTGTCCATTACTTGATGCTGAAGCACTTATCTCCACCTGCGCTTGGCTTTCTCTTATCCATCTACAACCGTCTGTGGTCCATAGGCTTTTTTCCGGCTGAGTGGAGACATGCCATCCTTCTCCCATTCCTTAAGCCGGGTAAGTCGGGCCATGCACCAGCAGATTACCGTCCCATTGCCCTGGTCAGTTGTGTAGGCAAATTATTAGAACGCATGGTTCACTCCCGCTTAATGTGGCTCCTGGAATCAAGAGGCATCCTGTCACCTTTTCAATATGGCTTTCGCAAGGGCCGTAGTACTTTGGACCCATTATGGGGATTGGCGACTTCTATCCGCGATGCCTTTTCGGACACTAAGTCGGTTTTAGCTGTATTCTTCGATCTTGAAAAAGCGTATGATACTGCCTGGAAATACAACATCCTTCATACCCTTTTACGTTCTGGTGTGTCTGGCAACATGGCGGTATTCTTGAAGAACTTTCTCCGTGATCGTACTTTCCGAGTCAAGCTTCAGAATACATTCTCACGAACATACCCCCAACACGACTGTGTCCCACAGGGTTGTGTTCTTAGTACCATCCTTTTTATCCTAGCTATTAATGGTATTATTTCTTCTCTCCCTCTTGGTGTCCGTGCTTCTTTGTATGTGGACGACTTCGCTATTTACGCTGTGGGTTTGGATATCGCTGCCCTACAAAATCTCCTGCAGAAGGCCATTGATGCAGCTGCGCAGTGGGCTACGGCCCATGGTTTTCGGTTTTCGCCCTCGAAATCTTGTGCCGTCATCTTCACAAACCGCGATACAGTCCCGCATCCTGTTCTTACGTTGTATAACCGCCCTCTGCCTTACAGGTCCTCAGCTCCATTCTTAGGTCTCATATTCGATACTCGGTTGACATGGTACCCGCACATTACTTCGTTACTGACCTCCACCACCCGACGGCTTCAACTCTTACAAACCCTTAGCCACTTGTCTTGGGGTGCGGACCGGACGACTCTTCTGCGCCTCCATACGCTTATTCTCTCCAAGATCGATTATGGCTGCCAGGTATATGTCTCCGCTGCGCGTACAAACCTTAAGCGCCTAGACTCCCTTCACCATCACAGTCTGCGCTTGTCACTAGGGGCTTTTCGCTCTACTCTGGTTATTAGCCTTTATGCTGAATCGGGTGTCCCACCGCTATCATCCAGGCGGGATAAACTGACCCTTCGATGTCATCTTCGCCTTCTGCAACACAGTTCGGCTGGTTTTCCTCCCACGGCTTCCGGCTTAGCCCCATCAGTGTCTGCTACTTCGTTCCCCGGTCGGGTCTCTGCTTTACTAGCCTCCTTCTCTTTTCCCATTCCATCGGTGCTACCCCTCCGACAGTCAGAGTTCCCCCCATGGCTACTCCCTCGCCCTACCGTTTGTACAGCTGCCCTCCCGCCCTCTAAGGCCTCTTCAACCCCACAGTTGCTTTATGCTCAGTTTGCGGAACATAATATGCTACGCCACTCTTCAGCCGTTCCAGTGTACACTGATGGTGCCAAGACCTCCGCCGGTACAGGGTTTGCGGTTGTGTTCCCGGACCGGACCTTCCAACGTCACATCCAATCATGTGCTAGCGTCTTTACGGCTGAGTTATTTGCTATTTTATTTGCCCTACGTACTATTTTTTTTTCACACCTGCATACCTTTGTAATTTTTAGTGACTCCCTTCGTGCTCTTCAGAGTATTCAGTCTCTTCCCGCTGTTAACCCCTTAGTGCTGGAGATTCAAGAATGGTTGTTCCGCATCGCTACTAAATTGAAGTCCCTGTCTTTCTGTTGGGTCCCGAGTCATGTTGGAGTGCCTGGCAATGAGCGGGTTGATTTTTTTGCCCGCTCTGCTATTACCTCTCACCGACTCTTGCCACGACGTATTCCTGCATCTGATTACTTCCCGCGTGTTACTCAATTACTACGTCAGCGCTGGCAGGACGAATGGACCTCCATGAGGGTGTCTGATGTCAAACTGCGTTCTGTCAAACCTTCCGTCCTACCTTGGAAGTCTTCCTCTCATCGCAATCGTCGATGGGAGACCGCTCCAGCCCGTCTTCGGCTCGGCCACACCAGGCTCACGCATGGTCATTTGAAGTCCTGTGATGTCCCCACGCTCTGTCCTTGCTGCCATATTCCAGTGTCTGTCCAGCATCTCCTGATCGACTGTCCGCGTTTCTCCAATGCTCGACGGCTGGCATTCCCCTTCATATCCTCCTTTAATCGCCCCCTTGTCTTAGCCGATCTGCTTGGAGAGTCCCCCACTTTCTCCCTCCCACATCTTATGTGGTTTCTCCTCCATACCCGTCTCCTTCAGCTTCTTTAATTGGTGTTTCCTAGTCTTCTTCTCCTCTACTCCGTATTGCGCCCAGCCCCACAACACCTCCGATGTTTTTTTTTTTTCCCCACAAAGTTTCTTTTGGTGCCACATAGTCTTTTTAGGCTTGGTGCGAATCCCTATTTTAATAATAATTTGGCTCGAATATTTCTTGATTATGGCCCTGTCACTCTTTCAACTCTGGGGGAGGAGGCACTCGTCACAGGCAGTTTTGCCTTTGGTCTCCCTCTTCCACAAAAAAAAAAAAGAGATAAGTGAAATTATTGCTATGACCAACGGCTGGCCGGCAAAGGCCCGTCAGCAGTTGTACAAAAGTGCTGAACATATGTGTATATAATGACAAAGTACAAGGGCCTATATCCTGTGCCTGGTTTTAATTAAATATAGTTTACTTTATTTACTCTCATAGTTTCTCGGAGCTGGGGATGGAATCTACATTACAGTAATACAGCAATAAAGCAAGCAAGTAGGGAACATATCCACACAGTTCGTCCCACTAGATACACACTCAACGACTGACGACCGTCTGAAATCCAAGTTCCAGCTTGGCTGCAGACAGTTGTCAGCTGGTACAAATAACATACATCATCGGGGTTGTTCGGCCAGACAGCTTAGGGAACAACAACAACATACATCATCCTCAATCATATATGAACGATATTAAACTAAGCCGGAACACATAGACAAAGTCTATGATTAATGATAGTGCTAATGTATCACAAAGTAGGCACCGCAGGCACACATTCATATGGGTAAACATTGTTTAAATCTCACTCGTCAACCGAGCTCTTTCCTCCCTCTTGCCGCAACCAAGCAAAGACGCTCATGGCCAGTGACCAGTTATGAGTCACTTGCCGGCCACCACACAGTGCACAACCCTCTCTAGCTGCTACCTCTGGTCTGTGTGTTTTGCCACCACCACTATTATGATACTGGTACCCGCCTGATCCACATCAGTCACCTGCCAGCCACCACAAAGTGCACAACCCTCTCCAGCTGCTACCTCTGGCATGTGTGTGTTTTCCCGCCACCACTACTATGATACTGGTACCCGCCTGACCCACACCAATCACCTGCCAGCCACCACACAGTGCACAACCCTCTCCAGCTGCTACCTCTGGCATGTGTGTGTTTTCCCACCACCACTACTATGATACTGGTCCTTGCCTGATCCACACCAGTCACCTACCAGACCCCACAGATTCCATAACCTGCTCCAGCTACTACCTTGCCCGGCAGACATCTACCATGTCGGATTCACCCAACAGGATATCTACTCCCTTATCCCCTTCTACCAGTGATGACTCTACTTCTGCAGAAACATTGTCACAACCAAATGATAACCGAACTCAGAATAATCATGACATCCTCACTAAAGAATACCTTTAAAAAGGACCTCCAAATTTTGAGTAGAAGTGTAGGATTACACAATGTCTGGAAAACTAAAAACGAACTTACTCATATGAATCTCGAGAAGCGAAAAGAGAACTTCGGGAGTACTAACCAGGTCCATGATATTCACAATGAAGACTCTCTGAAAAAGACTATTAAATTTCATAAAGTCAACTGAGGATCGTTTGTATAGACTAGAACTAAGGTATGAAGAAAAGGAGAGTGAATTAAGTGAATTAGAAATGAGGATAACAAACGCAGAATCACTCATAAAAGAACTGCAAAGCCAATTAGCTAATAATGCAGAACAGAGAACGAACGTAGATGAACAAAATTGTACCCTTTTGCTTGGGAATAGTAATGTAAGTACAATTTTATCCTCTGACTTAGCTAAAGGATGCTCGGTACGGACACTGCCTAACACAACACTTGACCTCATGATGTGCTGGGTTAAAGAAAAACTAATTTGGTGCCCAGAAAAAATTGTAATATATGGAGGTGGACAGGATGTAGAAGGTGAAAACGACATGAACACAGTCCTTGATTGGTTAGGAGCTGTAGATAGTGAAGTGAAGGAACACTGTAAAAATAATTTTTTGTCAACTTGCCCCAACTCTAAAATCAACAGAATTGCAAACAAAAATACACTTTTATAATGACATGCTCATAAAGTGGGGTGAAACAAATTCTGTACCAATCATACAAAATTTCTATTAAACCGAAATGGTGCTCTAAGACTCCTAGATAATATTAAAAAACAATGTATATGTGTAGTTGGTTGCTCGGACTGGGAAAATGTTAGGAAAGGACAGTTACATAAGCTGTATAACACCATAAGATCTTCTCAGGTACACCAAACAGGTCATTCTATTTTACATGAGACAAGACAACAAAGTAACTCGCACAATAGAGATAACCATTCAAACCAAACTATTCAAAACGGTAAACAATATACACAAACACAACAACGGCCAAAAAACTATCATAGAAATGTTGATTCCTATGAGTATCAGCAACATGAAGCACTTTCTTACCAAAGACGGAATGATAGGCATGAAGGTCATTCAGGGGGAATCAATTATGACACTAGAGGACAAAGAACAAATTGGAGATCACAACCACAGTATGTAGGTTGTTATAACTGTGGTGAACACAATCGCCAACAAGCAGGATGTCGTTATGAACTAGGACATAAGAGCCGTTTATGCCATGAATATTCTAGTTAGGTAGTTGGCAATGCAGGTATAGCCGATATATCAACTTCTAGAACTCCAAAGGACCACTTAAACATTGATTAATTTAATGCTAGGTCCCTTCTCCCAAAACTTGACAAAGTAGATACTCTTCTTGAAGAGTGAGAAATTGATGTTTTGTGTATAACAGAATCAGAGTGAGAGCACAGTGAGAGCACACAGGTTGGTTGAGCTCCTCAAAAGAGGGGATTTTCGGAGGCGTATCGTGGGGCTAAGTGACCCATATACGTATCAGAAGATCGGCGATGATACGGTGTTTCGGCACATAGTAAACAGAACGTGGTTTCTTGTTTAAACATCGCCCACAAAGCATATTTAGTTTAATCTTGAGAGTGTTATTACCAGTATCAGTGAGGGGACAAGGAGCCGTCAGGCACTAGCCCAGCCCTGCCCAGGCACCATAAACCTCCAGCAGTAACCACAAGGTGAGTGAAGTAACCGTTTATAGGGCAGGCAGTTTCACCCTTATGGTTCCCCACCATAGGCTTTATCTTCCATCTACCCCAAGGACCTGACCCTCGGTCTTTCAACTTCTCAAACAATTCTAACCATTATGAAGTACTTGCTATAAGGTCCATTTTTATTTCCCCCTCTCTAACCATTTAGGAAATACTTGCTACAAGGTCCATTTTCATTTATCTCTCTCTCTCTCTCTCTCTCTCTCTCTCTCTCTCTGTCAGTAGCGGTCGAACAAGAAGGAAGTGTCTCTCCGAGCGCCGCCCCCTGCCCCACCCCACCGTGCATGCTGCCTTTACCCTCTGCCCTCACCAGTATCTTGTAACTTAGTATTACCAATATCCCTTATAAATTCTCATTATCCCCATTCCTCCATCCTCTCTCTCATCAACGACATAGATGAGGGTCTCACCTGTACAATCTCAAAATTTGCTGACGATACAAAAATTGCAAATAGCGTACTCTCAAAAGAACAAGTTGACGATATGCAACACAATCTAGATAAATTGTCATGTTGGGCCCAAATTTGGCAAATGAGTTTCAATGCGGATAAATGTAAAGTACTACATGTCGGATACCTAAATGAGAAAGCAAACTATTCGATGAATGGCACTCGGCTTAAGAATGTAAACAGAGAAACCGATCTGGGAGTAACAATATCGAGTAACCTAAAACCGAGTCAACAATGTTCAGAAGTTGTTAAGAAGGCAAACAAAATAATTGGCTTTATAGGCAGGTCATTTGAGCATAAATCCAAAGAAGTTATCCTAACCCTTTACAATTCCTTAGTCCGCCCTCTTCTGGAATACTGCGTTCAATCCTGGTGCCCTTATTACCAAAAAGATATAAACAAGCTAGAACGAGTTCAACGTAGAGTTACCAAAATGATACCTAGCCTAAAGAAAAAACCATACGAAGAGCGTCTTAGAGAATTAAATCTATTTCCTTTAACCCAGCGCAGATTAACAGGTGACTTAATTCAAGTGTTCAAAGGCATCGACAATATGAACTGTAGTAAGTACTTCACTATCGACCAATCTAATTGCACGCGGGGAAACGGTTGCAAAATTATTGGTAAATCTTTTAACTCGCACGAATCTAAGAATTTCTTCTTCAATCGAGTTGTCAACTTGTAGAATGGGCTTCCCCGAAACTTTATAGACTGCATCACCGTTGATTCATTTAAACTCCGCCTAGACAAATATCTCATCAAACCCGCGACTGACTGCGTTTGTAAATGAATAACTTTATTTTATCCCCCCCTCAGTTACTAACCCCTCTGTCCTCTACTAACTTCCTAATCCTGCCACGGACATTAGTTCCAGGGCAGTAATTCCCTTTCCAATGTTCCCTTACCCACTCTAAACCACTGTTTGGACACTTTATCCTCAGTGTTTTGGAGGACAAGCAACCTAGAAGGGTCACTAGATTTGTTGTTGCTTGATTTCCTTTGTACTCCTTTGTACTACTCACACCCTTCGGTCTCTTTCAAATCATCTAAATAACTCTCTTACTATAAACTACCCAACTCTCTCTCTCTCTCTCTCCTCCCAACTCCCCCTCCCCCCCCCCAACCCCAACTAAAGGCACCGCCTCTCTCCCCTCCAACGACTTCCGTTTTACGAGGAGTGCCCCACCAGGGTGAATACAGCCCCTCAATAAACTAATCCTCTCTCTCTCCCTTTCATTCTCTCTCTCTCATTCTCTCACTTCCATTTTCTCACTCTCACCCCCGCCCCTCTCTCTCTCTCTCTCTCTCCATCTCTCTCTCTCCCTTTCGTTCCCTCTTTCTCTCTCTCTCTCTCTCTCGCTCATATCTCTCTCTCTCTCTCGCTCATTTATCTCTCTCTCTCCCTCCATCTCTCTCTCCCTTTCGTTCACTCTCATTCTCACTCACTCTCATCCCCCCCCTCTCTCACTCTCATTCTCTTTTCCTCTCATCCCCATTAATTTACCCCTCCCCCACTCTCTTTCTTTCTTCTCCTCTCATCCCTAGTTCGTCCCCCCCGGGTGCACCGCTCCGGAGCTGCCGCCAGGTGCCAACAAGTACCACCGGCCCCCCCCCCCCCCCTTCAAACCCCGGTTTATGAGGGGAAATAGGGGTATAAAATAAGGGCCCTAGGACCCTCCCCCCCCCACCCCCAAAACCTGTCCCAAATTTCTTTTTAAAGTGCCGACGTAACGGAAACTACCCTCACCCCCCACCAACACCTTGCAACCTGCATTATCAACATCGGAACAACTTTTAAGGGACGTGACCACTCCAACATTTTGTACCTTTCGTTTTTGCAAATTCTCCCTCACTAACCCCAAATCATGGCACCGATCAGAATTAAATGCCCCTCCTGTAACAAGAACTACTACAAGAAATGGTATCCGCGTCATGGGTATCCAAATGCCAAATGTTTTATGTGTTTAACTGGTGAAAACTTTTTGCTCTTGGAGTGCACTTTAGAAGCACACAAGGTACAGGCTGACGAACTGAAGCGAGATAATCTCACACTAAAGGAGACTGTAGGTGTACTTTCGCATCAACATTTCTTACTAAAAGAGCGAGTAAAGGACATAGAGAGTAAGCAAGTCGACGTTGTTAAAAATCTTCAAAAAGAAAACCCATCCAATGATCTATATCAGACAGTAGTCAACAGGCGTAACAAGAACAAATCCCAAGGGAATGGGAAAGCGACACCAGGTATCCCTATCAAAACAGATTTGCTGTTCTCGCCGAAAACAATGAACACGAGGTAACTGACCACGTGAATGGGAATGGGAATGGAAAAGCGACACCAGGTAACTCTATCAAAAACAGATTTGCACACGAGGTAACTGACCACGTGAAAGCAAGCTCGAAAGGCAAACAAATTCCTGACAGGAAAACAACGAAACCATCAAATCACGGAGTCAGCGGGAAGGAGAAACTCACCCTAGTCTATGGTGACAGTCTCATGCGAGGTCAAGGAGCTGCCTTTGCCACCAAGAACAGAGGAAAAAGGTCGGTAAAGGTCATTCCAGGCGGTAAAGTCGAACATATCTTGAAAGACATAACTAACTCCGCCATGCCAGAGGGCACCTGTGTAGTCGTCAATGTTGGCTCAAATGACTGCTTTGACGGAGGTAAGGCCCCTATTAAGACCATAGAAAAAGATTTCGAGAACCTAATTAAAGTCATGAAAAGGAAGACCACGAAATGTGTGGTAAGCGGCGTCATACCCCGGATTAAAACAAGGTCATACGGACAAAATAGAGCCATAGAAATTAACAACGCAGTCAAGGTCATGTGCGAACAAGGGAAGGTACTGTATGTGGACAATTGGACCACCTTTGTAGGGAACTCATCCCTGTACAGCGGAGATGGCATTCATTTATCAGAAAAAGGCGTTCAGCACATGAGTGACACCCTAAATCAAGCAACCTACATTGCCCATGAAAACAACGCCAGTCAGGACCGAGAGATAACTATGCTAATAGACTCCTCTGAGTATTGACATCGCTACCCCCGGAAAAACCCTCCCACAACCCCACCCAATCAAACTCCACCCGCACAGTTAAGAGAAATAAATAACCCCGCCCATCCCTTCCAAGTCCATCACAACCATTTAAACGAAACCGTCAACCCCAATGGCCCACAAGTTGCGAACATTTACCTACCTGAACCACAAAACAAACTAAACAACCCCACCCGACCCCATCCAAGCCAACCCAACCAACTGAATGAATTTGACAACCCGCCGCGGCTTCAAGTCACAACCCCAAACCCATCCCCACCAATAAGAAAAACAAATCCAGCGCATGCTGAGAGAAATGATATAAAAATAATATCCATAAATGCCTGCTCAATAAGAAACAAAATAGACGAACTCAAATGTCTGTTATTAAATGAGAAAGTTGACGTTATTTGTATAACGGAAACACATCTGAACCTTAAAAATAAAGATCTACTTCATGAATATCACATAGAGCCATATCATTTTTTTCATAAAGACCGTAACAATGGAAAACAAAGAGGGGGGGTTGCAATGTATGTTGCAACCTACTTAAACCCAGTTGAGGTGACTCTCCCCGAAAGTGATGCAGAAATAGTGTGCGTCAAAATAAATACAAAAAACATGAACTTAAATATCACTACAGCGTACCGACCACCGAGACTAACTGTTGCCGATGATACAATTTTTCATGAAATACTAGAGAAAAGCCTTAATTCCGACGAAACAGTTTTACTAGGTGACTATAACCTCCCCCTAATTGACTGGAATACCCTGACCGGAAAAAATGCTGAGTCACGCCTAATGACAAGCTTCATCCAGGATTTTTTTTTGACTCAACACGTAAAACAGCCGACGCGAGACAGGAATATATTAGACCTCGTAATCACTACCCAAGAAAATCTATTATCAAACCTGGATGTAGGTGAACATCTGGCAACGTCCGATCATAAAATCTTAAGAATCAACGTTATAAGCAAATATTCCTCAGTAAAAACAACAGGAATGGTTTCGGACTTCCAAAACGCAAATTATGACGGACTTAAGGAATCGCTATCAAACATACACTCAAACCTCATAAATATAAACTAAGTAAATGAACTATGGGGACATTTTAAGTCTACAATTACAGAAGCGCATAAACAATTTGTACCCATGAAACCAAAACATAATACGAAATCAAGTATGCCCCCTTGGTACAGTAGAGACATTGGCAAGGCAATAAGGAAAAGGAATCAACTCCACAAACTTGTAAAAAATAACACAAACACTGAAGTAATTAAAAACTTGTACAAAAATAGTAGAAGGGAAGTGAAAAAATAATTAGGGCGAACAAACAAAATTACGAAATGACTATTGCCAGAGAAAGTGCCACAAACCCCAAAAATTCTACAGTTACGTAAATAAAAATAAACAGATCAAAAGCGGAATCGGACCGCTAATAGAAGATGGCCAGACAATAACAGGTGACACAAACACGGCAAATCTGCTCAACAAACATTTTGGCTCAGTTTTCACAGAAGAAATTATCGATCATACCCTTGAAAATAACACCTCAACTCATGTGATAGGAGATTTCAACATCAGTGTTAGCGAAGTACAAAGCAAATTGAGTAATTTAAATGTAAATAAGACCCCGGGACCCGACATGCTCCACCCGAAAATAATTAAGAATGTTAAGGACGAAATAGCAAAACCCCTGACACAACTATTTAACTTATCATTACTACAGGGGATTGTACCGAGTGATTGGAAAGATGCGAACATTACGCCGATATACAAGAAGGGTAGCAAAGCCAAAGCGAGTAATTACAGACCAATTAGTCTAATTTCAATTGTAGGAAAAATCATGGAAAAAATCCTTAGAGATAAGATAGTCGATTACCTCGTATCAAACAACCTAATCAAAAATCGTCAACACGGCTTTAGATCAAATAAGTCATGCCTAACAAATTTGATTGAATTTTATAACAAACTATTCACATATAACGACATGACGAAATCACTAGATATATTCTTCTTGGACATTCAAAAATCTTTCGACAAGGTGCCTCACCGAAAACTATTGGCTAAACTGGAGAGGATAGGTATCAAAGGTGAAATTCATTCTTGGATAAAAAATTGGCTTACAGACAGAAGACAGAGAGTGGTGATAAATGGAGTGGAATCGGAGTGGGAGCCTGTCACTAGTGGAGTTCCACAGGGTTCAGTCCTTGGACCGGTCCTGTTTCTCATTTACATTAACGATATTGATGTAGGGGTAAACTACACCATTTTCAAATTCGCCGACGATACAAAAATAGGAAATACAGTCCTGAACGAAGATGATAGAAATGCGTTGCAATCTGATTTAAACAAGATATCAGAGTGGTCGAAAAAATGGCAGATGCCCTTCAATGTCGATAAATGTCAGGTGCTGCAGGTTGGTAGCAGAAATATGAAATACAAATACGAAATGAATGGCAAACAAATAAAAACCGCAACGGTAGTAAAAGACCTAGGGGTACTAATATCTGAAAACCTAAACACTTCCGACCAATGTATAGCAGCTGCAAATAAGGCAAACATAGCATTGGGCTTTATTAAACGAAAATTTACATATAAACATGAAAACGTAATAGTGCCACTGTTCAAAAGTATGGTGAGGCCCCACCTTGAATATGGTGTGCAGTTCTGGTCACCTTATCTGATCAAGGACATTGTAAGACTCGAGTCAGTACAGCGTAGAGCGACGAAGATGATACCCTCATTAAGAAATAAACCATATGAAGAAAGAATTAAACGATTGAACCTGTTCTCATTAAAAAAGAGGAGGTTGAGGGGTCAGCTTATTGAGTGCTTTAAGATACTAAAAGGTTTCGACAAAGTCGATGTAAATGCACTATTCACATTAAACAATACTAATCAAACTCGCGGAAATGGAATGAAATTAAAAACCAAAAAGGCAAACCTAGATGTCACAAAGAGTTTCTTCACCTACAGTGTGGCGACAGAGTGGAATAAACTACCAGCGAGAGTGGTGGAGAGCGACACAATAAACGCTTTCAAGGGAAGGCTTGACCTCTATCTGCAGAGGGCTGGGGTGATATGGAAAAAAAAAAAAAAAAAAAAAAATGTATGTATGTGTATGTGTGTGCACTGTACAGTATGTATATATATACTGTATATATATGTGTGTATGTATGTTTGTGTATATGTGTGTGTGTGTGTGTATGTGTGTATATGTATGTACCGGTGTATATATATATATATATATATATATATATATATATATATATATATATATATATATATATAGTTTGTAAGGCCAGACTGCCTAGTAAGGACCCTGAGGTCTGTGTATCTATGTAGCTCTCTCTCTCTCTCTCTCTCTCCTTTTTATCCTTAACATCTTTCCATCCACTTAACCGCACTTAACCGTCTCATTGTTATTATTTTTTGGTTTTCTATAACTTCAGATCGCTCTTTATCATTTTAGTTATTTGTTTTTCCCTAACATCTTTCAATACCCAACCAGGCCAGCCCCCTCTCCAGCTCGCTTTCTTTCTCCCTCGCCCCCGCCCCTGCTCTCTCTCCCTCTCTCTTAACATTTTGTACAATTTAAGCATTTTTCCATAACTGCTGTCCTAGATTCGGTTACCCACTCAGATCCTGGCTCCCGCTCACTCTCTGGCTCTCTCCCTATCTTGATGTTGACAGCATTATTAATATCCTAAGCATTTATTAATACTCAACATCAGGGTGGCGTCGCCAGTGTAAGTAATCATAGGATATAATTGGCGTGCTTCCCTTCAATCAGTTAGATCTTTTAGTTGTACCGGTGCCCAATGCTGAGGATTTATACATTTAACCAGTTAGCTTTAGGAGAAGCAGGCCAATTGCCCATCAGAAAGGTTGACTATGATATGTGATTTTTTTTTTTTTTTTTTTACATATCCCATCAGAAAGGTTGACTATGATATGTGAATTTTTATGCATCCAGCCAATTATACATTAATAACAACAGCAATAATCTAGATATGTGCCAGGAGAGATTTCCTGGGGTTTCTGCAACAAGGGAGACATGGCAGAGATGGAAGCACCACGGGAAGATCAGGAGGTCGGCTTGGTAGAGGCAGAGGAACGGATAATCTTGGAAGACTATGGCCTAGCAGATACTAAGTGTTTTAAGTGCGGAAAAACCAATGCAAGAAAGAATTCGCGAAAATGTTCCGGCTGTCTTAGATCTATTCATTTATCTTGTGCTAAGCTGACAAAGAAAACATCAGGAGAACAACCAAACTGGAAATGTCTCGCATGCCCAGGGCCCACTGCAGAGCCAACCGGGGCAACACCGGCAACACCGGTCGCCGACTTGACCCAACTTGTGACCAAATGGAAAGCGCGGATCCAGGTCCTTGCCCGGGTACCTAAAGGAGCCAGAATCCAAGTGGCGGAGGCACTTACAACCATCATAAAACAGGCCCTACAGCTCAAGACACCCCTCGCATGGGCACGGCTCCTGGGTTTCTCCTATGGGGCCCTCCGAAAACCACCCAGAACCAACATACAAGACCATCTTCAGGCTTCACTAGCCACAAGAGTGAAACGTCAAGTAGCACAGTATATGGATGGAAACAAACTGGTGGAACCCCCCGAACAGCAACCAAGCAGGGCCTAGAAGCAACAGGACAAGGAAGAGGCTGAACAGCTATGTAAGAGGGTCGCGGCGAAGCTGGCGGATAGTGACATCAAAGGGGCCGTCAGACTGTTGTCCTCTTCAGAAGGTTTTGCTGGTCAAGGCACCGAAGTTGTTGAAGCCCTACAAGAAAAGCACCCACCTACACCTAGGGACCTAAACCTCCCCCCTGCCCCAAATGACCAGATGCGCCAACCTTTAGTTGTCACGAAGGAGCAGGTGGTTGCCGCAGTGATTTCATTCCCAGCAGGCTCAGCCGCGGGCCCAGATGGTATCCGACCCGCCCACCTCAAAGGCCTCTTGGGTCAGGGATCAGGAGCTGCTGGGGAGGCACTCTTGGAAACCCTCACCAAATTCATCAACATGGTTTTAAGAGGGGAAGTACCTGACTGTGCCACACCCCTATTTTTTGGGGCATCACTCTGTGCACTGGCAAAAAAAGATGGCGGTGTGCGCCCAATAGCAGTAGGGAACACCTTCCGCCGCCTTGCCACAAAGGTGGGTTTGAAACCACTCTAGAATGGCCTAGGTCAACACATAAGACCAGTTCAACTAGGTTTCGGAACTCCAGGGGGGTGTGAAGCTGCTGTACACGCAATCCGCACCTACCTCAGCCAAGCCCAAGAAAAGCGAGTGCTTCTAAAGATTGACATGCGGAACGCATTCAACAGCATTCGCAGGGATGTCTTCCTCCGTGCAGCTCAAGAACACATCCCCACTCTGTACCCCCTACTTTGGCAGGCTTATTCCAAACCTTCAATCCTGATTTTTGGCAAGACGGTAATCCCATCAGCGACCGGGTTACAGCAGGGAGATCCAGGTGGTCCTGCTCTTTTCTCAATAGGGGTGGATGCAGCAGCTAACAAAGTAAGGTCAGAACTGAATGTATGGTACCTGGACGATGCAACCTTGGGTGGGTCAGTAGAGAACGTTCTAACCGACCTAAATAACATCGTAACTGACCTCGGCCAGGCTGGGCTAGTGATAAATGACACCAAATGTGAACTTGTCATCCTCAACCACACACGTGAAGAAGGAGAAGAGACTCAGGCCCTGTTTCGAGGCATATTGCCAGATGTAAAGATCCTTCAGGAGCACCAGCAAACCCTATTAGGTTCCCCACTAACTCTGGCAGCAATCCCACCAGCACTTCAAGTTAAAAAGGAGGAGCTTCAACGTCTCGTGAGTCGCCTGATACACATCGCTGCCCACTCAGCTCTGGCCCTTCTCAAGAACTGTTACTCCATCCCAAAACTCCAATACCTCCTGCGCACATCGATGACTTACACGAACAATGGTGGCATCCAAGAATTAGACAGCATAATCCGAGAAGCCGTGACCAGCATCACCAACATGGAATTTAAATAACGGACCTGGAC
The DNA here is from genome assembly GCA_032716605.1 of Paralithodes platypus. Taxonomy (NCBI): domain Eukaryota; kingdom Metazoa; phylum Arthropoda; class Malacostraca; order Decapoda; family Lithodidae; genus Paralithodes; species Paralithodes platypus. Next base: position 12,060,157 of record CM064507.1, on the reverse strand, counting down.
ACAAGCCACCCTTCCTGTCCGCCTCGGGGGCTTGGGCATACGGAGAGCCTCGGTTATTGCCTCCCCAGCCTTTATCTCTTCCCTCATCGCGACCAACGACCTTGTAGTGTCCATCCTTTCTTCTCAACCCGGAATGACACTTAATGGGGATGTAACAGTAGCGATTAACACCTGGAAGGAAAGTGCAGGAGTAGAGGAGGAGCCTCAGGGTACCTCCAGGAGCAAGCAGAAAGCGTGGGATACCATCTCGGCGAAGAAAACTCAAGAAAATCTCCTAACCAATGCAGACCAGGTTGCAAAAGCACGCCTCCGGGCAGCCGCCCGTTCGGAGAGTGGCTTGTGGTTACACGCCATCCCCATCCCACCTCTTGGAACTCACTTGGATGCTGAAGCGCTCCGGGTTGCCATCGCGCTCAGAGTGGGTGCGGCAGTTTGTCACCCACACACTTGCAAGTGTGGTGGGGGGATGGATGCTCAAGGTCACCATGCCTTGTCATGTAATTACAACGCAGGCCGCCTGCCCAGACACTGCACTAAATGATGTCATAAAACGGGCCCTGCAGAGTGCTAACCGTGCATCAATCCTTGAACCACATGGACTTCACAGAGAAGACGGCAAACGGCCAGATGGGATGACCACTTTCCCTTACAAGAATGGCCGGTGCCTCGTGTGGGATGCCACATGTGTTGACACTTTCTCCACAACCAACATCGCCAGAAACGCCGGCGAAGCAGGTGAAGCCGCCCGGATAGCAGAAAATAAAAAGCGAGAAAAATATCAAGCCATCGCCAGAAATCATCAGTTCGAGCCCCTGGCATTCGAAACTTCAGGAGTCATCGGCCCTACCACCCTTAAGATGGTGAATGAAATAGGCTGTAAAATCAGAGAAGTTTCAGGAGAACCCCGGGAAACCCTCTGGCTCCAGCAAAGACTAGGGATAACTATCCTCCGGGGCAATGCCACCAGCGTCATGAGCTCAGTTCGACTGGACTGGGTCATGCCACTGTGTGAGGCCCGGGCAGGAGTGGTGTATCCGTAGTCTTTCCGCAGTAGGGTAAAACAAAACATAAACATTATTTGTATTTAACATGTGTGATGCACATAAATAAAAGAGGATGTGTCGGATGGTTGAAAACCACAGTTGCTCGCGCGTTTGGGGCTAGCAACACGTATTATGAAAAACATGTATCCTCCTTCATTCACTGTCCCCCCCTTCACTCACTCAACCCCACAATTTGCAGGAGGATAACAGGTTTTTCACAATACGTAGACGGAGGTCTTTAAAAAAAAGAAAAAAAAGAATCATGGCTGACCGAACAAACGCCTGACAGTCTAATTAGTTTACCTGGATATAATATAATATTTCGATGTGACGGAGGACGAGGTGGAGGTACTTGTAGATATGTACGTGATGATATACAAGCTAACTTAACACCTTAAGAGCGGCCTATGCGGTTTATTTATATGTACCGCCCAGCGGGGTGTTTTTAGCCAAAATAGGGCTGTTTACGTGATCATTTTCATGCCTAAATAAGACCCAGTACGTAAAACAAGTATCTATCCCTGAAAGGGCATAAACAGAGCTTTCTAATGACACCATAACGATCCTTTTATGATGGCTAGTTTTCTTGCAATAACCGTGCAACGCGAGTGCAAAAAGCAGGTAATTAGCCACTTTCCCGATACAATTCCGTATATAGCGAGTGAGAGAGGGAGGAGGGAGCTGAGATTCGTGTCAGTAGGTTCGCCGCGGTGGTCTGGAGCAGTCATACGCTCGCTAGTCTCCTGCCACCACTTGTCTCTCTCTCTCAGCAACATTACGTTCTGAAATTGCCACTCGACCTATGTCGAGCGCCGCCACATAGTCCAGCTTTATTAAAAACGACTTATGTGGTGAGCCGCTTTTTAAGGGTTAATAAGTGATTCAAGCACCTACAAAAGTATTGAACAGATTATGGTTGAAATTACACTGTCGTAAGCTCCCTTCTATTAGTGTAGGATGTATATATAGACACTGTTATTGCTTAACAGAATCTTTTGATTATCTTGTGGATGCTTTTACAAAAATGAACTTTCATAACAAACCACTATTTATTATAGGTGACTTAAACGATAACCTACCAGATGCTGGCGCTAAACTATATAAAATTATCAAAACTACATCAAATAATAAATTAATACACCCACTAGAATGACAAATAACACTAAAACGCTTATTGTCGTGTTTATTACAAACGGGCCAGATATGGTTAATAATGTTGACGTCTTACCATCAATTATAGCTGATCACGAGTATATTACTGCTAATCTAAACATCAGTAAGCCTAAAAGAACTCTTGTATAAAAAACAGTACGTAGTAAATGTTCATATAGTCCTGGAAACCTCCGTTTTCATATCAATGAAGCTAAACTTGCTTTATATATAATATTATGTACTGATGATGTAAATGTACAAGTAGAATTAATAACCCAGGTACTAAATAGTAGCATAGAATCCTGTGCTCCAATAACCACTAAGTTGATTAGACGTCCTCCAGCTCCTTGGATAGGTAATGATATAAAAAGTCTAATAAAGGAACGAAATCACTCGCACACACAACTAAAAGAGCACAGAGATAATGCGACTTTAGCTGAGCTGTATCATTCATCACAAATGATCGTCAGAAAGTTGATTAAAAAAGCCAAAACTCAATACTACAAAAAACAGTTCAGTGACTGTACTGGTGATAGCAGTAAAACATGGGAAATTATCATACAACTTATCCAAGATCATCATAAAACAGATATCAATAATCAATTTGAAGACTCAGTGTCAATGGCAAATAAATGTAATGAGTTCTTTGCGCATGTAGGCAAAAATGTTTACGAACAGACACAAAGAAATATAAATTACTCTCATCCTGAGAGCGCTTCACCTACCATAACGCTACCACCAACTATGTTTCAACCTACTGAAGTAGACACAGCTACAGTTATTTTACCAATCAAGCACTTAAAAGACACAAGTGCAGTAGACGCTGATGACATAACATTAAGTTATATTAGAGATGCACTATCAGCCATAGAAATTATCTTAACTATAATCATAAACACATCAATTGATACTGGTCAGTTTCCACAGCTTTGGAAGCATGCTCATATAGTACCAATTCATAAATCAGGTAAAATAACTGAGGCTAGTAATTATAGACCTATTTCACTCCTTCCCATTTTATCAAAGATATTGAAAAACATTGTCACTGAACAACTCTTGAAATTACTAGAAAAACATGAATTTTTTTCCAAAACACAACATGGTTTTCGAAAAATTATGTCAACTGAAACTGCACTATTGAATATATGCAATGGAATATACAGTGTGCATACAGATCAAGTATAAAAAAAGGTAATTGGAATCCTTAAATATCTTCTTAAAATAAGTAAAAGCCTAGATAAAAACACAAGGACACTAATCGTTCAATCTCTAGTAATAAGCAAACTATTCTACTGCTCTACTGTGTGGGGGATGGGAAATAAAACTAATCTAGCGAAAATCCAAAAACGTCAAAACTTTGCAGGAAAAGTATCACTGGGTTATGTTAAAAGAGTGATTCAGCAACCCCATTTTTAAACAAATTAAACTGGCTCAAGGTACAAAGCACTATAATTTACGATATCAATATTTTCATGTACCAAGTTTTCAATGGATTATTTCCTTCGTGGTTAATTAAAGTTTCCAACGTAAACCATATACATACTAAGGACACAAGACAAAACCACAACATCTATTTACCAAGGAAAACTACAAAAGTAGGATGTAAATCTTTAGATTATGAAGGTCCACTTCAGTGGAACAAACTCCCAGAACACATAAGAAATGTAACTAATATAAAGTCTTTTAAGAATAACTTGAAGTCACTATTGCTCAGAAAACTGTATCACAATCTGTAGGTTTTAACTATATTGTATGTATTTTTGATTCTCCTGTATATAATTTTAATAATTTATAGATGTGTGTGAATACCCATGCAATTTTCGTGGAATAAAGGAATGATTATCATTATTATTATATATTATATGAGCAGATGACAGGGTCGCAGGTATTAGACAAAGCAGCACAGTTAAAGTACATCATTATACGAAGCTCAAACACCAAGTTCCCTATACCCACCTATAGTACACCGATGCTCCCTGGTGCTCCACAAAATGGACTACGTAATCTTGTATGGTTAGTGAGGAATAAATAGGAAGGACATTACAATGGACTGTGGGCAGCACAAAGAAACTCAGATATATGCACACACGCTATAACAAGTCGTGCAATGTCTAAAGGCTATAACAGGACATAGTAACGACCCATTCAACAAAGTTGTGTATGGGGAGGTGTGGTGGAGTGGTGTTGCCACTGGACTGGTAAGCCAATGGACCCGGGTTCAAATCCCGATATGTCAATTGGAAGATATTATTGGGATGGAATTTGTGCTGTACCTAGTATCAGTGCATTACCACAAAGCCCACCGAAACGCCAAATAAATACCCTCATTGTTACCTGATTAATTAGCACTGTATGAATATTCCCATATTCAAAGTAGGCTATAGGGGGGCAATGCCTAGTGAATTCATTGCTCAATAGTTGGCTTTCTGAGAGTGAGATTGAGGGTTCGAGTCTAGGAGGTGAGACAATGAAGCACTAGAATGAGGCAGCTTCAGAGATGGGACTGCTTCGAGCCATGAGTGAGCAACTAAGCCCCATATATCTTGTGAAGGCAAGATGGCAGGGGCTGGTTGCAGCTAAAAAGTGCTTCACATGTCTCACTCCCTAGACTGGAACGAGACCTCACGGGCTTCACCGTTCATAACGATTGAATGTACAGGCTCTCAGCCTATGCCCAAGAGGGAATAGTTGGAATACAGAAACAAATAAAATCATTAACCCCTCTTTCGCAGCTGGCGACTTAAGTAGAAAGAGAAAAGTGGCCTATACCTCGGCTGACGACTTAAGTAGAATGGTTAATTCCCGCTATAATTTACGTAGGACACTAAATCTGGTGGTCAGGCAGTGTACTATAGACTCCTTCCCACTGCTCCTCACCACGGGAACGTTGGTCAGTACAACTATCGCAGCTGTGATGGATAGAAAAAATTTGCCAGTGTCCGATTCCGTGTGAGGGGTAGTGCGAGGGCGAGTGAGGGGTGAGGTGTGAAGGGAGCGCGGGCATAGCCTGTTTAACACTAGACGCTAGGCACGACGGTCACGGCATACATGTGTGCGTATGTGCATTCTTGGTTGTAGGCCTGTGTACCCAGAGAGAGAGAGACTGACTTTAGTAATGTTGCAAGCATATTAATTTCATGGCATTACCTCTGAAAGCCTGTGTACATGTGTGGTGTTGCTATTGGGAGGGAGGAGAAGGAGGAGAGAGAGAGAGAGAGCGAGAGACAGGGAGACAGGAGGGGTGAGAGAGAGAGAGAGAGACAGGAGGGGTGAGAGCGCGGGCATGAGAGAGAGAGAGAGAGAGAGAGAGGGGGGGGGGGGGAGAGGGAGCGAGAGAGATTATATATATATATATATATGAGAGAGAGAGAGAGAATAAAAATAATAAAAAGAATAAAGAGAAAATATAAAGATCTAAACACACACATGTACGTGTAGATCCTAGCGGTACACAGGCCACAGGCGTATGCTCGCCCCTACAAGCAAGAACACACACACTCACACATGTACGCCACGGTCAGCGTCTACACCCACTCACCTCCACACTCCCTTTCTTCACAGCTGTTCTCTCGCCTGCCAATCTTCCTGCGCTAGATAAATCTACCTATCTACCTATAAGTAAATAATTTCGGTGACGGACCTGTGACATAACACAGAAATTACACAATCAAAATCGAAGCGGGTGAGGCCTAAGAGAGCGAGAGAGAGAGAGAGACAAGGACAAAGCAATTGGCAACATCGGGAGATAAATGGGGAATGACAAAGAGAGAGAGAGAGGCCAAGTCAGATCCCGGTGCATACATCCGAACACGTTCGGGATTCTGCCTTGAAAGTAACTCCTCTTCATCACCTCCCCTCTCCCTCCACACTTGCTGCAACATGCTAGCTAGACTTTTATAGGGAGACGAAGAGTTGCTCGTTCCAAAAATCACTGTTTCGTTTGCATCTGAGCTATAGTTATGGCGCTACGGCGAGCGAAATTGAGCGAATATTTGTGGAATCTGCCCGCCAGGCAGCACGGGGTAATAAACGTACTAGCCGTCAGGGAAGGGTTAACATTGTGTGGCATATTTCTGGTAAACCTTATGCATCTAGTACATCTGCCACGTCCAACACACTATTGGTGAATCAAATGTACACTCACAAATACTAAAAGTTGCTCAGGGATAGGTCCTTCCTTGACCTACTCCACCCTGGGCAGGTGGAAGAGGGGGAGTCGGTTCCATGTCTACCCCCACCTTCCACCCGCAAACTATCCCCAACTCCCCCACCTTCCTTCTCTAGCTGACAGTAAGTGATTGGCGACGATTGTTCTCATGTATTGTAAATTATTGTTAAACTGTCTTTGCACATGCTTATAAGGGCAACATTTTAAATTTATGAGGAATTCATTAATACAATATACTGTATAACTGTAACCTCAAAATAAGTTTCTTTACGCAACGTGGGTTACACAAATCTCGGCTGTAGTGGTCTTGTGCTTCTGTCTCTTCCTCTCTCTCTTTCTCTCTCTCTGTGCATGTGTGTGTCTCTTTCTCATTGCACTACTTTGTATGACAAAGACTTGATGTGAATTGAATAAAATTATACCGTAATAAAATCCAATCTCTTACAGTATTCAGGATAGTATGTTCACCATTATTGCAATACACATCAACTCCACGATCTAATCCTAGGTTCTCAAATTAGTTACACAGTCGGGCTTTAATAACATAAACGGAAAGGAAAGGACATAAGAGATAGGCAAAACAAACTGAAATGATTACCGAAATATTTTGACCAGTCCAACTATAGAATGAAAGGTATCTTAACTCCTAACCATCGGGGCCTGACTTAAGTCTGTGTGCAATTTTGGCGCAATATAGGCTCTGAGAGAGAGCCGAGCGGTGGGAGGAGCGTAGGTTACCTCATGACCGCTCGCCACGACCGTCGTGGGCCCACTGACATGTACTCCACACTACTCCACCCTCTCTCACTCGCTACACACGTAATTATGTAACTAAATTACTGTATTTTAGCGATTTTGCCCTTCGGTTGCACGATCGTTACAAGACAACCAGTGATCGTAGAAGGATGGTTCGGGTGTCATTGGAAAGCTCAATTTACGGCCTTTCAGGGATACATACTTGTATTACGCTCTGACTCTTGTTTATGCATGAAAAAGAGCACGGAAACAACCCCATTTATGGTAAAAAAAAAACGCTGGGGGGCACGGTTAAATATACCGCCTAGGCCGCTCGTTGAGTGTAAATATAAACCCCTAGAAACACTTTCTCTAAAGTATCTACATTGTTTATCCTCCCCTTTTTCCCCAGCTAACCTAATCCCACAAGGACCCCAATGGAAATATGCCTAACGGCCTTATTGGGCTATCCTCAGTTGGAATTATGCAAAGCTGGTACAGGTTACATTTGTAACCTACTATGTGGTACCAACATTGTAAAATGCTAACTGAATAAATAATATTATTAGGGGTTCGAGCCCTGCGGGGAACCCCTATTCTATCTATCTATCTATTGCCTGACGCCGTGATCCCCGAAGGTGTGGCCACGAATGAACCGCCCCCATGCACCTCTCTCCCCAGTCAGTCGACGTCCCTCCCCCCAACCAGCACCGCCTTCGTTCATGTACTTCCTCACTCCCTCCTTCCACCTCTCATTCGGTCTACCTCTCCCTCTCTGTCCCTCCACCTCGCTCTCGTACACCCTCTTAGTCATTCTCTCGCTTTCCATACGTTCCATATGGCCGAACCATCTCAAGTTGTTCCTTTTCACACTTTCCAGCACATCTACCTCCACACCACACCTCCTTCTTACTTCCTCATTAGTCTGTCTATCCCTCCATGTAACTCCGCACGCACTCCTTAAGTAATTCATTTCCACTGCTCTCACTCTTGGTCTGAGTCTCTCAACCAACGTCCATGCTTCGCTTCCGTAAGTCAGTGTCGGGATAACCACACTGTCATGCAAGGAATTCTTCACTTCCATACTGAACACCCTATTTCTTGTTACTGCTTTTAGCGTTCCTACAACCCTCTTCCCCTGTTGTACCCTCTCCCGCACTTCTTCATCCATAGTCCCATCTTTACTCAACACACTGCCCAGATACTTAAAAGAGTTGACGATCTCCATAGCCTGACCGTTCAGCTTCACCTCACACTCTGTGACTTCACCCCTTTCGAAGACCATAACCTTGCTCTTCCCCGCATTTACCTTCAAATTCCATTTTTCGCACACTGTTCCAAATTCATTTACCAGACCCTGCAACTCCCATTCATTATCACTCATCATAACTGTATCATCCGCAAACAGCAGTATAGGTAGCTTCCACTCAATTCCCTCCCTTTTCAGCGATACACCATCATCCACTGCTCTTGATAGTATTTCTTTCATGACTCCATCCATATATACAGTAAACAACCACGGGGACATCACACACCCCTGTTTCAAACCAACATTCAGGTCACGTACTGCTACCTTTGCACCCTCATACATGCTCTTCACTGCTTTCAGCAACTTGCCCTCTACTCCGTATATTCTAAGCACTTTCCACAAACCTTCTCTATCCACTCTGTCATAGGCCTTCTCCAAGTCCATAAAGGCAACATACACTTTTTGTTTCTTCTCCAGAAACTTCTCCACAACACAATTCAGGGCAAAAATCTGATCTACACATCCTCTTCCCTTCCTAAAACCTCCCTGCTTGTCGCCTATCCATTTCTCCGTTCTCACTCTCACTCTTTCAATCACTACCCTACTGTATACCTTCCCTACTACGCTTAGAAGACATATTCCTCGGTGGTTACCACACATTCCTCTTTCCCCTTTGCCCTTATATAGGGGGACTATTATGCCAGTCTTCCAGTCATTGGGTGCACTCCCCTTCTCCCATGCTAGTTTGCACATTTTCCATACCCATTCTATCACTATCTCACCACCATACCTCAACATTTCCCCACACACTCCATCTGTTCCTGGTGCTTTCACCAACTTCACTCTTTTCATGGCTTCCCACACTTCTGACCTCCTGATCCCCACCTCCTCCTCCACTACTTCTCTTCTTCTCCCTCCCATACCATATCCAGCTATGTTTGCTGGCTCTTCATTCCTTACATTTAGCAACTCACTGAAGTACTCCCTCCATCTTTCGACTCTCTCTTGCTTCTCGGCTAGCATTCTCCCATTCTTATCTTTCACACCCTTACTGTTTCCATTGCTACCTTCCCTAACTTTCTTGACTTCTTTCCAGAACAGTTTCTTACTCTCCCTCCATTTTACACTCAGATTCCTTCCAAATTCCTCATCTACTCTTCTCTTACTTTCCTTCACTACTCTCTTCACCACCCTCTTACTCTCCACGTACCTCGCTCGTTTCTGTCTCTCGGAATAGGGGAACCCCTATTGTAATCATTAAATCTTCTTATCTTCAAAATTGTTTTTCCACGCCGGTTTTTACGCATTAACTCCAGAACCGCTTTTTAGATCGAGATCAAAGTTTAACACAAGGTGCGTTTTCGTATTGGGCAACTTTTGATATGCCAAAACATCCGAAATGGCGGCCAAACAGGTCCGTGGCAGCCGATTTCCCGAGAAATTTGAAACCTAAATACCGTCTCTCCCACTCATAGGAAATTATTGGGCTTTGGCATATGAACTCCACTACTAATGCTCCGCAAATGTTATGGAAAAGGTTTTGCTTTGCAGGTGTTTTTTTTCGGTAATCTTGAAAAAAAATCGAAATACACTTAAAAATCCACATCTTGAAAACTACGCAGATGATCAAAGCCATGTTTGCGTAGGTGGGTGAGGCTCGCAATTCCAAACGTGTTGGTACCAAAAAAATTGAAATTGGTGGAATAGTTTGGCCGCAGCAGCGAAAACTGTATATTCTTAAATTACTGTAAACCCGTATTCGGTACCCACACAACGTTTTCAGTCTTCAGTCTATAGGCTTCCCCGCATCCCCTAGATTTGCTTAATAATTCTTAATTTCATCCTTCAGATCCATATATTTTATCAAATTTAACTCTCTCAAAATAGTTCGAGTCCCTACGAATTCCACCAATTATTTAACCAACCTACTTATACATACCTACCCTACCAAATAAGAATGATAATTCAAATTTACTTTTGGCGAACAGTAGAGTTTTGGCTATGGTTTTTAACAATTCTTTCCTTTGACAAATGCTTACTTTAATAACAATATTATGGCCCTTCAAAGTTTTGAAATTTGTTGGTTTGGTGTGACTTACCTTCCCTCCTCCCTCATGCAGCAAGCAACGTCTTCAGGGGTTCAAGAGTATTGTATTCTTCCATAATATTATATATAGTCCGGTTTTTACACAATAACTCCGGAACCGCTTGTCAGATCGGGACCAAACTTTGACACGAGGTGCATTTTTGTATTGGGCAACGTTTTATATGATATCCAAAATGGTGGCCAGACACGCCCGTGGCAGTCTTTCACACCCAACCCTTCGATCCCACTATAGCACTCGGTAGCCTATTCCACATATCTACAATTCTGTTGCTAAATCAATAGAGGCAGATCCCTTACACAGCCAGTCTCTCTCTCTCGCTCGTTTATTTGCACACCGGTACAAATGAGGCAGATCCCTTACACATGCAACTAAGGTGAACATGGGAATCTGCAGAGAGACAAGTGGCCCACATAAGGCAGATCCCTTTCACATCCAACCCATTTTGTCCTTATGACTATCTGATTTTATCTTGAAATTCTCTATTGTTCTTGATCCCACTATACCACTAGGTAGCCTATTTCACATATCTATGACTCTGTTACGAGAGAGGCAGATCCCTTACACAGCCAATCTCTTTCTCTCTCTCTCTTATTTGCACGCTGGTACAAATGAGGCAGATCCCTTACACATGCTACCAAGATGAAAATGGGAGTTTGCAGAGAGCCAAGTGGCCTCCTTCCACACCCAACCCATCTCATAAACGTGATATGTTACACACTTACTATACACAAATGTTATCATATACACTCAACCCTCCATTTAATAGACTAAAAGGGGGGATGACCAGTCCGTCCGGTGCTAGAAAAGTATTACATTATGTGACAATTCCTCTCCCTTGCTTTTGGTTCACACATTGGTTTGGTTGTTTTATTATCCTCTGCTTCATGATATCTCCCTATTAAAGTACAACAATGTTAGTTGTTTGGTATGTATGTATTCTGTGATTAATTTCTAATGTGATGGAATAGATCTAATGTTTAGATTTATTGAAAGTGATAAAAATTATAAAACTAAAACTAAAATTATACTGTAAAACGAATGGTACATCCTCCCATAAATGTTATGCCCATAAATGGCATTCCCCCTTTCTTTCAGTTCACACATTGGTTTAGTTGTTTTATTAGCTTTTGTGTCTTGGATATATTCCTATTATTGTACAGAAATAATAGTGGTTTGGTATGTATTAAATCTGTGATTAATTTATAATGTGATGGAATTGAAAACATGAACATCCCATCAACTCATTAGAAATATAATTATTGAAGAGACAAATAACAAGATTTCCCCCATATTATCCTTCTGGCACAGAGCTCTTTGACTGGTAACATGTTGCCATACAAAGGGTATTGTTTTTCCGATTTATTAATTTCCTCATTTGGGACAAATGAGAAAAGCTGGGGGAAGAGTTTTAAATATTTTTGTAATAACTTGTGTTTATTTTAGTTTTTAACAGTTGTTGGAATATATATATTTTTAATTCCATCACATCAAAAATGAAACTCAGATTAAATAGAGACCATACATCAATTATTTATATCCATTGATAAGAGAGATAGAAATAAATATAAATATAAAAAGGGAAATCAATTTATATACATGTAAATATAGATAGACCAGGACCAGCAGGTCCTGTCCATTAAAGTTAAAGGCAATATCCGTTAAAGGGAGGTCCGGTGAATGGAGGTTCGAGTGTACCTGCAACCAAGATATAATTGCAAGAAATAGGAACATAAGAAAATGGGAGTCTGCAGAGAGCCAATTGGCCCACACAATACAAATCCCTTTCACACCCAACCCCTCTCATTAAACTCTCTCTCATACACACACACACACAAAATAGAACATAAGAAAACGGGAGTCTGCAGAGAGCCGATTGGCCCACACACGGCAGATCCCTTTCACACCCAACCCTTCTCGTCCTATCAAATTTTATGTTGAGGCTCTATTGTTATTGATCTCACTATAGCACTCGGTAGCTATTCCATATATCTACAACTCTTTTACCAAGCGAATAGAGGCAGATCCCTTACACAGCCAATCTCTTTCTCTCTCGCTCTTGTTTGTTTGCACACCGGTACAAATGAGGCATATCCCTTACACATGCAACCAAGATGCAAATGGGAGTCTGCAGAGAGCCAAGTGGCCCACACAAGGCAGATCCCTTTCACACCCAACCCATCTCATAAACGTTACCTGTTATTTACACTACTTACTATACACCCATGTTATCATATACCTGCAACCAAAACACAATTGTAAGAAATAGGAACATAAGAAAATAGGAGTCTGCAGAGAGCCAATTGGTTCTTTAGGCTAGGTATCATTTTGGTAACTCTACGTTGAACTCGTTCTAGCTTGTCTATATATTTTTGGTAAAAAGGGCACCAGGATTGAACGCAGTATTCCAGAAGAGGACGGACTAAGGAATTGTAAAGAGTTAGGATAACTTCTCTGGATTTATACACAAATGACCTGCCTATAAAGCCAATTATTTTGTTTGCCTTCTTAACAACTTCAGAACATTGTTGACTCGGTTTTAGGTTACTCGATATTGTTACTACCAGATCGGTTTCTCTGTCTACACTCTTAAGCTGAGTGCCATTCATCGAATAGTTTGCTTTCTCATTTTGGTATCCAATATGTAGTACTTTACATTTATCCCCATTGAAACTCATTTGACAAATTTGGGCCCAACATGACAACTTATCTAGATTGTGTCGCATATTATCAACTTGTTCTTTTGAGAGTACGCTATTTACAATTTTTGTATCATCAGCAAACTTTGAGATAGTACAAGTGAGACCCTTATCTATGTCGTTGATGTAAATTAGAAAGATAATTGTTCCTAGTACCGATCCCTGGGGTACCCCAATACTTACATGGGTCCATTTAGATGCCTTACCATTTATGACTACTCTTTGCTTTCTGTCGCTGAGCCAATTTTCTATCCATTTCAATACACCGTCTTGTATTCCATGAGCTTTTAGTTTAAGCAGTAAACGTTTGAGGGGAACTTTGTCAAAGGCCTTTTTTAAAATCAAGGTCTATAAAATCTACAGCTTTACTTTCATCATAGAGGTTGAGGATATCGTGGAAGAAGTCTAAGAGGTTTGTTAAGCAGGAACGTTTGTTACGAAAGCCGTGTTGAGTATCTTTAAGTATGTTATTTTCCTCTAAGTGATTTACAAGTCTGTCTCTTATGAGTGTTTCTAGAATTTTACATACAACTGAAGTTAAGCTAATTGGACAATAGTTACTGGGTAAGGATTTACTGCCTTTTTTAATATTGGTGTATGTTGGCTAGCCTCCACTGATCAGGCATAGTTCCAGACTGCAAGGATTTATTGAATAGCAATGTCAGTGGTTTGGAGAGATCATCCTTAGCTTCCTTTAGAACTCTAGGTGAGATTGTATCCGTTCCAGGCGTTTTATATACCTTGAGTTTATCTAAACATTTCAATACTTCTCTCTCTGTTATGGTGATATTGCTTAGAACATTAGAAGTGTCAATCTGAATCGGCGATGCTGTTGGGATATCACTGAGGTCTTCTGTTGTAAAAACTGATGCAAAGAAGGTATTGAGAGCATTACTCATTTGTACTTCGTCTTTGGTATATTCTACATTTTCATCAACTAACCGTCCAACAGTTGAAGTAACTACTTTTTTCTTTCTGATATAACTATAGAATTTGTTCGGGTTTGTTTTACTTTGATTCGCCACATGTAACTCCAGGGTCTTTTTACTTTGCTTAATTTAATGTTTTTACTCTGGGTCGTTGTTCTACAAATTTCACCCGTTCTTCGTCATTTTGTGAGGATTTTAATCTATCATTAGCAATCTTTTTGGCAAGCAAACATTCTGAAATATCTTTATTCCACCATTTGGGGTTATCATTATGGCCTGTATGCCGTATTTTCGATGGTATGCAGTCTTGCACTGCTTTTAGGTAAGTGGTTGCGAATAATTCCCAAGATGTATTTATGTTGTTATTGTTAATAAGAAAGCTCCAGTCAGTTTCTTTAAACATAGCTCTAAGTTTGCGAAAGTTTGCTTTCTTGAAATTAGGGACTTTCTCGTTGCTGCTATTTAGTTTGTTAATAGTAAACTTTAAAGTGAAAGTTATCGTACGATGATGGCTGTTACTGAATTCATCACCAAATTTCAAATTCTCTATTAATTCTTCTTTTGTTGCAAGTACAAGGACAAGAATGGTATTACCACGGGTCGGCGATCAAACAAATTGATAGAGCGAACTCTCTTGCAAGTTCGCATACAAGTCATGTCCGGAGTGTGATGTAAGAGTATCGCCCCACTTGGTCACAGATAAATTAAAATCCCTCAAAATTACGGTATCTTGCGAGTTACTTTCATCTGCAATTTGTTCATAAATTTCTCCGTCAGTTTGCACTGATTGAGCTGTAGGTCTGTATAATAATGCAAGTATTATTTGTTGTACCAGTACCTTTATTATTCTTTATTAGCTCAAAGGATGTGTCGATGTTCACAATTTGAGGTTTTGACAGGAGGGTCGGGTTAAGGCTTTCTTTGATGAAAAGTAAAACGCCACTACCATTTTTATTTATTCGGCTTTTCTCAAACATTACATAACCGGGAAGTGAATACTCTGCTAAAAAGTCTCTGTCTTCTATATTGAGCCAAGATTCTGTTATGCCAATCACGTCATAATTTTCTGTAAACACTAGTTCCTCTAAATCTGAAAATATATTGCGTATGCTACGAGCGTTTGCATAGAAAACCTTTAAATTTGTGATTTTAGATCTCACGGAACGCTCTTTAATAACATTTTTGATTCTGGTCGGATCTACATTTATGTTCATGGCTGTCCTTGGTCCTCGCTGTTCTCGGTCCTCAATGCTGGCGGTTCTCGGTTACCTCTGATTTTTGCTTGGCGTTGGATGATTTATTTCGCTGCTGCTTCTTCTCGAATGGCGTGTTTTGATCCATGGCTGCGGACTGATTCGTATAGGAGACGACCGATGCCTGCTGAACCCACAGGGTTTAGATGAGTACCATCCTTGCAGAACAGTGTAGGCTGGTTATAGAAATTATCCCAGAGGTTGATGAATTCAACTTCTTCCTTCAGACACAAAGATTTTAGTCAGCTGTTTGTGCTGAAGGCATTGTCGTAGAATTTGTCAGGTGCATCGATCTTGGAAAGAATGCCAGAGATGATGATATTCCTTGACTTGTTTTGTAGTGGTGGATCATCTTGCGATATTTCTCTATCAGCTCTTCGGATCTGGTGCGCATGACGTCATTTGAAATAGAATGGATGACAAAAAGGTATTTTCGTTTGCATCCTTTCTGGTATCTTCGAAGGCTTCCACAATATCGTCCAGTCCAGCTCCTGGGATGCAAAATCTCTTTCGTCGATTTGGGACTCTGTCACAGAACTCTACGACCTGTCCTCGTAGGATGGAATCCACAACGAGCCTGGTCTCTTCTGGTTCATCTTCCATCTCTACCAAGATCTCAAATCTGTTTGACATTGTGACTGGTAGATGAGACCTTTTCTGCGTTGACCGTGCACCGTTCCTCACTGGTGTAAATCCAGAAGCCTGTGGTGGCGAGACTCTGCGTACAGGTCGGGGAGAAGAGTGGTTAGAACGGGGGCGAGGGGTTGGCACTGTTTGTTATAGCAGGCTTCTTGCAAGAGGAGTGGGGGAGAGACTAAGGTGAACAGGGCGGCTGTCCTGGTTTGATATCGGCTCAGGTTCATCGGAAGCATCTGCTGCAGTAGCTACTACAGGTGTTGGATTGTTGGCAGATGACATTGGGGCGGTGGTGTCAGCTGGAGTTGAAACGGTGACTATTGGAGTTAGTGATACTCCAACGTTGAGTGTTACAAACTCCTGGAGTGATTCCAGCTTCATGGTGAATCTTGTTGTGGGCTTCATCCAATGTTGCTGTCAAATCCTCTCGTTACTGGCAGAGTTGGCAGACTTGTAGATTGGCAGGAGCAAACATGGAAGCACCAAACCTACCGGCGCAGTTCGTACAGGCACGAGGCATGGTGACGGTCCCTCTTTTCAGATATCTTCACTCACTTAAAAACACTTCACTCACTTTAAAAACACTTCACTCACTTCAAGTCGCTTCACTTACTTAAATAGGCCTAACCGAAAACGAAAATGTTGAAATAAGCAGAAGTATGTTATCAGCGATGATAGCCTAACCAAAATTTAAAAAATTGAAATTACGCAGAAATAGGCTACCAGAGATGATACCCTAACTGAAAAACAAAACATTTCAAATACGCAGAAATAGGCTACCAGGGGTGATAACCTACCTTAAAAAAATAAATATACAGTATATATATATAGAAAATGTAACTAAATATACAATTCACCAAATAGAGATTTTATAAAAATAAAATGTAACTGAACACAAGGGGTTATTATACTTTATTTACCCACAGAACCCCAGTGACGCACGTGATACGTCAGCAATGTATGTAACGGTAAAACTCCAGCGCCGCAGCACCTGCGTCGGCAATTTCGACATTATATACTCCTGTCATATGGTAGCTGGAGGCTTGAGGATGGTATGGGATATTCCTTATGATGTTGCCGAACAGTGGCGGTAATCGGCAACCCACTAGTCCAGCCGCGCGGGTAGATACGGGCGGATGGAGAAAGCAAGTTTACCCACTTATCTTACCAACACTTTCGATCTTATTTATTCTTGTCCTATGATAGCTAGCAGTGTCAAATTTGTATGGGATATACCTTATAATGTTGCCCAACAGTGGCAATACTTAGTAATACCCAAGTCCAACCATGGTGGTGAGTGGGGAGAGAGAGCGCGGGAGGAGGGAGGAAGTGGAGGACTGGGTAACCAGACTCGCCAGTTGTCTTGTGTAGTTCATGGGTGTTTGACGTACCTCGTCGCCTCGTGATGTGTATCGCTCTCCTATTGCTCGCCAATGCCCCATGACATAGTTGACTCCCCAATAAGTGAGGAAGAGGAGGAGGAGGATGACCCAGACCCAATGGTATTCCTCTAAATTCCGCCAGGCCGTAGTAGGGGTCAGAAGAGAGGAGAGAGAGAGAGATAGTCCATGAGCCAAGACCCGAATTTTGGGATATCGGTACCACCCGGGGTGACTAATTCTCTTAGGTGTTTTTAGCTTGCTACATGTCTCTAGTTTATGTTTTGATATGATAGCCCTTGCACATTGGTAGCTTAATGGTCGTTATCACTTCTTGAATAGACATACCCTACCGAAAATTCCGAAATTTTTTAAAATGTCAAATTTGGGGACAGGAATGCCTAAATGTCAACAAAATGCATATAGTAATTGTCACATTTAATACAAGTCCTGTAAATACACACTAAGCATGCCATGGGCTTGTACATACTATTATGGCAAATTACTACTCCTAAATATCATCTACGTCAGACTCGGAATCTGACTGTTGTGCCACCGGCTCTTCTTCAATAGCCTTGTTCTGACATGTCTGTAACCTGCACATGTCCGTGCATTTTAGACCATTGCTGAGGCAAGTACACTTAGGGAGTTCGCATGACCGCACACACTTGCAAGACAGTAGCTGCATAACAGCATCTGGTGCTGGTGAGCCTCGCATCCAGTTGACGGCAAGCTTACCGTCCTCATCTGTCATCCAACCGCAGTCTGTTGGGTTCGCAACAAATGGCTGGCTCTGAAGACTTCTCCTCCAGATCGCAGCCTGGTAGTTTGCACGCAGTGCATGCATGAAGAGGCAGTCCTCACAAGGAGGGAGTTGACTTGACTCTACCTCTCCACGTCTTGCACAGAACAGCTCATACCGAAGCTTGTTTACCTTAGTTGTGTGGGTAGATGGTAGGTACATGTGGCAGGTGATTTCCTGTAGCTTCTCAAAGAGTTCAGGAGACACTTCCCATGAGCGTCCAAGTTCGTGAAAAGCATGCTGGTATGTCTTGTCCATCTTCACCTGCTTGAGTGTCGTCATCTTCCCTCGGCCAGCGAATGCACTGACGGTATCACAGCCTGTAAAGGCATGCATACCAATCAATGAATCACACACGCTGCCTCCCAGTGTGCGGCTCAGTGTGGTGATATCCAGGAATCTTGTCCGGTTCTTCGTCCCGCACTTCTGGAACAGATGGGATGGGATCTTGTGGCACATGCCAAGACACAACACCATGACGTCTGTATCTTCTGCAGTGATGATGACAGACTTGTTCCCAGATTCTGCTGCATGAAGTGCATGGAGAAGAAGGCGTGTGTCTGCTTCTTCTTGAGTTGACTTAAGCTCAGGAGCCTCTTCCCACTGCTCTTTGGTGATCTTGAAGCAGCGCTGCTCACATGTGACATACAGCTCCTTGTCCTTGAGCTTCTCCCTGTGCTGTGGTGCCTTCCATTCTTCTACCAAGAACTTGATAAGACTTGCCTTGTTGGAGGAACTACCGAGTAACTTTCTCCACTGCTGGATGTTGTGCCCAGGTTGAATGTTCTTGAAATGAATTCCTGTGCCTGCACTTCTTTTGGCTCGTTCTGCATCCTTGATGGATGTCTCCTTGTAGATATCAAACACAACATCAATGCGCCTGCTCTTAGCACCTTCATGAACAGCGTGACTCAGTGCTGTACCTGCAAGCTGTGAAAAAGTTTTGTCGTTTCCCTTCAGTTTTTGGACCAGGCTCATCCCATCAATTATGGTAGCAGAGGGCTCGGGTATCACTTCTGCAGGAGAAACATTCCTCTCTAACTCCTTTGCGAGGGCAGCCTTGTTGGTCTTGCGGAGAGACCCATCACCGCTGGCAAGTGCCCAAGGCAAAGGCCCCAGGGGATGAGCCAAGACATCACTCATTTTGAGCTTTCTGTTCTTTGTCTTTGAATCCTGGACTTCCTTGGTAGTGTCGACATACGCAGTCTCAATCCTAGGTGGCCCTGCCCGCCGCCCAACATTGTATATTGGCAGCATTGATGATGTCTGAGTGATGCTTCTTATCTTGGACTTGGTAATCTCTGGCAGGACTTTCTCTGGCACAGAGCCTGCAACCTTGGACTGGACAGCAATGCCATTGACTCTATGAGAAGTACCTGCTCCACTTAGGGTCTCTTCAAGTCGGTCAATGTTATCCCAGGCCAGGGTTGTGAACACACCAGGGTAGATGTTTGCTGGCAGTGGAATGTCATCCTTTGAGCATTCCAGCTTCTGGATACAAAGGGCTGTATCGATCTCCTCAAACATTGAGTAAGACACACAGTGACCAAGACGATTCAGAGTTCGGATCAGTTCTGTGTTTCCTGTCAAAGACTTTACAGCATTGGTCAGCAGTACGTGCTTGGGTGGTTTTGTCTTGCCACTGGTAACAGCAAAGACCAAGTCACTGCCAAAGGAAGTGGCAAGACGTTGAGCTCTTTCAGAGGGAGTTTCACACTCACACTCTCCTGTCAGCAGGGTGTGCAGGAATTGAGTGACTGCTGCAGGAATGACATTCTGATCTGTATCGGGAGGCCATGGCTGACTCACATCTTGTTTATTGATCTCATTCCTCAGCTGCATTCCTGCTTTGGTTAAGACATCTTCAGAGTTAGCTGCTCTTGCTTCTTGCAGGTCTTTTGCCATTTTGTGTGCTTGCCGGGCAAGGTCGTCCATTGAGAGGCTGCGTGGATAGATTAGAAGCTTTCCTTTCTCATCTGGGACAAAGCGTAGTGATTCTCCAAACTCGGTTTCAATCTTTCGGCGAACATGTTTCTTTGTCGCTGGTTTCAGTTGGATAATACCACGGGACATCATGGATCTCTCAAGCCTAGATGTGAGGTTTGTCATAGGCAGTACCTCTGGGTTGGGGAATAATTTGGTCCTTATATACAAGCAGAGTTCCTCGAGGGCTTCTGTCTCAACCTCTTCGTAGCGTGCTTCCTCGCTTTCTTCCTGATTTTCACCTGCACCCGACCTGGCGGCCGCTGGGAAATCATCTTTTGTGAAGAGTTTGTAGCACGACTTGTGGTAGTGACCCTCTGCAGCAACAAGGTCTCTGCTAACTAAACCAAGGATTCTCTGGTTGAGTTTCCTTATTGCTGCTCTGCGAATCTTCTCATCTGCTCGTAGCTCAACACACTGTATGAGTGGCTCCCTTGTCTTTGTTGTTTTTATGTACTTGCTTGACTTCTCGCAGAAGATACATACTTTGGCATACACCCTGCTAGTACTAGGGGCATCCCTTGATGCCCTCCTCCTGGGGTCGACGCTTGCTGATTCTATCTTGACACCCTTGGCAAGGATAGAATCCAGTGACTTCTTCATTGTAAAGAGACTACGACATTTACGGTGATAATGTATGTGTGGTATTCCTCCTTCTTCAAGGCCCTTGGCTGCTTCCAGGACTGGATCATGCTGCCTGATTTCTGCAGCCCTGAGCAATGTGTTCCAGGAGTCCAAATCCTGTGGTGACACCAGAGCATCGCTGTCATCATCAGAGCAGTGGATGATACAGTCGATCCGTGCTCTCTTCCTCGCAGATGGTTCCATCCTGCCGTCAAACAGTCGACACACACCTGCAAAAAATATCACCATTAAACCATGAACAAACAAACACATTACATGGAAACCACTCTACATATGTTTGCTCCTTCCAATAATAAATTATCCCCAAAATATAACAAAAAATCCCCAAATATGAAATAAACCCCTAAATATGGAGAAACTTGAAATACACATCGGAATAATTCTTGTAGAGAATCAAATAAGCTACAAGAGCTGTTAGAATATATTTTTCAATGTTCCCCATATTTAAGGATTTATTCTAGATTTAGAGGAAAATACCCAAAATATAGAGTATATTCCGAAATATGAGGAAATTTGAAAAATACCTAGGAACAACTCTGGTAGAGAATATAATTCTACATAGGTGTTCAAAGTTTCGCGATGATTGTGTGATGGATTTTAAAGAAAATGAGGAAAACGCTGAGCGTCACGCTAAAAATCTTTATTTTTGGGTAGCGCCCCTATTGCATCAAAAAAATTAGACTAAGCTACCAGTGCGAGAAGGCTATCATATCTTAATGTACTTACAGTCACTCTATAAACATTTTAGTACCATTCGTGTTTAGTCACCCCAGGTGGTACCGATATCTGGCCTGGCTCATGGACTAAGAGAGGAGAGGAGAGGTTATCATGTTGCTATGTACAAGGTCTTCCCCACACCCACACTCTCCCCACCTCCCATACTCTCACCACTGAAAATACAATGTCAAAACTCATATTTCTAAGTCAAAAGTGCCCAAAACAATGTGTAAAACTCACATTCTAACTATAAAACATACGGTAAAGTATAAAATCAATAAACAGTGCATGAGGGAGGCATTGAATGAAAGGGAAAGTTATGGGGGAGTGGGATATCTGTCTGCTGGCCTTGTGTGTACGTGCGTGAGTCCATGACCAAGATGGCCGCCAGCCCACCAGTTGCCATGGTAACCAAGACGCCCGCGGGACTTGCCACTCCCTCGACACTTATAAAACTTGAATCTATGCACTTATCACACCGTAACTTCACTTACAATGACATTATGTGATACATGTTGCTAATATATGAACTACGAAGGCACACATTCTGCTCGGGTGGTGTAAATAACCGTCACTCAAAAACTGGACGCATCGTACAACTGCCATGCTGCCGCGCTCAGCTGTGGTGGTGCGGGCGGGAAGTTTGAAGACCGCGCTGCATCAGCTGATTGTTGAAACAAAAATTACAGATATATATATCTACAGTAGGATACTGAATACGATAACTACTTGAGTTAATAAGAAAATACAAAGGTCGATTAGAGGTGCGCGTCGTCTGCTACACTCACAAGGTAGAATGAAAAAGTAAACAACAATGTTTATCAGTCAGAAAAGCAATAAAATGACATGCACGGCAACTACTGAACTATGTGGAGGTTTAACACCTTACGAGCGGCCTAGGCGGTATATAATATGTAGCCACCAGCGGGGTGTTTTTACCCAAAATAGGGCTGTTTATGTGATCATTTTTATGCCTAAATAAGACCCAGAGCGTAAAACAAGTATCTATCCCTGAAAGGGCATAAACAGAGCTTTCCAATGACACCATAACGATCCTTTTATGATGGCTAGTTTTCTTGCAACAACCACGCAACGCGAGTGCAAAAAGCATGTAATTCGGCACTTTCCCCATCCAATTCCGTATGTAGCGAGTGAGAGAGGGAGGGAGGAGGTTTTTTTTTTTTTTTTTTTTTTTTTAAGAGACAATGAACGGAGGAAGGAAAAACACAGATAAAACAAAAAGGTCCATGTGCCTAAAGGCATCCTCCATTCATAAAATGTTTGTAACAACTGGATTTAAACATTTGTTGATTGTAAGTTTGTGGAAAGCAATTCGAGGGAAGTGAATTCCAAAGAGTAGTAGCTCTGGGGATAAATGAATTCTGATAAGCAGAAGTTCTGCATTGTGGAGGAGAAAGTGTAAATTCATGGGCGCTCTCAGCTGCCCTAGTTCTACGGGGAAAGATGTGGAGAGGCGGCACAATTGAAGCAAGTTCCTCGGAACAATTGCTGTGAAAATATCTGTAGAATAATGCAAGGGATGCAACGTTTCTTCGTATGGCTAATGTAGGAAGGTCCTGTGTGATTGCAGGGTTATTGATTAATCTAATAGCTTTATTTTGAATTTTGTCCAACTGCCTCAATGCAACCACTCCACTTCCACCCCACAGAGGTGAACAGTAATCCATCTGAGAGCGCACATGACTTTTATATATTACGGCCAACTGCTCGTCAGTGAAGAATTCTCGAACTCTGTACAGGAGTCCCAGTTTTTTAGAGGCATTCTTAGCAATGCCTCTAACATAATGTGTCCAGCTCAAGTTAGTAGTTAATGTTACACCGAGAATGTCAATACTAGGGGAAGTGGGAATATTTACATCATTAAAAAATATATGGGAGTCAGTGAGATTCTGTCGGTTAGAAAATTGAATGTACTTGGTTTTCTGTGCATTAAAGGAAACTAGATTCTCTTGTCCCCATTCATTAATTCTAGAAAGGTCCCGGTTCAGAGAAATTGCAGTGTTTATTTTTGAATTTATAAGATCGGGTTGGGTGAAAGAATTGGTAAATGTGAAGGAACTGTGGAGTGTTGAGTCATCTGCATAGGAATGTATTGGATTATGAGTGGTAGATATGAGATCATTGATATGAATGAGGAACAGAGTTGGGGCCAAAACTGATCCCTGGGGAACACCAGCATTTATTGAGTGAAATTGAGAATAAAGGCCATCTACCATTACACGTATTTTTCTGTTATGAAGATAAGAAGAAATTAGTGGAACTAATGATGCAAGGCCGTAGTGTGTGACATCTTCGACAATAAGGATTGATGCCAGACTCTATCAAATGCCTTTGATATATCCAGTGCTATTGTATGTGTTTCACCATGTTGGTCTGTAGCTTGGTTGATTTGATGCGTAAGAAGGCAAAGAATGTCTGCAGTTGATCGACATCGTCTAAAACCATATTGCCTATCACTGATTAATTTATTATTCTCCAGATGCTTAATTATGTGATTATTTAATATAATTTCAAAAACTTTGCCAAGAGTGGAAGTTATAGCTATTGGTCTGTAGTTTGATGGATCTGAAGAGGCACCTTTTTTAGGAACTGGATGGATGTTTGCTTCTTTCCAGGGTACTGGGAAGCATGAGGTATGAGTACACAGACGGAAAAATTTTGCCAATACAGGAGCGAGCACCAAGGAGCAATTCTTAAGTACTATTGGAGGAATTTCATCTGGACCAGGAGCCTTATCTACTGAGAGATTCTGCAAAATAGTTTTGACATGTCTGGTGTGGATCTTAAGTGAGGGAATTTCAGGTGAATTAAAATTAAGTACAGGGACATCTTGATTTATTTCATCTAAGGTTGAGTTGGTGGAGAAAATATCTGCAAGAAGGTTAGCTTTACCTCGTGGGTCACTTACAAGATTGCCAGTCGGAGATTTTAATGGTGGAATGGATGAAGCAGTAGTGAAGTTGGATTTGAATGAGTTAAGAGTAGACCAAAATATTTTGTTATCATTTGGATTATTTAGAAGTTTATTTGCCTGCTTATGGAGAAAGTTTGATTTAGTTAGGTTTAATACAGTTTTGGCATGATTCCTGATGTTTCTAAAGTAATTAAAGGCTTCATGTGTTTTTGATCTTGTGTATGCATTGTAGGCTATTGCTTTTTGTTCAGTTACTCTAGCACAATTATGGTCAAACCATTTAGGTGAATTAGATCTTTTACTGTACTTTTGATGAGGAATAAAAGTTTCCATTCCAATTTTTACAAAATCTTGTATGTGGCTCAAGGTGGAGTGTGCATCATCAGAAAAGAAAGAGGTCCAGGGAATATCAATAAAGAAACCTTGAAGACCCTCCCAGTCTGCCCTATCGTAATGCCATTTAGTCACCAAAACAGGTTCAGAGTGGGAAGGTGTGGTAGGTGATAGACAGGTGGCCTGTATCAGACAGTGATCAGAAGATCCAAGTGGGGACCTCACTGTAACATCATAATTTTCTGAATTGGTTGTTAAAAATAAGTCCAGTAGGTGGGAATTATGATTAGGATTATCTGGTACACGGGTGGGTTGGTTGACTAGTTGAATGAGATTAAATGAGTCTGCAAATAGCTCACATTCAAGACCAGCATCATCAGTCCTGGCTGAATGAGTGAGCCATTCAACATTATGGACATTAAAATCACCCAACACAGTGATTTCAGAAGAAGCATTTAAGTTGAGGACACTGAGTTGTGAGGACAGAGAATCAAAAAGACTTTGCTCTGGAGGAGTATTTGGGGAACGGTAGATGCAACATATGTATTTAAATTTACCAGCAGAAATTAATTTGTATATAGAATAATCAAAATAGGGACAATTGAAACTAGTAACCTCCTCCAGGGCAATTTCAGATTTTGCGAAGCAACATACACCACCTTTAGGTCTGAACTTTTGGAGCAGTGATAACCTGGAAAATTAAATCTAGATGTGTCAGATGTGGATGTTACTTGAGTCTCTGTCAAAAAAAGGAGAGTAGGGGATTCTGCTTGAAGAAATTGGTGTACAGAATTGATGTTAGAGTGAAGTCCCCTTATATTACTAAAGAAATAGCTGTACTGACAAGCAGCTTTGGGACGTTGCAATGCTCTTGACACAGTCGCATGATGACGACCGGGAGGGCCCTGTGTCAATAACCCAACCCTGCCGGGGGTGGATATCCGAGGGACCACCAGGTTTGCTCTTAACAATTGTACTGCCATATTTATAAGGTAAGTGTATGGTGTTACATGTATGATATGTAGTGGGAAGAGTAGTATTTTATGGATAGAGGATAGCGATGTAGGGCAATGTCGTGAAGTTGGATGTGTATGTTATATAAAGAGGGTTTTCCTGATACCCTTGATGTGTGAGGCAGAAAGATATGTATCCAGCTACCAAGGCCTGGGAGAGAAAATGGAATTCAGGCTATTCCCTGAGTCTCCCGAAACCTTGGCGGTAGTACTTCCCTGGGCGGGGCTGCCTACCCCTACTACCTACGATGTCTACCTATGTAGGTGGGATTCATGTCAGTAGGTTCGCCGCGGTGGTCTGGAGCAGTCATACGCTCGCTACTCTCCTGCCACCACTTGTCTCTCTCTCTCAGCAACATTACGTGCTGAAATTGCCACACGACCTATGTCGAGCGCCGCCAGATAGTCCAGATTTATTATACTCGACTTATGTTGCGCGCCGCTAGTTATGGGTTAACCAACACTTAACTACTGTTTATGCAATGAATAAAGGGAATAGGGTTATGAAATACTCAAATTATGATCGAGTTTTCTCAGTGGTGATGCAAGGTTGTTGACGCTGCTAGAGCCGGCTGATTCAAGATGGCCACCTATCTTTCTTCCACCCTCAAATTCTAATGATTTTTTGTTTAATTTGCGGCGGTAATGTCATACATTATGGTGACAATTACTGTAAGACAAAGCTATAGAAAAGACAGAACATTATATCCCATACGTGACCTAAGATACAAATCGTCCAATAATAGTATCCAGTGTTCCACTTTTGATACTAGGCCACTGCATTGCTATCTGTTATCTGGTGATATCAGTCAATATATCGCGGCAAATGTTTGCAGATACCGATGTAGATACAGCGATCAGACTAACAACAATTATTCGCAATTTGATTCGGTATACACACACACACGCACACGTACGCGCAGGGAATGAGAGAGAGAGTGAGTGAGTAAGAGTAATGGAATAAATATATGGACAGGAGTCAATATTGAGATCCTGAAACTATGTCAATATTAATGTGCATGAGTTAATCACAATGTGTATCAGTTTTTCTTCTGTGATTATAGTCTATTCATTACAATTATGACAAAACTCTATAAACCTCTATAACTCTAAAACTACTTTTTGATATGTGTATGAAGGAGACAAAAGACATGTTGCTTGTATCGAGTGTCTCCCCCAAATCCAAGAGAGAGTGACAGCAAAATTCAAGGGACTTTGGGGTAAAAAAGCCTGGACTCACAATGTTAAAAGCAGTGTAAGTCATAGGATGAAGGAGGGATTGATTGAGGGAGCTCCATAGTTCATTTATTGAGTAGAAGAAAGACAGAAAATTTGACAAATCTTGGGTTGGAGAGCTGGACAGAATAGGAGTAGGACTGTGTTGAAAGTTGGGTGCCTCACACTCACCACAAGGGAGGGGGTATGCCCTGATAAAGCTCTGAAGAACACTGATTGTTGTAATAGCAATAGTAGAGTGAAAGAGATGCAACATTGCAGTGTGTAGAAAGAGATTGTAGGGAACTAGTAAGAGGAAGTGAGTTGATAAGACATGGGTGGAGCCTCGCCACACATGTGAACAATACTCAATACAGGGGCGCACTGTGCCCTGATACAGAGCAAGAAGCTTTGCGGGGGTGAATAACCCACGGAGACGATTGTGCACACCTAACTTTTGGGAAGTTGTTTTACCGAGAAAGATCGGATGAAAAAGATACATCTAGAATATTGAGAAAAGATGAAGGGTTGATTTGTGTTTTGATGAAGAATAATTGATAGTCTTGTAGAAGATTGGGATGGAGAGATAGAGGGAGAAATTGGGTCTTTGAGGCGTTAAAAGTAACAATATTTTCTCTCCCCGCGTCAGAAATAATTGATAAATCGGATGATTAGCACTCTATGGCCCTTTTATGTGAATTTTGGAGTGATTGCATGCTGGGTTGATGTGAAAAACTAGTTGACTAGTCTTACGTAGAGTCATCAGCATATGAGTGGATAGGACTAAGGGTACGGTTGAGGAGATAACCCAGGGACTGCAGCCAGACTCTTAAGAGGTTCTACTGGGCGAATGCGGCCAGACTCTTCAGATCCAAGGCATAACAAAACCTTTCAAAACATCCCAGTGGCACTCAAACCAAAGCAATTTGTGATTAGGTGAGATATTTCCCCTCCATTACTTGCTACCACTCCTACGCATGTGTCCCCTCCCCCCCTCCTTGCTCCCCCACCCCCTTCCCCCACCTCAATTATCAGGTATTTTCCCTATTATTGCCGATATTTATTGAGTATTTTCGTGCGAGAACGGATGGGAGAGAGGGGGTAGGATGGAGGAGTGTATCTCTGACCCTCTAAGCCAGTCTGAGAGCTCCCCTTGTCTTCAGTACCATGCCAGAGACAAGAGATTGAGGGTGTCTCTCTCACCGGTCAAGGGAAGATTACAACAGCGGGTCTAAAATATATGATTTTCACCAGCCAATTGCTGTTACCACTTGATTTATTGCTTTCCAATGTTCATATGTTCATATTAAAAGTAAAATAGGCGCATATGGATAAGTACTAATTATATATATGGTAAATTGACGATTTTAGTCAGGAATGAATCAAATACATTAGCATGGCGGGCACTTTCAAATACCATAGCTGCGCAGCTTATTAGTTAATGAATATTAGAAAGATAATTGGAGACAGGACAGAACCCTGAGGAACACTGGAGTTGCAAGGTTGAGGAGGTGAGCGATGGCCGTCCACAACTACAGTTATGGTTCAGTTTCCTGTAATTCATGTGGGAACTGGACTCATTTCACCTGCACAATACTTGCCTCCAAGAAACACTACACGAACACCTGGACCTGTTTCTCATGCCCCTCCCTCTCCCAATCAAATCCCTCCCCTAAAACCCATCCACCTCTCCTCCCCAACCCACCTAACCTTCCCATACCATCCACTCTCCCCCCTTAAAACCTGTCCACCTCTCCTTCCCAACCCACCTAACCTTCCCATACCATCCACATCCTCAACTCAACACACCACACCCCAACCTAATCCATTCTCACCCTCATCTCCTGCACCCCAATCCCCACCCCCACCACCACCTCACCCATCCCAACCCTACCCACCCTCACCCCCACACCATCCTCGTGCAGCAGCACCCAATGTACATTGTGCACATAACATTAACATTCTCCAATTAAACATAGATGGTATCAACACAAAGAAACACAAACTCTCACACTTCATCAAACAACACAACATACACGTTGCCATCTTACAAGAAACAAAACTCCACACAACACAAAAAACACCTACATTTCATGATTTCACCACCATTAGACAAGACCGGGCCGTCGGCGGCGGCGGTGGACTCATCACCCTGGTACACAAAGAAATATCATACATAGTCACCAGTGTACATACCAAATCCCTCCTCCCCCCAACTAATAACACAACAGAAATATAATCAATTAAAATACGCACTGGCAACAACTCCCAACATAACCATCATAAACACATACATCCCTCTCCTAACATCCCCTACAGTACCAAATGAATACAGACCACAATTACAACAGATCACAAACACCCCACACATCATTCTGGGTGGTGATTTCAACGCAAAGACGTCGGCCTGGTTTGTCGACAATCCCAACTACAACACCAAACAGATAACCTCATCATCCTTAACGACATCCATCAACATACCCATATTTACCACCAAGCCCTCTATAACCCATCATCTCCAGACATCACCTTCTGCTCCCCAGAACTCGCCCCCACAACATCCTGGATGGTGGTTAGAACCTTAGGCTCTGACCACCTTAGGCTCTGACCACCTTCCGATCATTATCACCACCAAAACCAGACTCACCCCAGCTAGCCACAAACACCACTTACACCAATTATAAGAGCTAACTGGGAAGCATTCACAAATGAGACAGAACAACACTTCACAACTCTAAACAGCATATCCATCACTAACATCAACAAAGCTGTACACATACTCAATAAAACTATCCAAAACGCTGACAAGAAACACATTCCAATAGGTAACAGAAAAAGACACAACCTCAACTTCACACTAGAAATTCAAAACCTCATCAGACAACGTGACATACTGAAACACTCCCCAGCACCCCACACACAAGACATCACACAATAAATCCAAGCACTCAACACCCAGACTAACAACAAAATACAAGAACAACAAACACTAAATTGGAATAACTTCCTACAAACACTTGATCACAAAACACCAAAAAACTCTTTAAAACACTAAACAGCATCACACTTTCCAACAGCAACACAACACAATCACATGCTGCAATCACAACAACATACTCTACTCCTTCATTTAAACAACAAGCAAACACTCTCATCAATCACTTCTCACATGTCAGCCACCTAAAACCCCACAAAGATGACCGACGTGGCATCCGACATAAGAGACAATTACCCACAGACCCTGACTATACACCCTTCACCAATCACCAGACAAAGCACATCATCAGCAATCTCAAGCACTCACACGCCTGTGGCCTAGACAACATAAGCAACATACACCTCAGACACATGGGACCACAAGGCATACAAACACTCACTAACATATCGAACTACAGTTATTCGCACAACACAATACCAGACATCTGGAAGCATGGTATCATCATCACATTCCCAAAACCCAACAAAGACCCCACGCTACCCTCCTCACACCGCCCCATCACACTCCTTTGCACCCCCTCCAAAGTCATGGAACGCCTTGTACTACAACTAATTACACTCGACCTACCCCTATCTCCAACACAACATGGCTTCAGGCCACTGCACTCCACAAACTCTCTTCTCATAGACCTTACACAAAGAGCTTTTGACAGCATCAACTCAGCTAGACCACCACACAGATGTTACGACTGAGGTTTAAATATATCAGGGCTCTTATTCATTGGACTAGTAATGGCATAAATGCTATAACGGAAAGCGCTAGATCCAACCTCTGACGTATATTCCCAGTGAACAAAGTACACAAATACTCTACAGAGTTCTATATGTAATAATAGGTTATTAAACTCTCAATAAATGTGCATCTACTCTAGGCTTAATGTTATGTGAAAACAGCCTATTACTACCTATAACCGAAGGTGCTTGGTTATGGTATGCAAAGTAAGGTGGTAAGAGAAGTTACAGCTTACATTACTTTAATTAATAACTGTCAGGCACTCCTGCATGAAAGAAAGTGCACTAAAGTCCTTCAACACCAACAATGAATCTTCTTTAAATGTTAGATGCTATAAAGATGCTCGTATCGGAAATGGAACCCAAAAAGGCAGGCAGCGGAACAATGCTCGTGCAGGCTATGCACACAAAAAGGCAGAATATATAATGCCGTCGGAGCCAAGAATATCCTAAACACTACAACAATAATAATGATCGCCACAACAAAAAGAGCCTAAGTCGTTTGTGTCTCAATACATCAAACTAGGCTGCGAAATGCTTGTGTAATCATAAATGGGTATGCATAAAAAAAGAGTACTTGGTTTAACCCGTCCAGCCCCAGCGACGCGTCTGACGCGTCGGTGATGTATGTAACGCACAGCCCCAGAGACGCGCCTGACGCGTCACCCTAATTGCGCCGACCGTAACCTCAGGTGTAGCCACTCAAGAGGGCTCAGATTTGTATGGGAACTGTATACGTATCCCACGCAACCGTGTCGATGGTTGAAAACTCTCAAAGTCCACGTGCGTGCGCACGAGCATGCAATAACATGTTTTTTTGGGATAATTGCCTTCAATTTCTTACTCTTGTAAAATCCGTTTTCGGGGGCTCTGTAGGACCATTTTTTAAGCTTTTTGAGCGGTTTTTCGTGGTTTTCCCTTCATTCCTAACCCATTCGCTATTGTTTCTGGAATAAACAAAATTTTGAAAACCGGCCGGGTTCTGGTGCGCAAACATTACAAAACTAGCCGGGGCTCCACGGATTAATATACTTAACCCTTAATTAGCGGCGAGCAACATAAGTCGAGTTAAATAAAGCTGGACTATGTGGCGGCGCTCGACATAACTCGAGTGGCAATTTCAGCACGTAATGTGGCTGAGAGAGAGAGACAAGTGGTGGCAGGAGACTAGCGAGCGTATGACTGCTCCAGACCACCGCGGCGAACCTACTGACACAAATCTCAGCTCCCTCCTCCCTCTCTCACTCGCTACATACTCAATTATGTACCGAAAGTACCGAATTACCTGCTTTTTGCACTCGCGTTGCACGGTTATTGCAAGAAAACTATCCATCATACAAGGATCGTTATGGTGTCATTCGAAAGCTCTGTTTATGCCCTTTCAGGGATAGGTACTTGTTTTACGTTCTGGGTCTTATTTAGGCATGAAAATGATCACGTAAACAGCCCTATTTTGGCTAAAAACACCCCGCTGGGCGGTACACATAAATAAACCGCATAGGCCGCTCGTAAGGTGTTAATGTCTACTATGATTGATAAAGTCTAGCTAGAGTCAATGATACGAGATACTGGTGCGCATGGCATGCCGCATAGCCTAGTGTAAATCACAAGTCTGTGCGTCAAATATTACGTTATAGTGAAGGGTAGCTCTCTTGAGAAACCTTAATACCGAAGTATCAAGCGTTCTCCTGGCGTACCTCAAAGAAAAACAACCGAGATTAGAACAGTGCAGAATGGTATAGGCAAACAGCCCTCATTCGTGCATGCTCTACTCTCAATGGCACACAGACTAGAATTGACCCAATCAACTCCAGTTCTCAGGTATGTCGTGCAGCTTTTACCTAAAGCAAGCACTCATAGGAAACAATACCTTATAATATCAGACCCCTAGTCTAGCATTATCTAATCCAGCAGAACACTAATAATTATAGGAAGCGGCAGTATGAAAGCCAACCAATGCTTCGTGATCAACTTATCTTAACAACTAAACATACATGGTTATATCAGACCTTAACACATAATACAACTGGCCAGCATGAAGCTGATTTTGCAGAGTTAACCAGAGGGGGTATAATATTAATAAAAGGTGGTGAAAGATATGGAAAAAGAGAGAGGTAGGCAGAGGAAAAGATTCTCAGGTGCAGAGCGGGGAACAGGTGTCAAGGGAAAAGAGAGATGCGTTCTAGAAACCAGATCTGAGGGAGAAAGTGGCGAGGGAGCTGTATATATACTCGCACTAGCTCGAGCCGCGTGGGAAAAAAGCGGTGACAAGTCCTCTAACCACTACCAAAGTATCTAGCAAAACATTACATCACCAAGCATGGTAAAGAACTCCCTCAACCAATCCCCACGAGGCCAGCCAGCTATAACGTCATCGAGTATAGAAAAACACTACGCGCCCCCTCTCACTCTGTTCTACTCTCTCTCTCTCTGATCCTATCATTACTAGTTATGGATAAAACATATACTTTACAATTAAATATATAAAGCCTTGACATGGGTGAAAACAAAGAGCCTTTCTGGACTGCCCATGACACGAGCTTTCATATGAAATAAAGCACACAATAATACATCAACTGTAGCCACATCCACTGCCCTGGCGATCCTAGCGAGTCACTGTAGGACAAGCCATGCGGTTCTAATGGAGTGGTTAACGTCACACCCCCCCCAAGATTTTTCTCAGAGGCCCAAGGCTCACAAAAATCTGATTGTTAGAACCCATGCTATATCTCTACTTCCCATCACCCAGCGGCAGTAAAATATCTGGCACAGTTCTCAACAAAACATTTTACAAAAGTATAACCTTCCCCAACACAATAGGTTAAATCATATGTAGTTATGCTCCTCAAGAGCGAGCTTCTCTAGTCCAGCATTCTGAGAGGAGTGCAACTCAGAATTACTGCTATAACATACTGAAAAAATTCAACTATCAAAGAAAGAGTTTTTATTTGATTTTTATGTTTATAATTTGTTTATTTCGGCTGCACTATAGGGGCAAGCCTAGTTTTTTCTTCTATACCAAACGCTCAACATTACGACCCAATACGCTGGGCTACAACCGCGAGCCAACAAGCACCAAGCGCAAAATACTATTCAAACTAAAGCAGGAGGCTACCCGTGTGTCAATCTACCCAGGATCATATACCCTTGAACGACCATCTGCAACCACGTTGTCACAACCGGCAATATGGCGTATGTCCACGTTATATACCAGTAACCTTAGTGACCACCTGGTCAGCCTCATATTCCGATTGTGAAACTGGTCCAAAAACTTGAGAGGGTGATGATCTGGGTAAACTACAATGACCGGACCATAGGCTGGAACATTGACCTCGAAATGCCCCAGCGCAAGCACATCCGCCAGCAGCTCCTCCTCGACAACAGAGCAGCTCCCCTGGGCCGAATTGTACTTCTCCGAGCAGAATCTAACAGGATGCTCCAGCCCACCATCGTCCTTTTTCACAAGGACGGCACCAGCCCCCACACCACTAGCATCCGTTGCTAGTTGGAAAGGTAGGCTAAAGTCAGGGGCCCTGAGGATCGGGTGAGTGCACAACAGGTGTTTTACTTCTCTAAACGCCTTCTCACACTCAGGCGCCCATTTGAACTTCTTATCCTTCCAGTTATCCCCCACCTGAGCTTGACTGTCCCGTTCTCCTTCTCCACCTTGACTGCTAAACGTCATCACAGGCACAGGGAGAGGCTCAGGGGGGTGCCTCCCATACGCCTTCATGGGATTAACATGACATAACTGATTGCGCTTCCGTCTGTCTGGAGTGGCTACCAAGTAATCCAGGTCTGATAGCTCCTCCACCACCCTATAAGGACCAGCGTACTTCGCGGATAAGGGGTGACTTACAAGGGGCAGTAGAATCAACACCTCCTGAACCACGTGAAACTCCCTGAGTTCAACCTTGAGGTCGTACCTGTCCTTCCTGAGGGCCTGAGAGCTAGTCAAATTACGGCCAGCCAACTCCAGACTGCGCAACATCCGTTCTCGACTGTCGAGGACACACTTGAGCATAGAATAAGGTTTTTCTGCGCCCTCCCATACTTCTTCAACCATATGGAGAGGCCCTCTGACACGGTGTCCAAAGACGGGCTCATTAGGGCTTAATCCCAAACTCTCCCCAGGTACCTCCCGCACAGCAAACAAAACACATGGCAGGCCAAGATCCCAATCCTTCCCACTCTCAAAGCAACAACAACGAAGCACAGATTTTAAGGCTGAGTGCCATCGCTCTAACACACCCTGGCTCTCCGGATGATACGCAGATGACACAACCCCAACAATCCCATGCTGTGGCATTGCTTGAACAAAGAGGCTAGAAGTGAAGTTGGGTCCCTGGACTGACTGAATCCCCTGCGGGTAACCATACCGGGAAGAATACCCTAGCAAGCTTCGGACCACCGTCTTCGCCGACCCATTTCTCATAGGGTACGCGTCAGGGTACCTTGTTGCTACATCTCCCGACTGTGCATCACTGTCCTCCTTCAACTCTTTCGTCTTTTTAAGCCCATCCTCTGCCTTTTCAGGAACAGTTACTGGGTCTTCTCCAGACTCGAAATGTGGTCCTAATAATGAGTCCCCGAGAAGGTCCGTTGATACTAAACTCTCAACCGCATCAACTTTCAACCCCTTCTCGGTACCCTTCCTCCGCTGATCTAAAGATTGTTGACCAGAATGTGACTCCCTGGATGCAGGATCTCCGGTGACAACACCCGCCATAGGCTGCACCGGACACTTCTCAACCCACTCCTGCTCCTCCCTACTCACGTCGGCCGGCTTCTCGGCAACGACCAAGGGTGGAGCCTCAGAAGTAGGTCCCGCAAAGTCGTTGCCGAGAAGGAGGTCGATGCCCCCAACAGGTAACTTCTCCATAATTCCTACATCCAGGTCCCGAGTCACACCATCAACTTCCATCTTCATTCTTACAAGCGGGTATGACCTTGTCGCATTAACTCCCTGAACCACAACCACCAGCGCCGTATTGACAGGTTTACCAGTGAAATTTCTCAACAGTGTTTGCGATGCCCCAGTGTCACGCAAAATTCTCACCTCATGTCTTCTACCCCCCAACTCCACACAACCGAGTCCCCTGTGGTCACTAAAGGCATCACGGACAGGGAATAAGCCTTCCGGATCCTTCTGCACTGGCAGTGTATTTACCTCGGAAGAAATGCCTCTAACAAACTCCGATGTCCTCTTGAACACTCCAATGCCGTGAGCAAAAGACACGGCTGCCGGAGGAGGTCGACTAGGGCACTCATTTGCCTTATGACCCTCCTGGTGGCACCTAAAACACATAAATTTCGGTTTCGGCTTATACTGTGATGTAAAAGGCCCCTGACTTTTCACATACGGTGTGGTGTTAGGTATGGCTTCAGTTTTAGTTTCATTGCTCTTTGGTTTAAATGTGTCATTGCTACGGGGAGGGGAAGGATAACGGTCCCTAGCACTTGCATCGTACTTCTGTGAGGACCCGCAACCCCGAATCAACGACAGCCGTCGATCAGCCATTTCTGCTGCTTCGACTAGAGTTCTTGGGTTTTTCTCCTTTAAGTTCAAAGTTAGATCACCGCCCGTGCTTTTAAAGAACTGCTCCAACATCATTAACTGCTTAAGTCCATCAAATGTTGTTACCTTCTCAGATCGGAGCCAGTTCCCCATAGCATCGGACAAGTCCCGGGCGTGTTCCAGAAAGGTGCTATCTCTTCCCTTGGTTACACCCCGGAACTTCAAACGGTACGTCTCTGGTTGCAGTTCGTAAGCCCTCAGGACAGCCTCCTTGAGATCCTCATACACAATACATGACTCCAAAGGTAATGCATCGTAGGCTTTAAGACCCTTGCCTATTAATCTAGAGGATACAAGTGCTGCCCATTTATTCTCTGGCCACTGGTGTTCCTGGCACTTCTTCTCAAAGCGTGCGAACCGCTGTACCGTTGCTCTACTCGCGACTTCTCTACGTCCCTGTCGGCACAGTACCTAGTCGACTCAGCTTGGATTTTTGCTAGCTCTATTTGCTGCTCACCTGCCCTGATAGCCTTTCTCTCTTCGATCTTAGCTAATTCGAGCTGAAGCAATAATTCTGGAGATAACCCTTGAGGAGGTGAAGGTGCTACAATGTTTGAAATTACCGGTGGTCCCCCCAGGGGCAACCCACCCTGCCAGTCACCACCCAACTGTGGACGCGTACTCGGGGTCAGCAAACTACTGGGATGGCTGGGAGTCGAGTGTAGGGGAAGCATGGCCGAAGGGCTCTGAGCACTCAACCCATCTCGCTCACCAGTCACCCTGCCCAGTACACACGTTATCAAGTTATCCCTTGTCATGCTGCTAGTACCCGCATGACCGATAGCTGTGGCCAGGCATTGAAGACCGTACCGATTCACACCCTCCAACCGCTCGGCAGTAACAGGCCATTGCAAAAATATCCTAGCATCCTCCTCACAGTTCACCTGATTAACCATATCATCATACTGCTGTTCCTCAGTTTCGACATTACGTACTGTGTCTCCATTCTCCTCTGATCCGGTATAAGACATGATGCTCACAAAAAAAATCTCACCTCAATATTCAGAAAAGAAGCACCCCAAACTCTTATACCTCAATATACACACACAAATTCTCGGAAATACTCAAGGGCTATACTATGTTGCAAAACAAAATTATTCTTGCTGATCCCCGCAAAATATTCCCCCAAAACAAAAAATTTCCCTGCTAATAAATGTAGGTTCACCAAATCCTAGGTAAGGTCGCCATTTGTTACGACTGAGGTTTAAATATATCAGGGCTCTTATTCATTGGACTAGTAATGGCATAAATGCTACAACGGAAAGCGCTAGATCCAACCTCTGATGTATATTCCCAGTGAACAAAGAACACAAATACTCTACAGAGTTCTATATGTAATAATAGGTTATTAAACTCTCAATAAATGTGCATCTACTCTAGGCTTAATGTTATGTGAAAACAGCCTATTACTACCTATAACCGAAGGTGCTTGGTTATGGTATGCAAAGTAAGGTGGTAAGAGAAGTTACAGCTTACGTTACTTTAATCAATAACTGTCAGGCACTCCTGCATGAAAGAAAGTGCACTAAAGTCCTTCAGCACCAACAAGGAATCTTCTTTAAATGTTAGATGCTATAAAGATGCTCGTATCGGATATGGAACCCAAAAAGGCAGGCAGCGGAACAATACTCGTGCAGGCTATCCACACAAAAAGGCAGAATATATAATGCCGTCGGAGCCAAGAATATCCTAAACACTACAACAATAATAATGATCGCCACAACAAAAAGAGCCTAAGTCGTTTGTGTCTCAATACATCAAACTAGGCTGCGAAATGCTTGTGTAATCATAAATGGGTATGCATAAAAAAGAGTAATTCGGTTAATATACTTAATGTCTACTATGATTGATAAAGTCAAGCTAGAGTCAATGATACGAGATACTGGTGCGCATGGCATGCCGCATAGCCTAGTGTAAATCTCAAGTCTGTGCGTCAAATATTACGTTATAGTGAAGGGTAGCTCTCTTGAGAAACCTTAATACCGAAGTATCAAGCGTTCTCCTGGCGTACCTCAAAGAAAAACAATCGAGCTAAGAACAGTGCAGAATGGTATAGGCAAAAAGCCCTCATTCGTGCATGCTCTACTCTCAATGGCACACAGACTAGAATTGACCCAATCAACTCCAGTTCTCAGGTATGTCGTGCAGCTTTTACCTAAAGCAAGCACTCATAGGAAACAATACCTTATAATATCAGACCCCTAGTCTAGCATTATCTAATCAAGCAGAACAAATTATAGGAAGCGGCAGTATGAAAGCCAACCAATGCTTCGTGATCAACTTATCTTAACAACTAAACATACATGGTTTATATCAGACCTTAACACATAATACAACTGGCCAGCATGAAGCTGATTTTGCAGAGTTAACCAGAGGGGTATAATATTAATAAAAGGTGGTGAAAGATATGGAAAAAGAGAGAGGTAGGCAGAGGAAAAGATTCTCAGGTGCAGAGCGGGGAACAGGTGTCAAGGGATAAGAGAGATGCGTTCTAGAAACCAGATCTGAGGGAGAAAGTGGCGAGGGAGCTGTATATATACTCGCACTAGCTCGAGCCGTGTGGGAAAAAAGCGGTGACAAGTCCTCTAACCACTACCAAAGTAGCTAGCTAAACATTACGTCACCAATCATGGTAAAGAACTCCCTCAACCAATCCCCACGAGTCCAGCCAGCTATGACGTCATCGAGTATAGCAAAACACAACGCGCCCCCTCTCACTCTGTTCTACTCTCTCTCTCTCTGATCCTATCATTACTAGTTAAGGATAAAACATATACTTTACAATTAAATATATAAAGCCTTGACATGGGTGAAAACAAAGAACCTTTCTGGACTGCCCATGACACGAGCTTTCACATGAAATAAAGCACACAATAATACATCAACTGTAGCCACATCCACTGCCCTGGCAATCCTAGCGAGTCACAGTAGGACAAGCCATGCGGTTCTAACGGAGTGGTTAACGTCACACAGATCACTACTAGCCACACTCGACATTAGTAAAGCCTTCGATGCCATCCCCCGCCACAACCTAGCAAACAAAATCTACAACACAAACATGCACAACAACACAAAAAGGTGGCTGGCCAACTTCCTAGCAGGCAGATGTGCACACGTATCTTTTGCCGGTCAGTCATCTAGCATCAGAAACTTTCCAAACGGAGTCCCACAAGGATCCGTCCTATCGCCCGCAATCTATACATGATGATATACACCCCAAATAAACTTAGCCTCCTATGCAGATGACATAACTCACATGCACACACCATGACCCAAACACAGCAAAAGATCTCCTTCAACCCTATCTCAACACACTACATGGCTGGTGCATTACAAACAGACTTTTTCAAGCCCCAACCAAATCCACCGCAACCATGCTCACAAGCTGGACAGAACACGAATACATCCCTCAACTCACCATAAACAACACACCCCTAACACATACACTTTCACCCAAAATCCTAGGAGTAACATAAATTATGATACTCATATGACATTCAAACAGCACACCACAAACACGAAAAAGAAACTGACACCCAGACTTAACGCCCTCAGGTCACTTGCGCACACAAAATTTGGACACAACAAAGAAACCACCACCACAGTTTATAAACAATACATAAGATCAGTGATGGAATACGCAAGCCCAGCCTGGGCTTCTAACCTAGCTGAAACACATCATAAGACCTTACAGACGATTCAAAACAAAGCCCTAAAAATCATTACAGGCTGCACAGCTACTACACCCACAGATCACCTACATCAAGAAACCAAAATCCTCAAAGTCAAAGACCATCTGAACATATGAGAGGCACTCAATTCCTGGCAGCAGCCTCCACAAACCAAAACCACCCACTACACTACATGGCAACACACCCACAGACACCAACAAATATCAAAACAATACCCAGTACACAGTATCACACACAAATACTGTCCTCTCTTCCTCCATGCCCACCCCAAACCAACTTCCAGAAGCACATCCATACTCATATCTCTCGCCGATCCATCCACTCACTCATAGACAACACGCAACTGCAAGCACGACCTCCCGAAATCCATCCTTCTGAATCCTCCCTTCCTCGCGAGGACAGAGTCCACCTGGCCAGGCTGAGATGCGGACACCATCCAGCTCTTCTGAGCTATCAGAAGAGACTGGATGACTCCGTCGTCGACACCTGCCCGGGATGTAACACAGCACCCCATACCATTAAATACATCATAGAAGACTGCATTTCACACAATCACTTACACCAACAACACAATAGGAAAGCCCTATCATGGCCATGGCCTTCCTCAGGGACTCGGAGCTGTCCAGCCAGGCAGCTTAAGGAACAACAACAACTACAACAACTATGGAGCGGTCTGAAAGAAAATTAGAGACAAAGGTACAGATAGAGGGATAGAAACCGAAGGAGGGTAGTTTGGAATTTAGAGATTTGTGTCAGACTCTATCGAAGGCTTTCGATGTGTCTAACGCAATATAAAAAGTCTCACCAAAATACCAAAAGTAGGATGACCAAGAGTTAGTAAGATAAGCAAGACGATCACCAGTAGAGCGGCACTTATGGAAACCATACTGGCGATCTGAAAGTAGATTATGGAAAGATATATGCTTAAGAAATTTTGAGTTAAGAATAGTTTTAAAAACTTTAGAGATGCAAGAAATAAGAGCAATAAGACGGTAGTTGGAGGGTCGAGATCGGTCACCCTTCTTTGGGACAGCTTGAATAAGAGCAAACTTCCGGCAAGAAGGAAAGACGTTAGAGGAAAGACACAGACAAAAGAGTTTGCCTAAGCACAGAATCAGCACGGAAAAAACGTTTTTTAGTACAACAGGAGGAACACCATCCGCTCCATACGCCTTCTTAGTATTAAGCCCAGAGAGGGCAGAAAGTAACTCCTTGAAAGAGATTAGGATATTAGGCATAAGTAAGTGAGAGGGAGGTGGAGAGGGTGGAATATCACCGGAATCATCCATGGTGATGTTTTTTAGCAAAAGTTTGAGCGAAGAATTCATCTTTGTGAGAGGAGGAAGTGACAATTGTGCCGTAAGAGTGGAAAAGAGGAGAGAACGACGAGGAAGTAAAATTGTTGGAGAGGTTCTTGACTAGATGCCAGAAAGCTTGGGATGAGCTAGAGTTGGAAAATTCAGAATATTTTTTGTTGATGAAAGAATGTTTGACTAGTCAAAGAACAGATTTGGCTTGATTCTGGGTAGAAACATATAAAACACAAGATTCTTGAGTTTGAAGGTAACGGTATCGTTTGAATGCTTGCTCCTTATTGTTGGCAGAAGTAGAACAAGCGTGAGTAAACCAAGATTATTTTGCATTAGACTGAGAGAAAAGAAAATGGAATGTATGCCTCCATTCCCGAGAGGA
Source organism: Paralithodes platypus (assembly GCA_032716605.1). Classification (NCBI taxonomy): domain Eukaryota; kingdom Metazoa; phylum Arthropoda; class Malacostraca; order Decapoda; family Lithodidae; genus Paralithodes; species Paralithodes platypus. The sequence goes on along the minus strand of CM064507.1, from coordinate 12,018,475 downwards.
TTATCTTGGTTACGCCCTCGGCACACTCCGAGGGTCCCCGGCCACGGAAGCAAAAGCCATTCCATAGGAAATCAAAGAAGACCTGCCAAAGAGCCTCCTAATTGGCAGTGCTAAAGTACTACAAGCGTCGCCGGCTGGGAGGGACAGAGAGGCCGTACTGGAGAGATAGGATAGGAAACAGAGAAAAAGTTGTGATCGACAGAGCCAAACGGAGAGAAAACGTTTACAGTGTAAGTAGAAGGATTAGAGGTTAGATATATGTCAAGAATGTAGAACCAATCTCTAAGGCAGTCAGTAATTTGATAAGGGTACTGGAGTAACTGCTCTAGGTCATTTAGGATAGAAAAGATGTAGGCTTGTTCACCAGGTTGGTCAGTAAACTGGAAGGAGAGCCATTGATGGTGGTGAACATTGAAATACTCAAAGATGGATAAAATGCATTCCAATTAAGAAGTTAGATAGTAAACAAATATTGGATAGCCAGTAGAATTATGGGTGATATAAACAGCGCAGAAATATTTAGTTTGTGAGTGACAACAAAACTTAAGCCAGAGATTTGAGAATTCAGAAGAATCAAAGTTGGGAACACGAGAGAAAGCAAGATTGTGCGCATATATATGCAACATCCCCCTTTGGCTTGAAACTGTGGATAGGGATAGTAGGATGATACAGGGAAGACTTTGCTGTCAGTAGTCCCAGACAACTAGATTTAGGTGAGAAAGAGAAGATCAGAGTTGGCAGAGGAGAGGTGGTCTTCCACAGAGTGGAAGTTAGAGGAAAGGCCACGAATGTTGCAGAAATATATAGTGAGACTCGGAGGTCGTGGCCCAGTGCATTTCTATGGGTCATCATCAGGGGCCAAACCACTCTGGGCATTTCATAATTTTTTTTATTTCTGAAAAGGTTGTGTAGTACAAAGGAGTACAAAGGAGTACAAAGGAAATCAAGCAACAACAGATCTAGTGACCGTTCTAGGTTGCTTGTCCTCCAAAACACTGATGATCAAGTGTCCAAACAGTGGTTTAAAGTGGGTAAGGGAACATTGGAAAGGGAATTACTGCCCTGGAACTAATGTCCGTGGCAGGATTAGGAAGTTAGTAGGGGACAGATGGGTTAGTAACTGAGGGGGGATAAAATAAAGTTATTCATTTACAAACGCAGTCAGTCGCGGGTTTGATGCAAGATATTTGTCTAGGCGAAGTTTAAATGAATCAACGGTGATGCAGTCTACAACGTTTCGGGGAAGCCCATTCCACAAGTTGACAACTCGATTGAAGAAGAAATTCTTAGATTCGTGTGAGTTAAAAGATTTACCAATAATTTTGAAACCGTTTCCCCGCGTGTAATTAGATTGGTCGATAATGAAGTACTTATTGTCGATGCCTTTGATGATTTTGAACACTTGAATTAAGTCACCTCTTAATCTGCGCTGGGTTAAAGGAACTAGAATTAATTCTCTAAGACGCTCTTCGTATCGTTTGTTCTTTAGGCTAGGTATCATTTTGGTAACTCTACGTTGAACTCGTTCTAGCTTGTTTATATCTTTTTGGTAATAAGGGCACCAGGATTGAACGCAGTATTCCAGAAGAGGGCGGACTAAGGAATTGTAAAGGGTTAGGATAACTTCTTTGGATTTATGCTCAAATGACCTGCCTATAAAGCCAATTATTTTGTTTGCCTTCTTAACAACTTCTGAACATTGTTGACTCGGTTTTAGGTTACTCGATATTGTTACTCCCAGATCGGTTTCTCTGTTTACATTCTTAAGCTGAGTGCCATTCATCGAATAGTTTGCTTTCTCATTTAGGTATCCGATATGTAGTACTTTACATTTATCCGCATTGAAACTCATTTGCCAAATTTGGGCCCAAGATGACAATTTATCTAGATTGTGTTGCATATCGTCAACTTGATCTTTTGAGAGTACGCTATTTGCAATTTTTGTATTGTCAGCAAATTTTGAGATTGTACAAGTGAGACCCTCATCTATGTCGTTGATGTAAATTAGAAAGAGAATTGGTCCTAGTACCGATCCCTGGGGTACCCCGCTACTTACATTGGTCCATTTAGATGCCTTACCGTTTATGACTACTCTTTGCTTTCTGTCGCTGAGCCAATTTTCTATCCATTTCAACACACCGTCTTGTATCCCATGCGCTTTTAGTTTTAGCAGTAAACGTTTGTGGGGAACTTTGTCAAAGGCCTTTTGAAAATCAAGGTATATAATATCTACAGCTTTACTCTCATTGTAGAGGTTGAGGATATCGTGGAAGAAGTCTAAGAGGTTTGTTAAACAGGAACGTTTTTTACGTAAGCCGTGTTGAGTATCTTTAAGTATGTTATTTTCCTCTAAGTGATTTACGAGTCTGTCTCGTATGACCGTTTCTAGCATTTTACATACAACTGAGGTTAAGCTAATTGGACGATAGTTACTGGCTGGGGATTTGCTGCCTTTTTTGAATATCGGTGTTACGTTGGCTAGCTTCCACTGATCAGGCATAGTTCCAGACTGCAAGGATTTATTGAATAGTAATGTCAGTAGTTTGGAGAGCTCATCCATAGCTTCATTTAGAACTCTAGGCGAGATTGTATCAGGTCCAGGCGTTTTATTTACCTTGAGTTTATCTAAACAATTCAATACTTCTCTCTCTGTAACGGTGATATTGCTTAGAACATCTGAATTATCAATCTGAATCGGCGATGGTGTAGGGATATCACTGAGGTATTCTGTTGTAAAAACTGATGCAAAGAAGGTATTGAGGGCATTACTCATTTGTACTTCGTCTTTGGTGTATTCTCCATTTTCATCGACTAACGGTCCAACAGTTGAAGTAACTACCGGTACTTTTTTCTTTCTGATATAACTATAGAATTCTTTCGGGTTTGTTTTACTTTGATTCGCAATATGTAACTCTAAGGTCTTTTTACTTTGCTTAATTAACTTTTGGCTTTGCGTCGTAGCCCTACAAATTTCACCCGTTCTTCGTCATTTTGTGAGGATTTTAATCTATCATTAGCAAATGTTTTAGCAAGCAGGCAGTTTGAAATATCTTTATTCCACCATTTGGGCTTATTATTATGGCCTGGACGCCATGTAATGTGTTATGTGTTTGTGGTATAGTGTATTGATAGATAGAGAAGGTGCTTTGGAGGGCTGACTGGGATTGCCCTCAATATTGGTGAGGCAAGGAAAGGATCAGCAAGGAAGGCCAGGTGGTGAAACAGGAGTTCTAGCTGTGTTTATCAGCCACCTGTAGCACTCCCCGGGAGTACAGCCCTGTTCGGCTGGTGCCTATAACCTCCTAACTAGAGTAATCAAGCAAATATGCCTACCATTCGGGAAGAGTCGGCCAGGGAATGGGTGTAATAATGTACAGCCGATTTGTTCGAACCCTTTTCGAGACACAGAGGTTACGAGTCATGATTTTTGGCCTTCCTATAATGAACAGGGTATAGGAATTTCTGATATACGTTTGGAAGCATGTGATTGTGTGTGCTTACAAAGGAATTTCAGCTCCACAGCAAGCTCAATTTGATGTAATGGTATTTTGTAACGCCTTGAGGAATATGACGCGTTCTGACAGTTTAATATGGCTGTTTCTAGACGATTTTATTCAGATTAGGGAGGGTATAATGGAAGTCAAAGGGTTAATTGAGACAGTCTTTACCTTTATGATTCCCATAGATCCTTCTTAAGCTGTATATAATTGTCTAATGATAACCGGAATACACTGTCGAAATACGTCATAATCCACAAAGGGGCTAAGCAAATTACAACCTAGTTTTACCTTGACAGATCAAATTTAACAATGTGATATAACTTTAGTCCAAAAAAATCAAACTTTCTCAACTAAAAAATAGGTTGAGAGAGAGAGAGAGAGAGAGAGAGAGAGAGAGAGAGAGAGAGAGAGAGAGATATGTCTCCTATTTCAGAAGAGTCAAATTAATGATAAGTTTGAACATTGACAACCCGTTTCTTCTATAGTCTATTCATTATACTTAGGCCAAAAATCCTAACTAAAAATCGACTAGAGTAATATTATTGAGCTGATAGTTCTCCTATTTGGGGAGAGTCAGCCAAGGAATAGGTGTGGAAATATACAGACCATTTGCTTTAGCCCATTTTTAGTTACAGAGGATATAAGTTAAGATCTCTGACCCACTTAAAATTAATGGACTAAATTGATACAACATAAACTTAAACACGTAGACAGAGTGAATATAAACACCATATGAGGAAGAACATTTTCTGGACAAGGTTTTACATATTACTGGCCTGATGAACCTATTCTGTTTTTTGTTTTTTGTTTTTGCTATGTGGATGAGGGAGACAAAAGGCAGAACTGCCTGTGACGAGTGACTCCCCCCGAGTTGAACGAGTAACAGGGTAAAAAATCAAGGAATATTTGAGCCAAAATGCCTGGACATACGGAGTTTGAAACAATTCAAGTCATAGGATGAAGGGAAGATGGATGAGGGGAGAGAGTTCCAGAGTTCAGCTGTTGAATAGAAGAAAGTTTGGGAATATCGTTTCACTCTTGGATTGGAGAGTTGCACAAAGTATGGATAGGAGTGTGTAGCAAGACGGGTGCTACGTACTCTACAGTGGTATACAATGAGAGAGCCAAGAGGAATGAGGAATACTGATTATTGTAATAGCGGTAGAATAACGAGAGAGATGCAACACTGCGGCGAAAAGAGAAAAATTGCAAAGAGTCAGTGAGTGGACGTGAGTTAATGAGACGAAAGGCTTTCTTTTCTACTTTGTCAAGAAATACTGTGTGAAAGGATTCTTCCCACACATGTGAACAATATTCAATACATGGACGCACTGTGCCCCTGTACATAGCAAGAATCTGTAAAGGGGTAAGGAACCCCCGAAGGCAGTTGAGGACACCCAGTATCTGGGAAGCTGTTTTAGCAAGGGTGGTAATATGGTCTTTCTAAGTGAGATCAGGAGAAAATAAGACTCCTAGAATACTGACAGAAGATGAAGGGTTGATTTGTTTATTGTTGAAGTATAAGGGATAGTCTTGTGCGAGTTCTTTATGGGTAGATAAATGGAGAAATTGGGTTTTTGAAGTATTGAAAGCAACAAGTAAAGTGCGGGCGGGTGCCCAACCCTGAAAGGGGTTGAAATAGGGTAGCTATCCCCCCCCCCCCCCCCCCCCAAAGGCGGCTTTCTAGGGCCTTTCCTAGCTGATGCTGAGAGGATTGGGTTCTAGACATGTGGTGATGGGCTGGTCTATCAGAGTGAGAACTGAGCGATCTCTGCCATACCCATAGCTTACTCTGACTGTTCCTTTTACTTAGATATATTCTAGATCTCAAGTGACGGTGTCTCTTCCGTGGATTGACCTCCCAATCTACCAAGATGGGAAGCCAAAGCGTCACATTTTTCCTTTGCCCCTCAACTTTCTCTTCATAATTGCTGAGGGGCACAGGGCTCTGGGTGGGGCTTTGGTTTCCCGTGCGTTTCCGCACCCTCCTCAGCTCCCCGCCATGGAGTGGCTTCGGTCACCCAGGCTTTATTGTTGTCGGCAGGGAGGGTTCTGTGGGGGCGCTTGGTTATGGCCTTGGCCTTGGGGCTGTTCGACCAGGCAGCTTGGGGAACTACAACAACAACAACAAGTAAAGTGCTTCTTCTCATGAGGTACAAAAAACAATGAGTCATCATTTTGTAAACAAGTCATTATGAGTTTTCTTTCTGTAGAGAATAAAGGCAGTAGGATATACTTAAGGGGAGACGGGCGTCTTCAAGATACATTTGTGGTTTTCGGTAGAAAAATTTCCCGGCCAAAGGCCGGTTCTTCTTAAAATTTCAGGCTCACTATCGCTCGCCAGAAACAAATGAACACCTAAATAGCACGAAAGATCTTAATATTTACAACGAAATTGGGCGAAAGGTGTTAAGACCGCCAAACTAATGGGCCAAACGTCTTATAATCTCAAAAACAAATGGGGCTTAACACGAGGGAGAAAGGGGACCAGAACAACGATGCATCTCTCCTTAAAGAGGATCGGGTAAAGTTACACACAGCTCGTGAACAATATTGTTAATTATTTAGCCAAACCAATTGAATATTTGTTCATCAGAAAACCAGGCTACATAATTTGCACAGTTGCCCACACGATTCCCCTTCGAGATAACTTTGTAAATGTTTTGGTAGAGAAATGTCCCGGTCAAAGGCCGGTTCCTTCAAAATTACAGGCTCGCTATCCCTCTCCCGGAATAAATCAACACCTAAATGGCACTAGAGGTCTTAATATTGACAAAGAAGTGGGAAGAAGGTTTTAACATCGACACACTACTGGGGCGAACATCATCACTAATGGGGCTAAACATCAGGGAGAAGAGCGTCTAGTAAAAACACCAAATAGCTGTTCTTAATCCCTGTCTATCGGGGCCGGACTTAAGTCCGTCTCTAAAAATCTGGACTATGTGGCTGGGCCTGACTTAAGTCTGTGTGCAATTTTGGCGCAATATTGGCTCTGAGAGCGAGACGAGCGACGGGAGGAGCATAGGTTACCTCATGACCGCTCGCCACGGCCGCCGTGGGCCTATTGACATGTACTCCACACTACTCCACCCTCCCTCCCTCGCTACACACGTAATTATGTAACAAAATGACCGTATTTTAGCGATTTTGCCCTTCGGTTGCACGATCGTTGCAAGACAACCAGTGATCGTAGAAGGATGGTTCTGGTGTCATTGGAAAGCTCAATTTACGCCCTTCCAGGGATACATAATTGTATTACTCTCTGGCTCTTGTTTATGCATGAAAAAGAGCACGGAAACAAGGCCATTTATGGTAAAAAAAAAACGCTGGGGGGCACGGCGAAATATACTCCACCACCCGCTCTTATTGCGTTAATAATAGCGACCACAGCCAGCAGAGCCATCCTTACCTGGTGTATTCCCAATATAAGGAGACACAGGAGGACCAGGAACCTATACACGGATCTCCTTCTCCCAGAACTCATTATCTCTCTGGCCGGTGGTGTCTACGAGAACATTTGTTTATTTTTCTTCAGCTGAAAAAAAAAAGTTGGCTGGTGATAGTAGAATTAACCCTTTCAAGCTCCGATTACGCATGTCGTTTCTGTTTTCTGGCTTTTATTAGACGATTATGTTCAGACTAAGAAGGATATATGGAAGTCAGAGGGTTAATTGAAATATTCATTACACTAATAATGTCCACAGATCCTTTATAAACGGCATAACATCGTCGAATGATAGCCAGAATAAACTGTCTAAATGCGTATTGATCTTGAAAGGGTTAAGATACACACAAGAGTACCAAAGAAATGGTACTGACATATTGCTCATTATTATTAATCTGCCCAAAGTTTTAATAAATTATCTACTTCTACCTGAATACAGTTTAACCCATTCAGTACCGGTAACGTCCTGTTATCTTTATTCTGGCTACTATTAGACGATGTTATTCAGTTTGAGAAAGACCTTGAGCAATTAACAGGCTTCGAACTATCTCAATTAACCCTTTTCACTACCACAGATCCTTCTTAAGCTGCACAAAAACGTCTAAATATAGCTAGAATAAAATCGAAAAGACATCATCGGTACAGTACAGTTGGGGTTTCCGGTACATTTGTGGTTACACGACTTTATTGTTTCACCTAATGCACTATACAGGTTTTCTGCATTAACCCCTTTGAGGATTCTGACGCAGTTTGACCATTTATTCTGGCTATTAATCAACGATTTTATTCAGATAAGGAAGAATATATGGACATCAGAGGGTGAATTGAGATGCATTTACCATTTAACTTCAATCAGATCCTTCCTAAATTGTATGAAATCGTTTAATGAAAACCAGACTAATCTGTCAAAACTCGTCATGTTCCTCAAGGCGTTAACCCTATCAGTACCGGTGCCGTCCTTTTAACTTTATTGTGGTTACTATTAGACAATTTTATTCAGATTAAATAGGATCTCAACCAATTAAGAGGTTTCAAAGTATCTCACTTAATCCTTTTACTACCACAAAGCTGAAATGTTCGTTAAGCAGATGCTATATATCTGCTATCAGATTCAAGGTTAACTTGTTTACAGATTCAGCGCAAAGAGATCCTGCCTAACGAACTTAATATAATTTTATGATAGACTTTTCAATTGAAATAACTTCACCAAAAGTCTCGGCACAGTGTACTTGGACTTTCCGAAAGTCTTCGACAGAAAGTCCAGAACTTAGGAATACTAGGCAAAACCTACGAATGGATTAAAAACTGGCTAAGTGAAAGAAAGCAGAGAATAGTTATTAATGGTGTTGAATCATCATGGACTCCAGTGACTAGTGGAGTCCCTCAGGGCTCAGTGTTGGGACTGATTTTTTTCATAATATACATCAATGGCATTGACACTGGTATCAATAAAATAGTTTCTAATCCACGGATAACACTAAGATAGGAAATGCAATCATTTCGGAAAGCAACAGAATCAGTCTACAACAGATCTAAATACAATCACTGAAATGGTCGGAAAATTGGCAAATGCCCTTTATAAATGCCAGATATTGTAAATAGGATCTAAAAACAATAAATATGAATATTACATGAACGGGGAGAAAGTTAATAGCGTAACACAGGTAAAAGACCTAGGAGTGCTTATAAATGAAAATCTAAAATCTTCAAACCAATGCACGGCAGGAGCTAACAAAGGAAACAGAGAATTATTCTTGATCAGAAGACATTCTCATCATCACAGCAGGGACATAGTTATGCCATCATATAAAAGTATAGTGAGACCTCATCTAGAATGCGCTGTGCAGTTCTGGTTTCCCTACCTCATAAAGGACATTGTAAAGATGGAATCTGTGCAGCGAAGAGCAACTAAATTGACCCCTTCTCTAAGAAATAAACCATATAATGAGGAACTAAGAGAACTCGATCTATTTTCACTTAGGACACAGATGATAAGAGGACAACTGATTGAGTGTTTTAAGATTTTAAAAGGATTCAGTAACATTAACCCTGATGAAATATTTAAGATAGCCAAAGAGAGTTCTACAAGAGGAAACAAGTTAAAATTAATAGGTAAGAAAGCAAACCTGGATACAACAAAAAATGTCTTCACTCACAGTATAATTAGTGAGTGGAATAAGCTCCCAAATAAAGTAATAGATAGTATCTGAATAGATGCATTTACAAAAAGCCTAGACTAATACCACAGAAAAATAGGCATGGGGTAGGTAATAACCAATGATAGAACATTGTGGTAGTAACGAACACTGCTTCCAGTTGAAGAGAGCTAACTGAGAGAAAGAACAAAATCAATATATATGTATATATATATTACCACAGGTGAAGGTTTGCAAGCAATTGTCTTTCAATTTCTAACTTTCTATAAATTCCTTCAGGCGGTTGTTTTGTTGTTGTTGCTGTTCCTCAGGCTGCCTGTCTGAACAGCCCCAAGGTCCCGAGCAAGGCCAAGGCCATAAACTAGCGCCCCCACAAAAACCCTCCAGCTCACCACTAATAAACCCGGGTGACCGAAGCCACTCCAAGGCGGGGAGCTGAGGAGGGTGCGGAAACGCCCGGGAAATCAAAGCCCCACCCAAGGCCCTGTGCTCCTCAGCAATTATGAAGGGAAAGTTGAGGGGCAAAGGAAAAATGTGACGCTTTGGCTTCCCATCTTGGTAGATTGGGAGGTCATTCCACGGAAGAGATGCCGTCACTTGAGATCTAGAAAATATCTAAGTAAAAGGAACAGTCAGAGTAAGCTATGGGTATGGCAGAGATCGCTCAGCTCTCACTCTGACAGACCAGCCCATTACCACATTACTAGAACCCAATCCTCTGAGCATCAGCTAGGAAAGGCCCTAGAAAGCCGCCTTTGGCGGGGGGATAGCTCCCCTATTTCAACTCTTTTCGGGGTTGTGCATCCGCCTACAAGATCTGCATGGTTATTTACTTCCAACTGTCTTCATGTACGGTAATTGCCGGAGGGGACGGAGGGTTGGGAGAGAGCCTTCTTCTTTTCTATCCTATCCTTCAACTGTCCCTTACTCTCGGGTTAGCTATCTCCACTAGAATTAAGTCCTGACCACCTCGCTGGTATCGTAAGGTCTGTGTGGTCAGTGTATTTATGTAAATTTATGTACAGTCCCGGCCATAAGTCCCTTTCCACCCTTTTGCCCGTCACTCTGAGAAATATGTAGATCTGTCACCGCTCGCCTCGGACTATCGCATTAATGAGGTGTGAAGACCGATACGACGATAGATTAACCTTTACCCTACCTCCTTCCATATTCTCTCCTTACCTTCCTTCTTTCTTCGTTTCCCTTTTCCCTTTCTCATTGTGCTCCATCTAAACTAATATTATTTTGATTAGTGTGTTTGATATCGGTGTTGTATAACACCGTTATATAGCACATATATATAGTTATATAACATATATAGCACTTGCTATATATGACATTATGACATTAATAAACAATAATAAAATTATAAATAAATGAGCAAATAAATACGCAGAGAGAGAAAGAGAGAGAGAGAGTTAGAAATAGTTAGAGTGAGTGAGAGAGAGGTTGAACATGTGCAAGTTTACTAATTAATTGCCCTAGCCAATATTCTAGACCAAAATAAAAATATTGATAACATTAAATAGATTCTCAGTAAATCCTGAATAGAGAGAGCTTATATAGGTCATTAATTTATATATCTAATCTATCATGGGATATATTATATTATTTGGACTTTGCCGAGAGAGAGAGAGAGAGAGAGGATAGATAGATAGATAGATAGAGAGAGAGAGAGAGAGATAGATAATAATAATAATAAAATGTTTATTTCCACTTATAAGTGGTTATTCTGCTCATAATTACAATTACAAAGTGTACATTAAGTATTAACTTAGGTATAAACTTAGGTATAAGGTATAAACTTAGATTGTACATACACATTCAGATGCATATATACACGCAATACATACATATACAGTATATATATGTGCGTGGACTTACATACCTTTACACACACATTCATATTTGTTTGACTGTACATAGTTTATATGCATCTATATTGAAATACCCACATATATACAGTCATAAAAATATAAATAAGAATATAAAGGACATCATAATTATTACCATAGTTAGTTAGTTCGTTAGTTATATAATTGTTATAGAGAACAATGAGGCCCGATATTTAGATTATGTATTATTTAATAAGTTCTTTTTCAACTTTGATTTAAATGCATGTACGGGATTTGCCTCTTTGATATCCGATGGTAGTTGATTCCATAACTTAGGACCTGTTACAGACATAGCTCTGGCTCCCGAGTCAGTCTTGGTTCTGGGGACATAAAGATTGTGTCGTCTTGTATTACTATCGGTAATATTGTTAACAGTTGGCAGAGATAGGAAGTGATCTGGGTAGTGGTGGGTGACTTTATAAAAAATAGTTACAACTGAATAAAAAGTAATTTGTTTCTTTATGCTTAGCCATTGTAATTCTTTGAAAATGGGTGTAACGTGATCATACTTCCTAGCTTTACCATCTGCGACTCTTGCCGCGAAGTTTTGCAACCTTTGAACCTTCGTGATTAGTGATGCATTAGTCGTCCTCCAAATCATATTACAGTAGTTCAGAATGCTTAATACTAGTGATTGTACAACTGCGATTCGAGTTGATTTATCAAAATAATGTTTTGTTCTATTTATGTATAATATGGCCCCCATTACTTTTGTTGTTGTTTGGCTTATATGTTTGTCGAAGGTCATATACTGATCCAAATGAACACCAACGTTTTTTACGTGGATGGATTGTTGGATTTTGGTATCACCGAATTGAATGGTGGTGTTGCTTGGTATTTTTGATATGATTTGACGTGTTCCTATGAAGATACACCGAGTCTTTTTGGTGTTCAGCAATAGACCATTATCTTAGAAGTAAGCATTTGCAATCCGTAGAGTTTCTTCACATCTAGCGATTAGATTATTTAATTCGTTTAATTGACCACTGTGAAGGAACTGTGTGTCGTCAGCATATCGTGCTAGTAGGCAATTTGTTATGTATTTTAGTATATCATTGACAACAATAATGAAGAGAATTGGTCCTAAAATAGACCCTTGAGGGACTCCGTAAGGGGTTTTTGCTATGGAGGAAATAGTATTATTTATGCGGACGGACTGTGTTCTTTCACAGAGGTAATCCTCGAACCAGAAAGAGTCAATGTTATTTTGTAGGAGTTTTTTTAATAATAATATTATGGTTTACACTATCAAACGCCTTAGACAAGTCACAGAGGGTTAAGAGGGATATGTGTTTGTTGTCCATGTTGTCATAACTCTTGTCTGTGATAACTGTGAGTACTGTTTAAGTAGAGAGTTTGGGTCTGAAGCCATGTTGTGAGTTTGATATAATGTTATTGTTTTTTAAGAAATTAACGAGTTGGTTAGCAACGATCTTCTCGATGATTTTAGAAAAAATTGGGAGAAGAGAAATTGGGCGATAATTACTAGTATTATTAGGGTCTCCAGTTTTGTACAATGGAGTAACTAGCGCATGTTTCCAGGATGAAGGAAATTTACCTGTGACTATGGATGTATTAATAATGACTGTAAGATAATATATTATTACGTTAAGAGAGTCTTTTTATGAATTTGAGCGCTATATTATCAGAACCGAACGAATTAGTTTGGTGAAGATGTTTGATGGTTAGAATAATAGTATTGGGGTCGACTGGCTCAGGACGAAATAATGTGGTATTAGTTTGAGTGAGGTGAGGACGAGGTGTGGGTATATGGGGTTGGGGAGCGGTGGTGCCATATCTTGCGTATTGTATTGCGTATCATCGAATGCTTTTTTCCAATATTTGCAAAGAACTTGTTAAACTCTTCAGCCTTTTCATTTGTGTTTTCAAATAGACAGTTTCTACCACTTGGCTTGTCGTTGGGTATTACTTCCCTTACTATTTTCCAAGTTGCCGAAGTATTTCCTTTGCACTTTTTTAGTTCATTGTTAAAATATTGTTTTTTAGTGGAATTTATCAGTCGTTTAACTTGCTTCTTTAAATCATTAAAATGTCGTTGTAATGTTGGGTTCAGTCTGTTTTCTTTCAATGTTTTCTGAGCTGTGTTTCTAGCATTAATGGCTTCACGGACGTTATCATTTATCAATGGCGAGGGTGGACGACGAATTATTTTAGTTATTACTGGGGCACACTTACTTAGGCTTTGTATAATGACGGAGGTTAATATATTTACTTGTGTGTCTACGTTGTCTGTTTGTAATATTTTGTTTAGGGTGGGGATTTCAGTTAATATATGAGAGCAAAGGGTGTCACTTGTATAATTTCTTAGGTCGCGAGAGACCTTTGTAATTGTTGGACGTTTTGGTTTATATACGTTTATTGTAACGCCTACTAAATTGTGGTCATCTATGGTGTGCGGGTAATCGTCAGAGTTAGTTATTATATTGGGGTTGTTAGTTATTATTATATCAAGCAGGGTTGCGGAGGTGGGTGTTATGCGTGTGGGTTTGTCTATGACCTGGGTGAGTTTATTGTTAGCTATAATGCGAGATAGTTTACAATTTTGAGAAAATAAATTATCATTTAGGTCACCTAGTACAAACATTGTTTTCTTTCTGATGATCACTGATCGTAAGGTGTCAGTGATATTATCCCATGCACTTGCGGGAGCCTTTGGATGTCTATAAATACAACCAATTATTATGGAGGGCAAGTTTCTTAATTGTATTTGTACCCAGATATCATCTACGCCTTTTAGTTTTGTGATTCCAGTATCGATTAATTTGGAATGTAGACACTCATTTACATATATACATACGCCCGAACCACGACCATTATCAAATCGGTATATCTTATAATTTGGAATATTTACTAATGCGTCGGGAGTGTGAGGGAGTAACCATGTTTCGCTAATACAGAGAATATCTATGTTTCTTTCCTTTAATAATATATTTATGTCATCAAAATTGTGATGCAGTGATTGAGCATTGATGTGTTCTATCCTTAAATTATCATTAGATTCAATTTTAACGGCAGTGTCTTCCTTGCCACTCTCCTACGCATTAAAATATTCGCAATGTCTACTTTTATGACCGTATTGGTGGCATGCATGACATATAATTTTTGGGCAAACCTACAATTTGACTGCGTATGATTAAACTCCCACAGTTGTAACACCCAACTTGTGTATAGGTTATTTTAAAAAGACCTCCGTCTACGTATTGTGAAAAACCTGTTATCCTCCGCCAAATTGTGGGGTTGAGTGAGTGAAGGGGGGGACAGTGAATGAAGGAGGATACATGTTTTTCATAATACGTGTTGCTAGCCCCAAACGCGCGAGCAACTGTGGCTTTCAACCATCCGACACATCCCCTTTTATTTATGTGCATCACACATGTTACATACAAATAAAGTTTATGTTTTGTTTTACCCTACTGTGGAAAGACTACGGATACACCACTCCTGCCCGGGCCTCACACAGTGGCATGACCCAGTCCTGTCGAACTGAGCTCATGACGCTGGTGGCATTGCCCCGGAGGATAGCCATCCCTAGTCTTTGCTTGAGCCAGAGGGTTTCCCGGGGTTCTCCTGAAACTTCTCTGATTTTACGGCCTATTTCATTCACCATCTTAAGGGTGGTAGGGCCGAAGACTCCTGAAGTTTCGAATGCCAGGGGCTCGAACTGATGATTTCTGGCGATGGCTTGATATTTTTCTCGCTTTTTAGTTTCTGCTATCCGGGCGGCTTCACCTGCTTCGCCGGCGTTTCTGGCGATGTTGGTTGTGGAGAAAGTGTCAACACATGTGGCATCCCACACGAGGCACCGGCCATTCTTGTAAGGGAAAGTGGTCATCCCATCTGGCCGTTTGCCGTCTTCTCTGTGAAGTCCATGTGGTTCGAGGATTGATGCACGGTTAGCACTCTGCAGGGCCCGTTTTATGACATAATTTAGTGCAGAGTGTCTTGGCAGGCGGCCTGCGTTGTAATTACATGACAAGGCATGGTGACCTTGAGCATCCATCCCCCCACTACACTTGCAAGTGTGTGGGTGACAAACTGCCGCACCCACTCTGAGCGCGATGGCAACCCGGAGCGCTTCAGCATCCAAGTGAGTTCCAAGAGGTGGGATGGGGATGGCGTGTAACCACAAGCCACTCTCCGAACGGGCGGCTGCCTGGAGGCGTGCTTTTGCAACCTGGTCTGCATTGGTTAGGAGATTTTCTTGAGTTTTCTTCGCCGAGATGGTATCCCACGCTTTCTGCTTGCTCCTGGAGGTACCCTGAGGCTCCTCCTCTACTCCTGTATTTCCCTTCCAGGTGTTAATCGCTGCTGTTACGTCCCCATTAAGTGTCATTCTGGGTTGAGAAGAAAGGATGGACACTACAAGGTCGTTGTATAGGTGTGGGAGTCCTGTTCGTGGTGTTGGGGATAGTGGGGACGGGGTGATGACCATGACCCTCGTGGTGGTGAGGAGGGGCTTGGGTGGTGAGCGGGTTGGCGGGGCTGGCTGCGACCTTGGTGGTGTGGTGCCTCGTGGTGTCTTGCTTGGCTGGGGTTAGGTTTTGAGGTGCGGTGTTTTCCTGCGATCTGCCACCCTTCTTTGTCGGCGTAATTTGTGGAGGGTTGGGGGGTATGGGTGGTGGCGGGCGTCGTTCTTGGGTTGTTTGCTGGTTGTGGTCGGGTCGTGTTGTGTGGCTGGCTTCTACTCCAGTCTTTGTTGGAGTTATCTTTAATTTGAGCCCGATTTAGACTCTCATTGAAGGTTTGGTGTTGTTTGGCTATTGCCTCAAGTAGCCTAACAGCTCCGGTCCTGTTTAAGAGAGAGCGCTGGTGCTCCCCATGATCGGTAAAACAAGCCTCGTAGATTTCCCCTGTTTGCTAGCTTGAAGGAGATATCCGGATTTATGGTAGCAATACCATTGTCACTGGCCCACTTCTGTATGTGTTCGTTGAGTTCGTTTATTTTGGCCTGGAGTGTGTCAGATTGCAGGCAGGGTGCGAGTTGGCAAACGCATATGTTCATGCTCTCGTTTTTGCTTTTTAGTTCACTTACGAGAGCACTTAAATTGTCTAAAACTACTGTAGGGGCTCTGCTTTCCATTGCGTCGAATAGACCTCCGTAGATTATGCATTGTTCTGGAGCCCATTATAGTTTTTCCTGTACCCAGCACTTGAGTATATCTATATTGGCTTCGTGCAAGGTTCTAATGGCGCAATTTTTGTTTAGGTCTGACACTTTGATATCGTTGAGGTTGATGTCAGCTAGAATTAATGTTTTTTTATCTATGGTGGACTGGTTGGGCGACTTAATTCCCGGGGCACTGTCGTTCACCGTTTCCCTTTCTTGAGTCAGTTTTTCCTCCAGAAGAGAGATTCGTCGCTCAATAAGGAGACATTTTTCATTCGGTATTGATTCGGTTGTGACGTCGGAGATGTTGTTTGATCGTTCTTCTAGCTTGGTGAGCCGTGCACTTATTTCCTCCACACGGGCGATCATAACACTAGGTTGGGGAGGTGCTTGGGGAGGGGTCAAGGTCAGTGCGGCGTCACGAGGGGTGCTCGATTCTAGTGATGCTACACGTTCACTCAAATGTTTTACAGCTTCACTTATTTTCATCACTTGCTCACTAAGCCTCATTACTTCACAATTTACAGCTGTATCAGCTGTTGTGATAGTCGACGAGATTGGTTCATCTATATCACTAGGGGTGTTGGAGTTCTTGGCTTGTTCTATTATCATTTCTATTAACACATTTTTGTTTACCCACACATTTGGTAGGTCTAAGTCACGACAATGTTTCTGGAGTTGGGTTTTTGTAAAGTTTTTGTCGAGGAAGTCCTTGGTGGGTCTAGTTAGAGATGGTTCACTGTTCACTGTTGTCTGGGTGGAAATTTGGGGCGTCACTACTGTTGTGCTGCTGGCCGCCATGATTGTTTGGGGGTCAGGTAGCAGGCTTAGCGGAGCTCACGGTCGACACGTCTTACCTCGGCGAGGGCGACTAGGCTAGAGAGAGAGAGAGAGAGAGTGAGAGTGAGAGTTAGAAATAGTTAGAGTGAGTTAGAGAGAGGTTGAACATGTGTAAGTTTACTAATTAATTGCCCTAGCCAATATTCTAGACCAAAATCAAAATATTGATAAAATAGATTCTCAGTAAATCCTGAATAGAGAGAGATTATATAGGTAATTAATTTATATATCTAATCTATCATGGGATATATTATATTATTTGGACTTTGCCGAGATAGATAGATAGATAGATAGATAGATAAATAGATAGCTAGATAGATAGATAGATAGAGAGAGAGAGAGAGAGAGAGAGAGAGAGAGAGAGAGAGAGAGAGAGAGAGAGAGAGGAGGGAGGATAGATAGATAGATAGTCAGTCAGTCATAATGTTATTTCATAAAAAGACATATACATACACTTTTTACAGAGTTATTTACGTAATATACATTAAGCTAAAAGTCCTTAGCGCATAGTTGGTTCTGTGTTCTGTACATAAACAATTCTTGATCTGATAGCATTGATATCATTTAGCAATAAGTTAGTAAATCCATACTATCTATCTCTATCTATTGCCTGACGCCGTGATCCCCGAAGGGGTGGCCACGAACGAACTGCCCCCATGCACCTCTGTCCCCAGTCAGTCGACGCCCCTCCCCCCAACCAGCACCACCTTCGTTCATGTACTTCCTCACTCCATCCTTCCACCTCATATTCGGTCTACCTCTCCCCCTCTGTCCCTCCACCTCGCTCTCATACACCCTCTTAGTCATTCTCTCGCTTTCCATACGTTCCATATGGCCGAACCATCTCAAGTTGTTCCTTTTCACACTTTCCAGCACATCTACCTCCACACCACACCTCCTTCTTACTTCCTCATTAGTCTGTCTATCCCTCCATGTAACTCCGCACGCACTCCTTAAGTAATTCATTTCCACTGCTCTCACTCTTGGTCTGAGTCTCTCAACCAACGTCCATGCTTCCGCTTCCGTAAGTCAGTGTCGGGATTACCACACTGTCATGCAAGGACTTCTTCACTTCCATACTGACCACCCTATTTCTTGTTACTGCTTTTAGCGTTCCTACAACCCTCTTCCCCTGTTTGTACCTCTCCCGCACCTCTTCATCCATAGTCCCATCTTTACTCAACACACTGCCCAGATACTTAAAAGAGTTGACGATCTCCATAGCCTGACCGTTCAGCTTCACCTCACACTCTGTGACTTCACCCATTTCGAAGACCATAACCTTGCTCTTCCCCGTATTTACCTTCAAATTCCGTTTTTCGCACACTGTTCCAAACTCATTTACCAGACCCTGCAACTCCCATTCATTATCACTCATCAGAACTGTATCATCCGCAAACAGCAGTATAGGTAGCTTCCACTCAATTCCCTCCCTTTTCAGCGATACACCAACATCCACTGCTCTTGATAGTATTTCTTTCATAACTCCATCCATATATACAGTAAACAACCACGGGGACATCACACACCCCTGTTTCAAACCCACATTCAGGTCAAAGAACTCGCTCTGCTCACTCTCCACACGTACTGCCGCCTTTGCACCCTCATACATGCTCTTCACTGCTTTCAGCAACTTGCCCTCTACTCCGTATATTCTAAGTACTTTCCACAAACCTTCTCTATCCACTCTGTCATAGGCCTTCTCCAAGTCCATAAAGGCAACATACACCTTTTGTTTCTTCTCCAGATACTTCTCCACAACACAATTCAGGGTAAAAATCTGATCTACACATCCTCTTTCCCTTCCTAAAACCTCCCTGCTCGTCGCCTATCCATTTCTCCGTTCTCACTCTCACTCTCTCAATCACTACCCTACTGTATACCTTCCCTACTACGCTTAGAAGACATATTCCTCGGTGGTTACCACACACTCCTCTTTCCCCTTTGCCCTTATATAGGGGACTATTATGCCAGTCTTCCAGTCATCGGGTGCACTCCCCTTCTCCCATGCTAGTTTGCACATTTTCCATACCCATTCTATCACTATCTCACCACCATACCTCAACATTTCCCCACACACTCCATCTGTTCCTGGTGCTTTCCCCAACTTCACTCTTTTCATGGCTTCCCACACTTCTGACCTCCTGATCCCCACCTCCTCCTCCACTACTTCTCTTCTTCTCCCTCCCATACCATATCCAGCTATGTTTGCTGGCTCTTCATTCCTTTCATTTAGCAACTCACTGAAGTACTCCCTCCATCTTTCGACTCTCTCTTGCTTCTCGGCTAGCATTCTCCCATTCTTATCTTTCACACCCTTACTGTTTCCCTTGCTACCTTCCCTAACTTTCTTGACTTCTTTCCAGAACAATTTCTTACTCTCCCTCCATTTTACACTCAGATTCCTTCCAAATTCCTCATCTACTCTTCTCTTACTTTCCTTCACTACTCTCTTCACCACCCTCTTACTCTCCACGTACCTCGCTCGTTTCTGTCTCTCGGAATCTTCATTCCCTCTGCTACCCAACCACTCTCTATATGCTTTCTTCTTTTCTTCCACAGCTATTCGTACCTCTTCTGTCCACCATGCTGTACCTTTCACTCCCCTCCCTCTTCTCCTCACTCCACACACCTCCTCACATGCTGCACAGATCTCATCCTTAAACACCTTGCTCATCTCCTCCACTTCCTCCATAACTTCCAGGTCGAACCCACCTAGTCGTCTTTCCACTGCTCTCCTGTACTCCTCCCTGATTTCCTCCTCCTGCAACCTCTCCACCCTCCTCACCTCCATACTCATGTAGGATTATTTTTTCAACATCCTTTACAAGAAAAGATCTATGTAACATGAAATACATGTTCTTCTCTATAAAACTACATGGCTTTATGAAATTTCTATATACAAATCTTATTTTCATCCAGTTAACCAAATGCCTAAACACCATCAATCCACATTCTCTACAAGCACTGTGGTTGCTCTTCCAGTACTTCATATTCAATATTTTCTTTATTGCCTTGTGGTATCCAATGGAAAACTGCTTAAATGGTATATAACATTTTCTATTATTAATCTAAAGTTCAGCGCCATAAAAATTCAAACAGTAGCTTTGAAATACATTAAAAAATACTTCAGTACTCGTGTTGCTAAACTTTCTTAAAAGACAATTAAACTCATTGTAAAACTTATTTCTGCATCTTATCATATCCAAGTCATTATTAAGATTACAATCAATTACAAAACCCAAATATTTGTATTCAGAAACAATATTAAATTTGTTATTGTCTAAATATATGAAAGGATTCATTTCCTGTCCATAATTATATTTAAAGATCATACATATTGATTTTGCAGAGTTAATAGATAAGTCTAGTTGTTTAATTTCATGATCCATAATATCTATCAATGTTTGCAGACCTCTAACCGAAGGAGCCAATATTACAAGATCGTCTGCATAGGCGATCACAATGCTGACTTGTAAACCTAGTCTACAGCCTACATTACTTGCAGATAATTTACTTAATAAGTCATCAATATAAATTGAAAACAACAAGGGAGATAAAACCCCACCCTGTCTCACTCCATTTTTCATAGTCCATTCAGTTGAAATTGAATCTTTACATTTGACAACAACATGTTGGTTTCTGTAAAAGTAAAATAAAATATTAACAAGAAATTTGTTAATCCTAGTTTTAAAAGCTTATTTGAAAGTTTGAATTTATTCACCTTATCGAATGCCATTGTCAGGTCAATAAAACATGTATAAATATTAGATCCTTCAATGATGTGCCGTAAAACAGTTTCCGTGAGAATTAAACATGCAGTAGATATTGAATACCTTTTTCTAAATCCATGCTGTCTATAATTTAAACTAACATATCTTACATTGTTTTACTTCAAGCAGTATTCGAATACCTTCAATAATATTGGCGATAACGTAATTGATCTATAATTATCAAGTGATGTATTATCTTTATACTTATCTTTCAATAAGGGTACCATAATTCCAAAGTTCATTCTTAGAGGCATACAACTATGTACAACACAAGAAGAAATCAACTTTGCAAAGTAAGTTGGAATATAGAAACAAATAAAAAATAAAAAAAATCATTTGTGCAATACTTTAAATGAAAAGAATGTGTATTATCTGGGCCAATACCACAATTGAGGTCAGATATTGCTGTAGATACATCATGACTATTTACCTAACCAAATATTTCACCGTCACGTACATTTTTCACCAATTTATCTGTCATGAAGTCATCATCATTCTGACATTTACAATCATCATATACATGTTTAAACTTATTGGACAATTTCTCTACAATACATCATGGGTCACATTCTCCATCTATTTTCATACTTACAAAAACGTTATTATTCTTTATTTGTCTGACCTCTTTCCAAAATGATTTCAAATTGTTATTAGATAGAGATTGAGCTAACTTATTTGTTCTAATTTGAGACTATTTTGTTTTAACTTGTTTCAATACATTCCTAAAGTCCTTTCTAGACTCCTTCATTTCGTCTAACTCAACTCCTGCAAGTGGACGTCCCCTATTCTTCCAAGTTAAAAACTTACTTCTCGCAAACTTATGCAAATCCTTAATTTCGTCATTCCAACCTGGTATAACTTTATGCTTTTTTAATGGTTCTTTCTTAAACAAAGAAGATGAATTAAGTAACAAACTAATTATACTGTTATAAATTAAATTTAATTCCTTGATATGCTGTTCATTATTACATCTATATACAATGCAGTCCAAGCAATTAAAACTTGATATATCCAATTCATTTAGATAATGATTAATATTTGATTTATATATCTGTAAATTATCCACAATAGACAGTTTTTTGCCAGTCGATGAATTCGGACGGTTCAATGTGTACATCTACTATACCAACATTACATATGTCAATGTTTAGCTTACATGCCAGGGGAAAGTGATCATAGAGGGCCATATCATACCTTATAGTAATATCATCTATTATTTCGTTTAGACTCTCACTTACTGCTATATGATCAAGCCAACTGGTTGTATTCTTTGAAGGACATAAATATGTAAACGAATCATTCTGCATTGCCTCAACATCACTAAATATAAAGCACTTTCTAATAAATTAATAATATCTTTCTAAAACTTACCTTTAGTTGGACTAGCATTAAAATCTCCTGCAATTAAGACATTGTTGCAGTGTTGTTCAGCTATAAAATTATCAAGAGTGGCTATTGTGTTTCTAAATTCATCTAAAGAGTCCTTGTCTTGCTTGTCACAAGGTAGGTATACATTCACTCTACATATTTGTACTTCTCTACATTTCATTATAATCCCAATTATTCTTTCATTACAATACACAGAATCAATATTATTACTAAGTGAATTTTTCCATTATATAGCAACACCTTTTGAAGGACGACCCTCTACTATGCCTTCGTTACTCCTATCTTCCACACATGCGATTGCATCAAATGCATCATTGATTGTTCTTAAAACATTTAAGTCTTCTTTCAATAACATTATTTCTTGTAAAAGAATGATATCGTATTCCATAGTCAATAACTTTACTGCCTCAATATAATTTCTTACAGAATTACAGTTATATGATACAATCTTAGCCATTAAGATGTATGTTTAGGTTTATAGTATTTTCTAACAATTACATGGTTCGGCCAACGTCCGGACGTAACAAATCATCCCTCTTACTCATTGCAACAGTTATTTTAAATGACTTCCATTCTCGTTCAAATTTAGATTCAAGCTCACAGCATTTTACATTTTCAATGTTAAATTCATCCGATATATACTTAGTAATATCAACAACGCTAGTGTCACAGTCAGCATTCCCAATGTAAATATCTCCTGATCTTTCAGAGCCTTTAAACCTAGATTGAGTAACGTGTTTTGTTCCTCGTACACCAGCTGGCCTCTTCCACTGCTGATCCATTTTTCTTTGCGGCTGTTGGGTAGGGGGGACTGAGGCATTCCTACCGCGCCGACTCTTAACTTGTTGAAAGCCATCATCATCCAGGACACCACGTCCTGTTTCTCCTCGTTCACCTTTACTGTCACTGTTCTTGGATCTCATATACTGCAGGGGCTCAACAGATTTCTTCTTCGACCGTGTTACCTCATGTTCTAGTTCGAGAACACGAGATGACTTCCTGATCGCACCATTTCCAACAAACTGTTTCTGCTGTTTATATCCTGGTGTAGGCGATGAAGGAGCAGTGCCACGTGAGCTCTGTTCCTCACACAGTACCTCACTGTAGGTAGGCAGTTGTAGAAGTGAGGCTACACTATCAAACTGACTGTCACGTTGCTGACTCAGTGGTGGAGCGGATGGTTCACCAGTCCATCTTCAGTAACCCCTCCACTTCCCTCTCATAAGCACTAATAGTTTTATGTCCAACACTACTGTCATCATGGCCGGTTAGTAACTTATCAAGATTCTCCACTAAGATACTGTCTCTCCGTAGATCACTATTTCTACTCCTCTGCTTGATATCTTTAAGTATCCCCTTTATCTCCAGTAGTTCTTCCTTAATCATATAGTTATCTTCTACTAATCCAACATTTTCAATATGTGACTCTTTCAGTGATTTTACTTCACCTTTAAGTTCACTAATTTGATCAATTAACTCCTTGATATAACCTCCAATCACATCAAAACCATTTGATGGTGGAAAACCATCAAAGTTAGCAGTGACAAATTTAGGCAATTTTACATTTTCGTTGTCACATTTCTCAAAAAGATCAATTATGTCAATAAAGTTCTCCCTTGTCTTACTGTCAGATCTTCTCCACACAATCTTTTTATTCATCTTATTATAGAACACTTCTTTAGCGTTTTTAATGTCATTTCATTGTAGAACACAGTGCATATATTTACAATTTGATCCTTGCTCTTTGAATGCCTTGCTGTAGAGACATAGGCCAATACAGAATGTTCTATATACTCACAGTCTGCCATTATTATTTCGCTACATATGACCTGGTATACAAAACAACAATCCGTAGGCACCGCAAAAATCCAATAACAAGCAACTATTCTTGTTTACATGGCTGAACATCCATAATTGTCACAATTTACCACACTGCTGCATAACAATGAAGTGGGCCCGGTAAGGTAGAGGCGGGAAACACGGGTGACACAGCCCCACACCGGTCAGCCACCACCCTCGTTCTCACTGTGTAGCTCGGTCTCTGTGTCCTTCCCTTCAGCCGCATCACAGGAGACCACCACCACCACCACCCTTGAAGCCAATGCAGACGTCAAGGCAGCACTCATTAGACTGCCAGCTGAAGGTTTAGGACTGGGAGGGAAGGACTGCCAAGGAGAGCTACTGAAGGGCGCCAACTCCAGAGACCCTTATTCCATTTTGACGACACACCACCAAGTCAGGCCATCTTCACCCTCCTTGAGCGAAGATCCTGAAAGCAGCGGGCATTACTGCCACTTTTCAGATGTCGTGTAGGCCTAGTCGAGTTGCCACCTACCCTCGCCTCTTGACACTTTTCACTCCTTAGACAGTCCATACACACTTCTCGCACTGCACGCACTTCTGCGCACCCTCACACTCCGATGATCAGCTAGGCATAGATAGATAGAGAGAGAGAGAGAGAGAGAGAGAGATGATCGATTAGATACATAGAGAGATAGAGATAGAGAGAGAGAGAGAAGATAGATAGATAGATAGAGAAAGTGAGAGAAGATAGATAGAAAGATAGATAGATAGATAGAGAGAGGGAGATGATCGATTATATACATAGAGAGAGAGAGAGAGAGAGAGAGACTCTTCACCAATAGCTCTACCATTCCATTATTTTTTGTTTTGTATAAATCGTCTCATTTCATATTTCTAACTATTTTATGTGGATAAGCTTAAAGGATAGGCTAACCCTTTTCATTAAAGATAACAATTATCGAGTAAAATAATCTAATGCTAGGAAAAATATAATAGATAGATTGATAGAGATAGATAGATAGATAGATAGATATAGACAAAAAGATAGATAGATAGATAGATAGATAGATATGTGTGTGTGTGTGTATGAGAGAGAGAGAGAGAGAGAGAGAGAGAGAGAGAGAGAGAGAGAGAGAGAGAGAGAGAGAGAGAGAGAGAGAGAGAGAGAGTAAAATAAAAACACGTCCCCTAAGCAATTATACATAAATAAACGTATATAATTAGCTCTATGCTATAACTGTAATAGCGTAATGCAAAAGTGTGCGGAATTTCGGTGCAAGTGTCCTAGGTTCGAGTCCTTGGAGAGCCACATGCATTTGTTGATTTCATTAATTGAGTTTTAGAAGTGAAGTTGGTTGGTGTAAAATATAATACACATTAAAAAGGGTATTATAAAGGTATATAAGATCATTGGGTATATTGATAGCGATTTACCTTTTTAACGGGGGTCACCTACTTTTTTTTATCTCCTTTTTTCTCTTTCTGGCTTGTATCCATTCGGTTCCATTCAGCCTACTGTTTTAAGACGTTTATCCCCATCCAGGTGTCGATGTTTTTCCTGACAAGCGGTAGCGAGCCAGCATATTTTTAAATATGTTTTTGACAGCAGGCTAAATTTTTAAATTTTTCGATAGAAAATGTCTCCAGCGAAGCCGGATTTCTTCATACAATGCTGGCACTTGGAAGGGGATAAATGTCTTAAAACAGTAGGCTGAATGGGGCCGAATGGATACAACCGAGAGAGAGAGAGGGAGAAAAGGAGAGCAAAATAACAGGTGACCCCCCTTAACTGGTATAAGATGGGTTTATTACCACCAATATACCTTTAAGTGGGTAGAATATTGTGGACAATTTAAGGGGGGGTCACCTGCTTTTTTTTCTCTCCTTTTCCCTCTCTCTTTGGCTTGTATCCATTTGTCCCCATTCAGCCAAATGTTTTAAGACGTTTATTCCCATCCATGTGTCGATTTCTTCCTGGTGAGCGATAGCGAGCCAGCATTGTAAGGAGAAATCAGGCTTCGCCGGAGAAATTTTTCTTTCGATATTTTACAAATTTAGCTTGCTGTAAAACAAATATATATATATATGCTGATATTGACGCCTGGATGGGGGTAAACGTCTTAAAACCGGTAGGCTGAATGGGGCCGAATGAATACAAGCCAAAGAGAGAGGAAGAGAAAGAGAAGAAAAGCGAGGTGGGTAGATTATTATGGACACCTTAAATACCCCTTTCATACCCAACAGAGATGTAGATTACGTCTGCTGTTCTATTACTCACACTTATAGATATCCGAGAACTCTATTTGCCTTATTTAAAGCACTAATGCATTGATTTCTAGGTTTAAAATCACAGTTGACGATGACTCCCAAATATTTTTCATTATCTGAGTTTCTTATATTCACGTCATGTAATCTATATCCTGCATTGTTATCGATTTCCCAAATGTTACTATACTGCATTTATTTAATCTACATTGAACTTCATCTGCCAATTTACTGCCCATTCCTGTAGTGTATCTAATATATTTGAAGAGCCTGAATATCATGATCAGAATTTATCACTTTTCCTATTTTAGTGTAACCTGCAAATTTAATTATTTTGGTAGTTATTCCTACATGAAGGTCGTTAATATATATGATATTAATATGATCAGATCAGGAGCGAAGCTAGCATACAAGTGTTACATTCCAAATATAAATAAACACAGTTTAGATCAAACTGCATACTAATATATTAAATGCAGATTTAAGGCCATCCCTAGAAAAAGAAATGTGTCAATACTGAATTTTAATCGCCCTTGCAATACGCAAACAAGTGATTAGTAAGTTGTGTCACTATTGTATCGTCAAGTAAACAGTTTAAGGTAATTAATGCGGTGTTTGATTAACTCCAGATTTAATGTTCTCTCTCTCTCTCTCTCTATCTTGGAAATATAAACATGCAAATAGTCAAGGCAAGGAGAGGAGTTAGTGTCCGTATCGTATCAAGTAAACAGTTTGCTTATATATATACAGTATATACAGTATTCGTTTACTCTCTCTCTCTCTCTCTGTGAAATATAAATAGACATGCAGTCCTATTTAGGGGAGGTGTGGTGGAGTGGTCTTGCCACTGGCCTGGTAATCCAAAGGTACAAAGGAGTACAAAGGAGTACAAAGGAAATCAAGCAACAACCGATCTAGTGACCCTTCTAGGCTGCTTGTCCTCCAAAACACTGAGGATCAAGTGTCCAAACAGTGGTTTAGAGTTGTGTAAGGGAACATTGGAAAGGGAACTACTGCCCTGCCACTAACGTGGCAGGACTAGGAAGTTAGTAGGGTACATATGGGTTAGTAACTGAGGGGAGGATAAAGTTATTCATTTACAAACGCAGTCAGTCGCGGGTTTGATGCGAGATATTTGTCTAGGCGGAATTTAAATTAATCAACGGTGCTGGAGTCTATAACGTCTCGGGGAAGCCCATTCCACAAGTTGACAACTCGATTGAAGAAGAAATTCTTAGATTCGTGCGAGTTAAAAGATTTACCAATAATTTTGCAACCGTTTCCCCGCGTGTAATTAGATTGGTCGATAGTGAAGTACTTACTACAGTTCATATTGTCGATGCCTTTGATGATTTTGAACACTTGAATTAAGTCGCCTCTTAATCTGCGCTGGGTTAAAGGAAATAGATTTAATTCTCTAAGACG
This sequence comes from Paralithodes platypus, assembly GCA_032716605.1. NCBI lineage: Eukaryota > Metazoa > Arthropoda > Malacostraca > Decapoda > Lithodidae > Paralithodes > Paralithodes platypus. The sequence goes on along the minus strand of CM064507.1, from coordinate 11,990,856 downwards.
CTCTTCGTATGGTTTGTTCTTTAGGCTAGGTATCATTTTGGTAACTCTACGTTGAACTCGTTCTAGCTTGTTTATATCTTTTTGGTAATAAGGGCACCAGGATTGAACGCAGTATTCCAGAAGAGGGCGGACTAAGGAATTGTAAAGGGTTAGGATAACTTCTTTGGATTTATGCTCAAATGACCTGCCTATAAAGCCAATTATTTTGTTTGCCTTCTTAACAACTTCTGAACATTGTTGACTCGGTTTTAGGTTACTCGATATTGTTACTCCCAGATCAGTTTCTCTGTTTACATTCTTAAGCTGAGTGCCATTCATCGAATAGTTTGCTTTCTCATTTAGGTGTCCGACATGTAGTACTTTACATTTATCCGCATTGAAACTCATTTGCCAAATTTGGGCCCAACATGACAATTTATCTAGATTGTGTTGCATATCGTCAACTTGTTCTTTTGAGAGTACGCTATTTGCAATTTTTGTATCGTCAGCAAATTTTGAGATTGTGCAGGTGAGACCCTCATCTATGTTGTTGATGTAAATTAGAAAGAGAATTGGTCCTAGTACCGATCCCTGGGATACCCCGCTACTTACATTGGTCAATTTAGATGCCTTACCGTTTATGACTACCCTTTGCTTTCTGTTGCTGAGCCAATTTTCTATCCATTTCAACACACCGTCTTGTATTCCATGCGCTTTTAGTTTTAGCAGTAAACGTTTGTGGGGAACTTTGTCAAAGGCCTTTTGAAAATCAAGGTATATAATATCTACAGCTTTACTCTCATCGTAGAGGTTGAGGATATCGTGGAAGAAGTCTAAGAGGTTTGTTAAACAGGAACGTTTTTTACGAAAGCCGTGTTGAGTATCTTTAAGTATGTTATTTTCCTCTAAGTGATTTACGAGTCTGTCTCGTATAACCGTTTCTAGCATTTTACATACAACTGAGGTTAAGCTAATTGGACGATAGTTACTGGGTAGGGATTTGCTGCCTTTTTTGAATATCGGTGTTACGTTGGCTAGCTTCCACTGATCAGGCATAGTTCCAGACTGCAAGGATTTATTGAATAGTAATGTCAGTGGTTTGGAGAGCTCATTCTTAGCTTCCTTTAGAACTCTAGGCGAGATTGTATCAGGTCCTGGCGTTTTATTTACCTTGAGTTTATCTAAACAATTCAATACTTCTCTCTCTGTAACGGTGATATTGCTTAGAACATCTGAATTATCAATCTGAATCGGCGATGGTGTAGGGATATCACTGAGGTCTTCTGTTGTAAAAACTGATGCAAAGAAGGTATTGAGGGCATTACTCATTTGTACTTCGTCTTTGGTGTATTCTCCTTTTTCATCGACTAACGGTCCAACAGTTGAAGTAACTACTTTTTTCTTTCTGATATAACTATAGAATTCTTTCGGGTTTGTTTTACTTTGATTCGCAATATGTAACTCTAAGGTCTTTTTACTTTGCTTAATTAACTTTTTGGCTTTGCGTCGTAGCTCTACAAATTTCACCCGTTCTTCATCATTTTGTGAGGATTTTAATCTATCATTAGCAAATTTTTTAGCAAGCAGGCAGTTTGAAATATCTTTATTCCACCATTTGGGCTTATTATTATGGCCTGGACGCCGTATTTTCGATGGTATGCAGTCTTGCACTGCTTTTAGGTAAGTGGTTTCGAATAACTTCCAAGATGTATTTATGTCGTTATTGTTAATTAAAAAGCTCCAGTCAGTTTCTTTAAACATAGCTCTAAGTTTATGGAAGTTTGCTTTCTTGAAATTAGGGACTTTTTCGATGCTACTATTTGGTTCGTTACTAGTAAACTTTAAAGTGAAAGTTATCGTACGATGGTCGCTGTTACTGAATTCATCACCAACATTCAAATTCTCTATCAATTCTTCTTTTGTTGCAAGTACAATGTCAAGAACGTTATTACCACGGGTCGGCATTCGAACAAATTGATAAAGCGAACTCTCTTGCAAGTTCGTATACAAGTCATGTCCGGAGTGTGAAGTAAGAGTATCGCCCCACTTGGTCACAGGTAAATTAAAGTCGCCAAAAATTACGGTATCTTGTGAGTTACTTACATCTGCAATTTGTTCGTAAATTTCTCGGTCAGTTTGCACTGATTGAGCTGGAGGTCTGTATATTAACGCAAGTATTATTTTTGTGCCATTATTATTCTTTATTAGCACAAAAGATGTGTCGACGTTCACAATTTGAGGTTTTGACACGAGGGTCGGGTTAAGACTTTCTTTGATATAAAATAAAACGCCACCTCCATTTTTATTTATTCGGCTGTTCTCAAACATTACATAACCGGGAAGTGAATACTCTGCTAAAAAGTCTCTATCTTGTGTATTGAGCCAAGATTCTGTTATGCCAATCACATCATAATTTTCTGTAAACACTAGTTCCTCTAAATCTGAAAATTTATTGCGTATGCTACGAGCGTTTGCATAGAAAACCTTTAAAGTTGCGGTTTTAGAACTTGCAGATCGTTCTTTCATCGAATTTTTGGTTCTGGTCGGATCTACATTTACATTCATGGCTGTCCTCGGTCCTCGGTCGTTATCCCTGACGGTTTTGAATTTGGGTCGTGTTGGTGGAGCTTTATCCAAATTCGCGGTTCTTGACGGATTAGTATTTAATTCCTTGTATATTGCCGTCCTCGCTGTCTTCGGTCCTCCTTCCTGGTTGTCCTGTGCTGAGTCGATTTCTTCTCCGAAAATCCTTCACCGCATCGTTGAGAAGACGCCCAAAACGTGCTGCTCCCACCTGGTTCAGATGAACTCCATCGTCCGAAAACAAATAGTCATCGTAGTAGAAATTGTCCCAGGTGTCGACGAATCCCACGTTCTCCTTCCTGCAGAGGTTTGCTAGACAACGATTTGTGCTGGTGGCTATGTTGTAAAATCGGCTCTCTACACCGAGCCGGGGGACGATTCCTGAGACGATGATCCTTGATGACTTCTCCTTAAACGACTTGATCAGCTGCTGGTACTTTAAAAGCAAATCTTCCGACCGGGTTCGCTGTACATCGTTGGATCCAACGTGGATGACGTACATTGTATTCGCAGGGGCCAGCTTTGATACTTCGTCGACTGCTGCAACTACGTCATCCACACCACCACCAGGGATACAAAAACGCTTCCTGGTCTTAGGTGCTCTGGCGCAAAACTCTGTGAGCTGACCACGTATCATCGAGTCTCCCACGAGCCGGACTTCTTCTATTTCCTCTTCGTCATCTGAGTCTGCGAGTATCTGGAAACGGTTTTGACACTCGGTAATCGGTATGTGTTTCCTGGTCTTGGGGCAAACGTTGTTCCTCACGACACGGAAGTTGTCTTGAGGGGGAAGAGAGTCACTATTTGTATCTTGAGTATCGGAAACATCAGCTGAAATGGCTACTGTAGGCGTTGAATTGTTGGCAGTTGACGTTGGGGCGTTGGTGGCTGCTGGAGTTGCGGTGACAATTGAAGTTTGTGGCACTCCAACGTTGAGTGTTACAAACTCTTGGAGTGATTCCAGCTTCATGGTGAGGACGTTGGGTCCCGGGTTCAAATCCCGATGTATCAATGGGAAGATATAATTTGGATGGAATTTGTGCTGTACCTGGTATCAGTGCATTACCACAAGCCCACCGAAATGTCAATTAAATACCCTCATTGTTCCCTGATTAAATAGCACTGTATGAATATTCCCATATTCAAAATATGCTATAGGGGTGCAATGCCTGGTGAGTTATCTGCTCAACAGGTGGCGTTGTGTGTGTGTAAGTGTGAGAGTCCGCGTGTATGGGGTGAGACAGTGAAGCACGGGAACGAGGTGGCTTCAGAGATGGGGTCGATTCGGGCCATGAGTGAGCACCGTGCCTGATGTGAAGGCAAGATGGAAGGTGCTCGTTGTACTCTACGTGCTTCACATGTTTCACTCCCTAGACTGGAGGAAGACCTCACTGGCTTCACTGTTCATTGTAAAGCGGTGAATATTAAGGCTCTCAGCCTATGCCCGAGAGGAAGTAAGTTGGAATATAGAAAAATAAAATACTTGGAATATATATTAGAGTATATCGTTCTAACTGCTCCGTGAATATTGTATTTAGCTTAGGAAGGGTCTTACATAATCACACGGTAATTGACGGTAGTTTGATTGTAAAGTATTTAATCCACGCTGTTCCTCAATTCAATGAAATCAACTGTGTGTAGTCTATGTAGAATAATACTAAAGGTAGTCTTCTGATATAGCAGGATCAAGAACACCTTCTTAATACTAGGTGATGAGACATTGACCACGAACAACTCTTCTATGTGAGTGCTATAAAAAATAATCGATATTATTTCACGTCTCTCTCTCTCTCTCTCTGATATATAAATATGCAAATAGTTAAGGTAGGGGGCGGAGTTAGCTAGCATAACGGTGTTATACAACACCGATATCAAACACACTAATCAAAATAATATTAGTTTAGATGGAGCACAATGAGAAAGGGAAAAGGGAAACAAAGAAAGAAGGAAGGGTAGGAGAGAATATGGAAGGAGGTAGGGTAAAGGTGAATCTATAGTCTTATTGGTCTTCACACCTCATTAATTCGATAGTCCGAGGCGGCGGTGACAGATCTTCATATTTCTCCGAGAGACGGGCAAAAGGGTGGAAGGGGACTTATGGCCGGGACTGTACATCTCTCTCTCCATCCCTTCCTCCACACGGCCACACACACACAGTTGCCAACAGACCACCACAGTGTACTCTCTCTCTCTCTCCCCACACGACCAGCCACACACACAGTTGCCATCAGACCACCACAGTGTAAACATTAACAGATACTGGAACAGATATTCTGAAGGCTTCCATCATTCCCATCAAACGGATAAGTTGTTGTTGGTTAATCCATTTAGTACCGGTGACATCCTTTTCATTATATTCTGACAACTATTAGACGATGTTATTCAGCTTAGAAATTACCTCTAGCAATAATAAGGCTTCAAACTATCTTAACCAACTCTTTTAACTACCAATGATACTTCCTAAGCTGCATAATATGCTCTAAATATAGCTATAATAAATATGTCACACGTCGCTCGTGCTCAAAGTGTCAACCCATTCAGTACCGGTGACATCCTTTTCATCATATTCTGACAACTATTATACGGTTTTATTCAGCTTAGGAAGGATGTCTACTCGTTAAAGTTTTACAAGCTATCTCTATTATTAATCCTTTTAACTACCTTATATCCGTTAATTAATCTCGTCTGCTTAGAACCATAAAGAGTTGTTCAACAATCTCCTTGACACAAACAACAGTTGGTCAAGTACATATTCCTGTAGATCTACAAAAGCAATAATATTCCATGTAGAATAGATACCACTAAACCTGTCAGTACCGGTGATATTTGTTTTCATTTGATTTCTGCTACATATAGACCAAGCTTAACACCTTACGAGTGGCCTAGGCGGCCTTGGCGGACCAATGTAAGTAGCGGGGTACCCCAGGAATCGGTACTAGGACCAATTATCTTTCTAATTTATATCAACGACATAGATGATGGTCTCACCTGTACAATCTCAAAATTTGCTGACGATACAAAAATTGCAAATAGCGTACTCTCAAAAGAAAAAGTTGACGATATGCAACACAATCTAGATAAACTGTCATGTTGGGCCCAAATTTGGCAAATGAGTTTCAATGCGGATACATGAAAAGTACTACATATCGGATACCTAAATGAGAAAGCAAACTCTTCGATGAATGGCACTCAGCTTAAGAATGTAAACAGAGAAACCGATCTGAGAGTAACAATATAGAGAAACCTAAAACCGAGTCAACAAAGTTCAGAAGTTGTTAAGAAGGCAAACACAATAATTGGCTTTATAGGCAGGTCATTTGAGCATAAATCCAAAGAAGTTATCCTAACCCATTACAATTCCTTAGTCCGCCCTCTTCTGGAATACTGCGTTCAATCCTGGTGTCCTTATTACCAAAAAGATATAAACAAGCTAGAAAGAGTTCAACGTAGAGTTACCAAAATGATACCTAGCCTAAAGAACAAACCATATGAAGAGCGTCTTAGAGAATTAAAACTATTTCCTTTAACCCAGCGCAGATTAAGAGGTGACTTAATTCAAGTGTTCAGAATCATCAAGGGCATCGACAATATGAACTGTAGTAAGTACTTCACTATCGACTAATCTAATTACACGCGGGGAAACGGTTGCAAAATTATTGGTAAATCTTTTAACTAGCACGAATCTAAGAATTTCTTCTTCAATCGAGTTGTCAACTTGTGGAATGGGCTTCCCGAGATGAGACGTTATAGACTGCAGCACCGTTGATTCATTTAAACTCCGCTTAGACAAATATCTCGCATCAAACCCGCGACTGACTGCGTTTGTTAATGAATAACTTTATTTTATCCTCTCCTCAGTTACTAAACCTTCTGTCCCCTACTAACTTCCTAAACCTGCCACGGACATTAGTTCCTTTTCCAATGTTCCCTTACCCACTCTAAACCACTGTTTGGACACTTGATCCTCAGTGTTTTGGAGGACAAGCAGCCTAGAAGGGTCACTAGACCTGTTGTTGCTTGATTTAATTTGTACATTTGTACATTTGTACTTGTACTACCTGCCAAGCGGGGGGTTTTACCCTAAACGAGCTTATTTCCGTGCTCTTGTTCATGCATAAACAAGAGCCAGAGCGTAATACAAATATGTATCCCTGAAAGGACGATAATTGAGCTTTCCAATGACACCAGAACCATCCTTCTACGATCACGGGTTCTCTTGCAACTATCGTGCAACAAGAAGGAAAAATCCCTAAAATACGGTAATTTCTTGACATAATACCCTGTGTAGTGAGGGAGGGATGGAGGGTGGATGTGTGTGGAGTAAACATCAGTAGGCCCGCGGGGACCGTGGCGAACGGTCAGACTCCGACCTACGCTCCTCCCACCACTCGGCTCTCTCTCAGAGCACATTACGTGCTCAAAATTGCATGCGAATATAGCCGGGCCCCGCTCTTTAGGTTGGGGTTCTCTTGTCCGACTATAGCCGGGTGCCGCCAAAGAGGGGTTAAGAAGGGTTCTCCGGCTTCGCCGGAGAAATTTTCTATCGAAAAATTTACAAATTGCTGTAAAACAAAAATATATATATGCTGATATTGACGCCTGGATGGGGGTAAATGTCTTAAAACAGTAGGCTGAATGGGGCCCAATGAATACAAGCCAAAGAGAGAGGAAGAGAAAGAGAAAAAAAGCGAGGGGGGTAGATTATTATGGACACCTTAAATACCCCTTTCATACCCATCTTGTTTGAGAGTGTTACGATTTTATGCAGTTTAAGGGGGGATGGTCGTTTGTTTTTTGGCCCCCATTCTCCCTCATGTTTCACCACATTAGTTTTGAGATTTTAAGACGTTTACCCCATTAGTTTGGCGAATTTATGATCTTTCACCCCATCCTTTGCCAATATTAAGAGCTTGTATGCAATTTAGGTGTTTACTTTTTCCTGGCGAGCGAAAGCGAGCCTGAAATTTAAGAGCAATCGGCCTTCGGTCGGGCCATTTTTCTATCCAAAAAATTTACAAATTTATCTTGAAAGTGGGTCTAGGGGGTGTAATGTTAAGCTTGATGGAGGTCTAGGGAACAAACAAAAAACCTTCCCTTCCCTCCTAGTGGTAGATCGTAAGCTAAAGACAATCGTCTAATGGTAACCAGAGTATAAAGGGGTTAAATAGTTCGTAATAATCTACCGTTATAAAGGTGTACACAAAGGAAAAGCAAGGAACAACAGATATATTGACCCATACGAGGCTACTTGTAAAACCAGTGGTAGCGAACCCAGTTAAGGGGGGTCACCTTCTTTTTTTCTCTCCTTATCTCTCTTTCTCTGGCTTGTATCCATTCAGCCTACTGTTTTAAGATGTTTATCCCCATCCAGGTGTTGATTTCTTCCGGGCGAGCGATAGCAAGCCAGCATTGTATGGAGAAATCCGGCTTCATCGGAGACATTTTTCTATTGAAAAATATACAAATTTAGCCTTCTGTCAAAATAATTTTTAAAAATATGCTGGGTTGCTACCGCTCGCCACGAAAAAATCGACACCTGGATGGGGATAAACGTCCTAAAACAGTAGGCTGAATGGGGCCGAATGGATACAATCCAGAGAGAGAGGGAGAAAGAGAGAAGCTTATAAATGGCTGGAGGCCCTTCTTAAACTGAATAAAATCGTCGACAAATAACGAGAGTCAAGCTAAAAGGAAGTCACCGGTACTGAAAGGAAGTCACCGGTACTGAAAGGAAGTCACCGGTACTGAAAGGGGTAAATATAGCATAGCAATTTAAGGGGGGTCACCTGCTTGTTTTCCCCTTTCTCTCATTTTCTCTCTTTCTCTGGCTTATATCCATTCGGCCCCATTCAGCCAACTGTTTTAAGACGTTTATCCCCATCTAGGTGTCGATTTCTTCCTGGCGAGCGATAGCCAGCCAGCATTGTATGGAGAAATCCGGCTTCGCCGGAGACATTTTTCGATCGAAAAATGTACACATTTAGCTTGCTGTCAAAACAAAAATTTATATGTGCTGGCTCGCTACCACTCGCCAGGAAAATATTGACACCTGGATGGGGGTAAACGTCTTAAAAAAACAGTTGGCTGAATGGGGCCAAATTGATACAAGCCAAAGAGAGAGGGAGAGAAAGAGAAAAAAAGCGAGGTGGGCTCCCTTAAGTCACTATCAATATACCCAATTATGTTATATATATTTGTCATACTCTTTTTTTATAGCTTTGATTTTACAGTGCACACGAGTTTGATCGGGTACAGTCACGCTAATAAGTGATGTCTCGGCACCAAGTATGTTTTGATCAATAATTGGTATCAGCAATATCTAAGCTTCATTTCTTCATATTAAGTGAAATATACAAATATGTTTCTACACTTACCCACCCTATTCAACATCTGACAGACATAAATACAGCACAGCGAAAGCCAAACGCAATGACAGCTATAGTCTATTCTCTGTAAGTAGGAGAGAAATCATGACCTCTAACCTCTGTAACTCAAAAACGACGGGAGTAATCGACCAAATATGTCTACCATTTGGGAAGAGTCAGTCAAGGAATATATGTGGAAATTTACAGCCAATTTGCTCAAGCCCTTTTCAAGTTACAGAGGATAGAGGTCATGATTTCTCGCCTACTTACAGCGAATAGACTATAGTATCGGAGTCTTGATGGTGGTGTTAATAAGTCATGTCCTGGCTGTCACTACGTTTGGCTCGCTCTGTGCTGTATTAATGTCTGTCAGATGTTGGATAGGGTGGTGTAGAAACATGTTTGTATATCTCACTCGAAACGAATAAATCAAGTTTTAGACATTGCTGATACCAATTATATAATTATTGATTAAAACATATACTTGGTGCCAAGACATCACTTGTTAGCGCGACTGTACAATCGCGCTAATAAGTGATGTCTCGGCACCATGTATGTTTTTACTAATAATTGGTATAAGCAATATCTAAGCTTCATTTCTTCATATCGAGTGAAATGTACAAACATGTTCCTACACTTACCCACCCTATTCAACATCAGACAGACATTAATACAGCACAGAGCGAGCTGTACGTGTGATCATATTATTGAGGCCACTCTCTCTTAATTCAGGATCTCTAATTTATCCTCGCGATTATTTAAATATGTTCTGAGAATCTACTATTAACCCCTTCTATACCTGCGACGTTGTTTTACTTTATTTTGGACACTATTAGACGATTTGATTCCGTTTAAAATGGGCCTTCATCAATTAACAGGCTTTGAACTTTTTATTTAAGCTTGATGGAGGTCTATGGAAGAAAATAAAACATGATAAAAAGATACATAAAGGAACAAATATATACGCTCATTCCCACTTAAGGGAGCCCACCTCGCTTTATTTATCTTTCTCTCCCTCTCTCTTTGGCTTGTATCCATTCGGCCCCATTCAGACTACTGTTTTAAGACGTTTATCCCCATCCAGGTGTCAATTGTTTACTGGTGAGCGGTAGCGAGCCAGCATATTTTTTATTTTTGTTTGACAGCAGGCTAAATTTGTACATTTTTCGATAGAAAAATTTCTCCGGATTTCTTCATATAATGCTGGCTCGCTATCGCTCGCCAGGAAGAAATCGACACCTAGATGGTGATAAACGTCTTAAAATAGTTGGCTGAATGGGGCCGAATGGATACAAGCCAGAGAATGAGAGAAAAGGAGAGAAATAAAAAAAATAAGGTCACCCCCCTTAAGGGTCGCTCTACTGGTAATATTTTTTTCATATCTTACTAACTCTTGGTCATCCAACTTTTTTGGACTTCGGTGAGACTTTTTCGGTTGCACTAAGTGACTAGACATATCGAAGGCCTTCGATAGAGTCTGGCACAAATCTTTTATTTCCAAACTGCCCTCCTTCGGTTTCTGTCCCTCCATCTGTGCCTTTGTCTCAAATTTCCTTTCCTGCCGTTCCATAGCTGCGGTTGTGGACGGCCATCGCTCATTTCCTCATCCTATCAACTCCGGTGTTCCTCAGGGTTCTGTCCTATATCCTATTCTCTTTCTAATTTTCATAAATGATCTTCTCAACTGTACATCCAGTCCCATCCATTCATATGCAGACGACTCTACCTTACACCACTCAATTCGTTTTCCAGAACGCCCCAGCCAACAGTCCCTCAATAGTAAAGGTAATGAAGCCATAAAATACTTATCTTCTGATCTAGCTACTATTTCCAATTGGGGTTGAGAAAACCTTGTTGCAGTTAATGCTTCCAAAACTCAATTTATCCATCTTACTACTCATCAGGAACCTCCAGAAGACTATCCCTTATTCTTCAACAACACATAAATCAACCCTTCATCTTCTCTCAATGTTTTCGGTGTCTCTTTTTTTTCTGCTCTCACTTGGAAGGACCATATCACCAGTCTTGCTAAGGCAGCCTCCCAGAAGCTGGGTGTGCTCAACCGCCTCAAGAGGTTCCTTACCCCTGCGCAGCTTCTTGCTCTGTAAAGGGGCACAGTGTGCCTTGTATTGAGTATTGTTCACATGTGTGGGGAGGATCCTCTCCCACCGCACTCCTAGACAAAGTAGAAAGGAAAGCCTTTCGTATCATTAACTCCCCTCCACTCACCAACTCCTTGCAATCTCTCTCTCCTCTTCGCCGCAATGTCGCATCTCTCGCTATTCTATCGCTACTACAATAATCAATGTTCCTTGGAGCTTTCCCAGTGTATACCACCTCCTCTACGTAGGGTACGTAGTACCCGCCTTGCAACACAATCCCACCCCTACTCTGTGCAACTCTCCAACCCAAGAGTGAAATGCTATTCTCAGACTTTCTTCTATTCAACTGCTGAGCTCTGGAACTCTCCTACAATCAGTCTTTCCCTCTTCCTATGACTTTAATTGCTTCAAACTCCGTGTGTCCAGGCATTTACACTCGAGCGTCCCATGATTTTGGCCCTGTCACTCTTTCAAATCTGGGGGAGGCACTCGCTGCAGGCAGCTATGCCTTTTGTCTCCCTCATTCATATAGAAAAACAAATATATGATCGCTAAAAGAATTAATTGAGATAGTCTGTGTGAAAAGGAAAAACTTGAGATGGTTCGGCCATATGGAACGTATGGAAAGCGAGAGAATGACTAAGAGGGTGTACGAGAGCGAGCTGGAAGGACAGAGAGGGAGAGGTGCACCCAAGGAGAGGTAGAAGGATGGAGTGAGGAAGTATATGGATGAAAGTGGTGCTGGTTGGGAGGAGGGGCGTCGACTGACTGTGGACAGAGGTGCATGGGGGCGGTTAGTTCGTGGCCACCCCTTCGGGGATCACGGCGTCAGGCAATCGATAGATAGATAGATAGACTTCCTTCCTAAGTTAAATATAATCACCTAATATTTGCCGGAATGATGAAAAAGTATGTTCCCGACACTGTCAGAGTTAATAACAAGCCATAGCTGGGTATATTTATGTTAGCCAATTGTCTATTTAATTTGCTACCTTTGTACTGATGCCTAAAGAACTCCATGTTGACATTAAGTTTTGGATTTTCAGATATCCAAGTATCATATCTATCACTATCTAAAGATAATGTCGGACAGGGCGGGAGATAATTATTCTGACCAGGATTCGAACCCACTCACTCCAGGTATATTTAGGAGAGTTGGGCACCGAAATCACTCGGCCATGAGAGGATATAAGGGAAGCAACCCTAGTTCTTATTATGGAGAGTTGGGCACCGAACTCACTCGGCCATGAGAGGATATAAGGGAAGCAACCCTAGTTCTTATTATGGAGAGTTGGGCACCGAACTCACTCGGCCATGAGCGGATATAAGGGAAGCAACCCTAGTTCGTATTTGAAGAACCTGGAGACTATTGCTTGGTTCTTGAACTAAGTTGCTTCCTTTATATCCGCTCATGGCCGAGGGGTTACGCTGCCCAACTCTCCCAAATATATAATAGGGTGATCTTTAACCCCTTCTAACGATTGTGTGCAGCTTAGGAAAGGTCTGTGGTAGTAAACAGGGTTAAGTGAGATAGTTTGAAACCTCTTAATTGGTCGAGATCCTATTAAACTGAATAAAATCGTCTAATAGTAACCACAATAAAGTTAAAAGGACGGCACCGGTACTGAAAGGGTTAACCCCTTGAGGAACATGACGAGTTTTGACAGATTAGTCTGTCTTTCATTAAACGATTTCATACAATTTAGGAAGGATCTGATGGAATATAAATGGTAAATGCATCTCAATTCACCCTCTGATGTCCATATATTCTTCCTAATCTGAATAAAATAATTGATTAATAGCAAGAATACATTGTCAAAACGCGTCAGAATCCTCAAAGGGGTTAATTCAGAAAACGTGCATAGTGCATTAGGTCAAACAATAAAGTGGTGTAACCCCAACTATACTGTACCGGTCATGTCTTTTCAATTTTACTTTAGCTATATTTAGACGATTTTGTGCAGCTTAAGAAGGATCTGTGGTAGTGAAAAGGGTTAATTGAGATAGTTCGAAGCCTGTTAATTGCTCGAGGCCCTTCTCAAACTGAATAACATCGTCTAATAGTAGCCAGAATAAAGATAACAGGACGTTACCGGTACTGAATGGGTTAAACTGTATTCAGGTAGAAGTAGATAATTTATTAAAACTTTAGGCAGATTAATAATAATGTGAAATATGTCACTACCTTTTCTTTGGTACTCTTGCCAAAGCAATCTTGTGTGTATCTTAACCCTTTCAAGATTAATATGCATTTAGACAGTTTATTCTGGCTATCATTCGACGATGTTATGCCGTTTATAAAGGATCTGTGGAAATCATTAGTGTAAAGAATATCTCAATTATCCCTCTGACTTCCATATACCCTTCTTAGTCTGATAATAATCGTCTAATAAAAGCCAGAAAACAGAAACGAAATGCGTAATCGGAGCTTGAAAGGGTTAATTCTACTATCACCAGCCAACTTTTTTTTTTCAGCTAAAGAAAAAATAAACACAAATATCCTCGTAGACACCGCCTGCCTGCGAGATAATGGGTTCTGAGAGAAAGAGATCCGTGTATAGGTTCCTGGTCCTCCTGTGTCTCCTGATATTGGGAATACACCAGGTAAGGATGGCTCTGCTGGCTGTGGTCGCTATTATTAAGGACAGCTATTTGGTGTTTTTACTAGACCCTCTTCTCCCTCATGTTTAGCCCCATTAGTGATGATGTTCGCCCCAGTAGTGTGTCGATGTTAAAACCTTCCTACTGCTTTGTCAATATTAAGACCTCTAGTGCCATTTAGGTGTCAACTTATTCCTGGCGAGGGATAGCTAGCCTGTAATTTTGAAGGAACTGGCCTTTGACCGGGACATATCTCTACTGAAAAATGTAAACATTTATCTCAAAGGGGGATCATGTGGGCATCTGTGCAAATTATCTTGCCTGGTTTTCTGCTGAACAAATATTTAATTGGTTTGGCTAAATACAAAATATTGTTGTTCATGAGCTGTGTGTAACTGTACCCGATCCTCTTTAACCTCGTAGCTGCGCAGGTGGGGTAATGGCCACCCCTCCCTGTGCGGAGGTATTTACACTGTTTCCTTCATTCAAATCGTCATCGTACCATAAATATCATTAATACTTATCCATATGCGCCTATTTTACGTTGATTATGAAGATATTAACCTGTTACAACAATAAAACAAGTGGAAACAGCGTTTGGCTGGTCAAAATCGGCAAATGAGAGCGGAAGTTATAGTCATCAAGTGCAAGCCAGCCTGCCAACATCCACCCCTCACGACGTCTGGAGAGACACTGTCGTGTAGTTGTCTCTCTGTCTCTCTTTCATTCGCTTGGTAGCACATACAAGCACAGCCTGCTTATGACTCGCTATTGATAGCACGAAAATATACCGACGAAATAAGGGAATAACAGAGAGAATAGGTGATAATTGAAGGGGGGGGGGGAAAGGAGGGGATGTGGAGGAGTGATATTTGCCATGGCCAAGGGGCAATAAAGAAAAAAGAAAAACAAAAAACAAAAAACAAAAAACATCAATTGATACTGGGCTGGTTTAAATGTTTTTTTTTTTTAGGCCTGGGGTTATTATGTTCCTTCCAACAACCAACTATACTCCTAAAATCGATTAATGAAATTTACAAACACATGTGGCAGTCCGTGGATTCGAACCCAGGACGCTCACACCGAAAATCAACACCTTATGCATCGCACCACGAAGACAGTTAAAGAATGGTGGACACTGCCTATGATTAATTATGCAACTTCGAATCCTGCATATCAATCTAAGCATGTACACACATCCCAACTGCAACTCACGTAGGCTATGCATATGTGAATGGAAAGAGCAATTAATGGGGCCTTAACCACTAGGGAAGTCCTCTCGATAAATTACCCCTGAACCAATATCAATTATTATGTTCCTTCCAACAACCAACTATACTCCTAAAATCGATTAATGAAATTTACAAACACATGTGGCACTCCGTGGATTCGAACCCAGGACGCTCGCACCGAAAATCAACACCTTATGCATCGCACCACGAAGACAGTTAAAGAATGGTGGACACTGCCTATGATTTATTATGCAACTTCGAATCCTGCATATCAATCTAAGCATGTACACACATCCCAACTGCAACTCACGTAGGCTATGCATATGTGAATGGAAAGAGCAATTAATGGGGCCTTAACCACTAGGGAAGTCCTCTCGATAAATTACCCCTGAACCAATATCAATTATTATGTTCCTTCCAACAACCAACTATACTCCTAAAATTGATTAATGAAATTTACAAACACATGTGGCAGTCCGTGGATTCGAACCCAGGACGCTCACACCGAAAATCAACACTTTATGCATCGCACCACGAAGACAGTTAAAGAATGGTGGACACTGCCTACGATTTATTATGCAATTTCGAATCCTGCACATTAATCTAAGCATGTACACACATCCCACCATCAACTCACGTAGGCTATGCGTATGTGAATGGAAAGAGCAATTAATGGGGCCTTAACCACTAGGGAAGTCCTCTCGATAAAATACCCCTGAACCAATATCAATTATTATGTTCCTTCCAACAACCAACTATACTCCTAAAATCGATTAATGAAATTTACAAACACATGTGGCAGTCCGTGGATTCGAACCCAGGACGCTCACACCGAAAATCAACACCTTATGCATCGCACCCCGAAGACAGTTAAAGAAATGTGGACACTGCCTACGATTTATTATGCAACTTCAAATCCTGCATATCAATCTAAGCATGTACACACATCCCAACTGCAACTCACGTAGGCTATGCATATGTGAATGGAAAGAGCAATTAATGGGGCCTTAACCACTAGGGAAGTCCTCTCGATAAATTACCCCTGAACCAATATCAATTATTATGTTCCTTCCAACAACCAACTATACTCCTAAAATCGATTAATGAAATTTACAAACACATGTGGCAGTCCGTGGATTCGAACCCAGGACGCTCACACCGAAAATCAACACCTTATGCATCGCACCACGAAGACAGTTAAAGAATGGTGGACACTGCCTACGATTTATTATGCAACTTCGAATCCTGCATATCAATCTAAGCATGTACACACATCCTAACTGCAACTCACGTAGGCTATGCATATGTGAATATAAGGCTTTCCGCAGCGCAGCGGTAGGCCTCATATAAGTCTTTCCGCAATTGCCGGGTTAAGGGCAGATGGGTCGTTGTTCTGGTCCCCTTTCTCCCTCGTGTTAAGCCCCATTTGTTTTTGAGAGTATAAGACGTTCAGCCCATTAGTTTGGCGATCTTAACACCTTCCGCCCCATTTATTTCGTTGTCAATTTTAAGATCTTTCGTGCCATTTAGGTGTCGATTTTGTTCCTGGCGAGCGATAGCGAATCCGGATATTTGAATAAGCTTCGGCCAGGATATTTTTCTACCGAATAATGTACACATTTATCTTGAAGGAGGGTCTTCGGGGTGTTGTTATAAGCTTGATGGAGGTCTAGCGAGGAAACTAAGAAATAAAAGAATCAATTAATAAATAGACCAAAAAAACGGTCCATCTCCTCTTAATTATATCCTACTGCCTGGTCAATAATGGTACAGTAGTTTATCCTTTGTCTTTATTCTCTACAAAAAGAAAATTCATAATGACTTGTCTACCCATGAGGGTGGGTACCAAAGGTATCCATTTTTCATGATGAGGAGGATCTGTTACAGTATTGGATGTGATAGCTGGAAATATGAGGTGGGTGTGGCCCTTCTCATCCTCGGAATTTATTATGGGGAGGGATGGTTCATTATTCTGAAGTTTAGCAGTTGGATTAAGGGGGGCAGGTAGGAAGTTGGATTTTAACTGCTGAAGGGGTTCAAGGAAGGTTTTGTTTGTTTGCTTGGGTTTTGAAGGTGGATCAAAGGTTAAGGTACGGTGCCTACAATTTACGGAGGCACTCATAGAAATCAGGAGATCGAGTCCCAAGTAACCATCGTACTTAGTCTCGTTAGGATTGTAGATCATGAAAGAATTA
The DNA here is from genome assembly GCA_032716605.1 of Paralithodes platypus. NCBI lineage: Eukaryota > Metazoa > Arthropoda > Malacostraca > Decapoda > Lithodidae > Paralithodes > Paralithodes platypus. The sequence goes on along the minus strand of CM064507.1, from coordinate 11,973,799 downwards.
TTTACTCCGTGATTGGGAATAGGGGTGTTAACATATAGTGGAAGAGTCTGTCCTAAATTTGGAATGACTTTATCATTCGCACTGAAAAGAATGATAGAGGAAGGTTGCATCTTCCCGAAAATTTGTGATGTTTTCGGAAAAACGGAAGGAACAAGCAAGAACGGGAAGCTCCCGTGTCTATGAGAAGTCGGACTTTCACCCCGTTAAGTGTGATTTTTTTGTAAACTGGGAGACCATCTGTAGATGTCCCATCATGAGCCCCCGCCAGGTTGACGACTATTTGCTTGGGGGGGCAGTTTAAAAATCCTGAGGATCCGGCTGTAGAGCCTCAGGTAGGTACTGCTCCGCATCTTCTTCACTAGGTCCGTCTTCAATTCCGGCTGTTCTGTCTTCAATGATGGTGGCTACCTTACGTGGCTTAATCCAGGGAATTTGGGACCACCAGCTTGGGTGTTGCTACGTCTTTTCGTAAGATCCGTGAAAGACCTTTTGAGCGACCACAACATGCAGTGTCCAGAGCATGGCTTTCAATCAACTGGTCGAATCATGGCCCAATCCTCGGCTTCATCAGTAATACGAGGTGCCACGGGACCACTGATGGGGGCTGCTGCTGCTGCTGGGTGTGTGGTTACCTTGCTAATTATGGCGATTTTGTCCTGTTCCCTGGATTTTCTGAGTGCCATGATCCGCCTTATCACCGGCAGATCCGTGCCGTAGTTGGTAGGTTCTATGATCGAGAAGTGATCTGTCACCATGTCTGGAAAAATTCTCACAAGTGCCTTGAAGAGGATTTTCTTCCGTTGTGATGTGGTTTCTTCCGGAAAAGCATCGATCGCTATCTGATAAAGTTGCTCAATTGTGCCGTCTAAATCCCCTGAGTACTTTACCTCATGACATTTTTTATCGGCAATGATCTGACCGAGCACTGGATTGATAGCAGTTTTCACGTAATTTTCAAATTGTGCCCAGGTTAAACCAGGCATATTGTCGTGCACATACCCTGATACTTTGGTTGCATACTTCCCTAGTTTCACTACTATCGTGTGGATCTTGGAAGCGTCTTCGTTTCCGAACATAATGTCCATGACCGGTTTGACTATTTCCATGTATTTTTTTTTTTTTTTTTTTTTTTTTTCTATATTCCAACTTACTTCCTCTCGGGCAAAGGCTGAGAGCCTTAACATTCACCGCTTTACAATGAACAGTGAAGCCCGTGAGGTCTTGTTCCAGTCTAGGGAGTGAGACATGTGAAGCACGTAGAGTACAACGAGCACCTGCCATCTTGCCTTCACATGAGGCACGGTGCTCACTCATGGCCCGAAACGACCCCATCTCTGAAGCCATCTCGTTCCCGTGCTTCACTGTCTCACCCTCTACACTCGGACTCTCACACTTACACACACACAACGCCACCTGTTGAGCAGATAACTCACCAGGCATTGCACCCCTATAGCATATTTTGAATATGGGAATATTCATACACTGCTATTTAATCAGGGAACAATGAGGGTATTTTATTGACGTTTCGGTGGGCTTGTGGTAATGCACTGATACTAGGTACAGCACAAATTCCATCCCAATAATATCTTCCCATTGATACATCGGGATTTGAACCCGGGACCTTTGATACCATGGCAAGACCACTCCACCACACCTCCCCTATGTATGTATGTATGTATGTCATAATCTTCTGGCTTGAATGCCAGAATATCAAGTGATCTAATGGCTGCCATGGTGAATTTTGTGTCAAAACGTTAATTGAGTACCAGGAAAAACAAAATTATATAAGAACTCTCGTGTTCATATGCCGTATCGAGACACCGCTGCCGCCAGTGTTATGCCGGGTTGTAATGCAACCTAGCTTAGTTTGGGTCTTTACTCATATCCAACTATGGACTTTTTAGACTCACTATAATCTCAACGGGGACACGTCGAACACGTTCTTATTCACAAGTTAGGTACTCAATCAGGTTAAGATGAACACAATGAATATACACATGTAATTATACACTCGTATTTATTCAAATGGCCTATAGATAACTGTATACTCCTTGACTATTATTGGGGAATAGTAAGCGAGTATGTAGACTTTGACATAAACAAATGATAGGTACTTCACGCATATAAGTAGACCTAAAGTGTGGGTGAACATTTACTTCACTGCTATCAAGAATACCCAGTAAACAATTATTAACATGTATCACACACCAAGGTCTAGTAATAACATACAATGAGCATGAATCAAGGGATAATATTATAATGGAAGTATTCACTAATAATTATCAGACAAACATACACACAGATAAAACCCTTGATAATAATATATATGAGAGTTGAGTATCTACTGTGAATTATTCTGAATAAGTTTCTGGCAGGTTGAACGAAATCTCTAAGTATGCGTCAATAAGTTGGGGCGGTACAAAAGGGAAAGTGTATGAAGAGTTCTGGGAAGAACGCTCGCTCGCGGGTGGCGAGAGGCGAAGGGAGGGCGGGGGGGGGCGCTAAAGGGCTAACGCGCACAGATTTGTTTGGGCCAGGTAGGTCACTCAGGTCATATGTTTGACTGCGATGATCAAAATAGTAGTTCTGGTTAGTGCGATATTATTCTGAATAAGGAGAGGAATATGTTGAAGCTCAAAGGAGAAGGGAGGTAAATTACTTTTACTATTAATGAGGTGCTTCGATTGTTAGGAGAGAATTTATCTCATGAGCATACTATTAATTATTTCTTATATGCAAAGATAATCTCACGGGTCGTCGAGGAATTCAGATTTAATGATTTATATCAACTGAAGAATACTCGAAGGTTGAAGATAACCTAACTGAATCATTCAATAGATTGATTACAGCAGATTAGAGAAGGCATCAAAAAATTAGCGTATACGAGTAGTTATAATAATACTACAAGTTAAATAAGGCGTATACGACGATGTTGCACTTAAATGGAAATACCTGATAAGGTATGAAGGAGATCTGAACTGGTTAATAGATTCCTATATGGAATACAGAACAAATTGGCGTTGTATTCGAGTGGGTGAAATAATTAAACAATAGATCTACACAGAACTAGAATTCCTAGACGAGCAGGATCGAAATTATCTATTTCATAACAGAATAAACTAATACGTTATTCACAAATTATACTTAAAGTGAAAAGGCCATCCGCCAATCACCGCGCCCCCTTTTAACTGCTCGCCTCGCCAGCTGAGTTTGACGGCTCTGGCCGAGAACATCAACACAACACACCTCCCCGGCCGGCCAATCAGAGGCCTCCATTTTCGGAGCGCACGGCTAAATATACCACCTCACCTTTAAATTCGCTCTCGTTCTCTTCCCGGACATTTTTCTCTGGTTGCAATAGGTGTACTACCTCAGTTCCAGCCCTATACTCCGGTAAGCCACTAAAAAACATTTGCAACTAGCTTCCAGGAACTTATTACGAAGAGAAAAGGGTGGAGGTGGGGGGAGCGAGTATTCAAAGCGAGCTGGCGGCCGCGCGACCAGCTCAGCCAATCACAGCACCAGAGAGCGGGAGGCGGGGCTATAAAGGAAGTGTGGGGCAGGTTACAGAGGTCATTCACCCCTCGGAACTCACTGAGCGAGCATCTTGCAACTCACTTCCCCTCTCTCGCTTGGGCACAAAAGGGAACTCGGAGCCAACTATTCCAGCTACCCTGCCCCCACTAAATGTTCCAGTAAAGACCACTCCTGGACTAGTCTCGCTCTCTCCCACTAGGCGGATACACCTTCAGTATCCGGCCGCCTGTCGTCACGTCGCTAGCTTACACACTCACAGCCAAGCGATTCAAGAGGGACGACAAATAGTGGACGGGAGCGAGAACTTCCAGAAGAGCTATTGGCCAGCTCTGTGGTGGTAAAACAGTTCCAGCACACACACTTAATAACAGACAATATATATATTTAAAGGACCCATATTGGGCCCGAACCAGACTTAAAGAAAGAGAGAGAAAGTGCTTATCTAACCTAGTGGTTCCTTATATTTTTAGATTTAAGGATTTTAGAATCCCTTTACATACATAAACAAAAGCCATCACTCACAACACTGTGTCTGCTGCCCTTCTCAATATATTTTAGGTCGCGAGTGTACTCTGATTTGATGTATTTATTTTATTTGTTTTTTGTATTTGACTAAAGTCCCTAGATTTAATAATTTTAATATTTTCCGTTTATTGTCAATGTATGTGTTTTTTTTGTGTTCGATTATGCATTGATTTATTACTTCACATAATTTAAATTATGTTTTAATTGTAATTTTCGTTGATTTTTGATATCACTGATGATGTCATTATAAAATGACGAAACGTCTGGCCAAAATAAAGAAGAAAGATGTCGTTGTTCGTCATATCCCTTGTCCTTCTGTTCATCCTAAGACTTTGGCTCCCTACGACAAAACCTATCTCAGAAAAAAATGCCTTAATCATCGTGTGTCCAGTCAGTTTGATCCCAAAGTCCCTTGAATTTGGCCGTCACTCTTTTGGATTTGGGGAGAGACATTCGATACAGGTAACTTGCCTTTTGTCTCATTCATACCAATAGAAAAAAAGTTGAATTTAGAGTTATAGAGGTTTATAGAGTTTTGTCATAATTGTAATGAATAGAATATAATCACAGAAGAAAAACTGATACACATTGTGATTTACTCATGCACATTCATATTGACATAGTTTCAGGATCTCAATATTGAATCCTGTCCATATATTTATTCCAATACTCTTACTCACTCACTCTTCATTCTCTCTCTCATTTCCTGCGCGCGCGCGTGTGTGTGTGTAGACCTATTCAAATTGCGAACCATTGTTGTTATTCTGATCGCTGTATCAATATCGGTATCTGCAAACATTTGCCGTGATATATTGACTGATAGCACCAGATAACAGATATCAATGCAGTGGCCTAGTATCAAAAGTGGAACACTGGATACTATTATTGGACGATATGTATCTTAGGTCACGTATGGGATATAATGTTCTGTCCTTTCTATAGCTTTGTCTTACAGTAATTGTCACCATTATGTATGACATAACCGCCGCAAATTAAAAATAAAATTAATTAGACTTTTGAGGGTAAATTATAGGTGGAAGAGAGATAGGCGGCAATCTTGAATCAGTGGATAATTTTTACTTTTTTCTCACTTTTCCACCGTATTTTCATAATGTGGTCCTGCTCTATATCAATGGTAATAGCAGAGGTCTGGTTTTTCTCACTTTTCCACCGTATTTTTATAATGTTGTCCTGCTCTATATCAATGGTAAGACCAGAGGTCTGATTTTCCCTTTCCACCCTATTTTTATAATGTTGTCCTGCTCTATATCAATGGTAAGACCAGCAGAGGTCTGGTTTTCGGGGGGCATGTCTTAACAACGCTAAATAATGGGTACAAATGCATTTAAGAAAAACACCTTAAAAGACACTAATCAGTCAAATAATAGATGACCAAAAAATATAATAATAATAATGAAAAAAAAAAACAAGTGTGACCTACAAATATTGACCCTATCGTTGATGTGATGCAACAACCTGTATAATCTACATAATGTTTTGTAGTATACAATGTTCGGTTAGTTCAGGTGGAGGTAATAAGTGATTAAATTTACAACGACACCTCGTATCTACTTTTCGAAGAGTGTTGAGAGGGGAAGTTGTTGGGGTGGCTTTGTTATGTACAGTATGTTATTAGACTATACGTCGTCGTGGTGTCCCACGACGGTGCGAGCATGTGAAACACGCTAGGACGTACTACCACACCCACTATATATGTCCGTCTTGGCAGGGATCGAACCCAGGTCAATCAGATGCACACGAGAGGTGCAATCCACTCGGCCACCGTGGCTCTATACCATTAACATTATTCTAGCCCTTCATTTTTCTGTTCTTTTACTAACTATTTTGTTTTTGTTTTGTTTCTTACACATTATATTCAATATATATATATATATATATATATATATATATATTGGATGGTGTGGTGAGGGAGGTGAAAATGGAACTATGGGATGATTTGTTTAGGAAAAAGTAGAGAATGGGAGTTGAATCAGTTGCTGTTCGCTGATGACACAGCATTGGTGGCGGATTCTGAGGAGAAATTGCAACGGGTAGTCAAAGAGTTTTAGTGGTTTGTGAGAGGAGGAAACTGAAGGCGAACGTCAATAAAAATAAAGAAATGGTGTATAATAGGGGTGATCGTAGGGTGAATCTAGATGTGAGGCTGGATGGGGAAATATTGGAACAAGTAGAGTGTTTTAAATATCTAGGAGGACCGATAAGCAGGAGTGGAGGTATGGAAATGGAGGTAGAACAGAGAGTGTGTGAAGGAAGGAAGGTTTTCGGAGCAATGGGAAGTATGTGGAAGACGAGAAATCTCTGAATGAAAGTAGAAAAGTGCAATGTATCAAGGAATTTTTGTGCCAACAGTGATGTATGGGGCTGAGACATGGGCTCTGAAGAAAAAGGAGAGAAGAAAGCTGGATGTGATGGAGATTAGCTGCTTGAGGAGTATATATGTGTGGAATTACTCGTAGAGTCGGATTGAGGAATGAAAAGATACGTAGGTGAGTGGGGCAACAGGAACATTTGTCAGCCAGAGTGGACAGAAGGGTGCTGAGCTGGTATGGTCATGTTGAACAAATGGGAGATGAAAGGCTTACAAAGAGAATATGTGAGTCAGATACAAGGGGAGTTAGAAGGGCAGGAAGACCCCCATTCATATGGAGACACTCTGTAAGACAAGCTTTGGATGATAGAGGAATGACAATAGATCAGGCAAAGGAAGTGGTAATAAACAGGAATGAATGGAGAATGCTTGTGAATAGTCGAGTGAACACGTGGTCATTTGGGTGAAGCGGTCGGGCGCAAGTTGGACTAGATAATAGTCCATCAGGCGCCTGGCCCGGGGAGACAATTAATATGAAGGGTGCGCCTGGAAGTGTGGTGGGCGGGCTTGTGGCTTTGGCTCCGCTGCATGTCTGCCTGCCGAGATCGGAGCCTCTCCGGTGGTGGGAGCTGGGGGAGTGCTGGAGCGACCTTGGTGACCCTGGTCTCTGGGTGTTCTCCTGGGTGACCTAGATGTGTGTGAATTTGGTTTTGTCTGTGTTTGTTCGTTGTTCTGTCTTGTGTTTTGTGTTTTCCCTGTTCTTGCTCTGTCTTGAGTCGGCCACCCCCAAGAAAAAAACAAAAAAAAAAACAATAAGAAAATAGAGTAAAATAGAAAATAAAAATAAAAATAGGAAAAGTGGGGATTGGGTCTGAGCATATACATACATACATACAAATATATATTATATATATATCTATATATATATATATCTATATATATATATATATATATATATATATATATATACCGGTATATATATATATATATATATATCGGTCGGTATATAGATATATATATATATATATACTGCATATATATATATTATATATATATATATATATATATATATATATATATATATATACTGTATATATATACTGTATTTATATTTATATATAAATATATATATATGTATTTATATATATATATATATATATATGTTAGTAAAGCCAGGTAATAAATTTTCTTTAATACATACGAGGTTGAAAGAAATGGCAATTTCTGCGTTGGAAATTTTATTATTCAAAGTTTCCAGGTCTCTGATGAGTTTTCGCTGGGTGGCAGGAAGTAGATGAAGGAGATGAGCAAAATTCATGGTGGTACAGGGTTACATAAATGTACATGATGATACAGGATATACGACGCGTTTCACTGGACAACCAGCATTATCAAGTAAGGAAGGAATGATATAAAAGGTAAACAGGAAGGGTATATATAGAGGGTGGAGGATCAGAGGAGGCGGAAAACAGGGGGCAAAAGTCTGCTATTGGTGGAAGCGTAAATTAGGAGAGAGAAAGGGGTTAACCTCTTCACGCATGCGCACTGGATGCGGGATGGTGGTCAGTAGGTGGGGTGTCGAAGCTGATTGGCTGCGTGTCGAGGGGCGTAGCCTAAGTTGTGTGGCGCCTGCAGAAGACGAAGCTGAAGGAGGTAGCGCGGGGGGCTGTGTCAAGGGCACCGGGGGGCGAGGAGGGGTGTTAGGTCCTGTAGGGTAGTGCCTTTTGGCAGAAGGAAGGATCTGAAGGTCCAGAGTTTGGTTGTTGATGTTGGGATGTAAGGCTTGGATATATAAAGCTTCGAGTATAGGTAATCTCCTTGGGTCACTTTCTTTATCGAGTATGGTGGTGTGTTTCTCTAACTCGTTGCGTGTGAGGTGAGGGTGGTTAGGGGTGAGATAGTGGTCTTTGATGGCTCCAGCCTGAAGGTGAAGAGTTAACCGACGTGAAAGACGAGTCTGCGTCATACCAATATAGGAATGAGGTCCATAGTCCTCATAATTACAGGTATGTTGGTAAATGACGTGATCGTCGGTCATCGGGCTCTTTATCTTGGTGGAGGCTGGTTTGTTGCGGAGAACGAGGTTGGAGGTCTTGGGGGATTTGTAATAAATTATTAATTTGATTTTGTTTTCCGGGTTGGTTGGGTGGACATGCTTGGAGATTATTTCTTTTAAGACGGCCTCGTCATTTTTGTGTTCAGAGGACATGTAATTGCGGTAGAAGATCTTAATTTCATTGGGGGGTCAATGTTGGGAGGGCTTTGGGTGTACCATTTTTCAAGATGGTGGTTGATGGTGCTGGAGATGTCGGAGTTGGAGTATCCGTTATTTACTAAACTTGGGATAGTCTTTCTAGTTCCTGGTGGGTGTCGGCCCAGGTAGAGCAGTGCGTGAGGGCTCTCCTAACATAGGCGGAGATGGAGGATAGAAGATAACGGCGGGGGCATTCACTATCGCCGTTGAGGCATTGTCCTGTGTTAGTAGGTTTAATGTAGACGGTGGTTTTGAACCCATGGTCGTTCAGAGCTACGAGGATGTCGAGGAAGGGGAGTTGTCCATTGTTAGATTTTTCAAAGGTGAAGTTAAGTCCGGAGGAGGTCATGAAGCGACGCTGGAGTTCCTGTAGTTCGTGGAGGTCCTTGATTTGCACGAAGATGTCATCCACGTATCTACAGTAGACGGCTGGTCGTTGGGCAGCTAGGAGCTCTTCCTCGATGGTACCCATGAAAAAGTTCGCAAAAAGAACTCCTAGGGGGCTGCCCATCGCCACACCGTCTATCTGCTTGTACATGTTGCCCCGGGGGCAAAGGAAGGGGGCCTCCTTGGTACATAGCTCCAGTAGTGTTTTCAGGGCCTTCTCCGGGATGTCCAGTGTAGGTGTATCAGGGCAATGATAAATTCGACATAGAATCATGTCAATGGTCCTATCCACTGGCACGTTGGTGAACAGGCTTTCTACGTCGAGAGAGGCGATAGTGTGGTTGTTGTTACGGGGGGCGTCTCGTAAAATTTCCAAGAAATCGTGGGCTGAGTTAAGGTTGGTTGAATTGGCTGGGCACGTAGGGGGTGAGGATGTTGTTCAGGGCCTTGGCGATCTGGTAGGTGGCAGTGGGGATCTGGGAGATGATGGGGCGGAGGGGGTTCCCAGGTTTGTGTGTTTTGATGGTTCCGTACGCATAACCAGGGGTGTATTCTCCGACGAGTTTTTTAAGGTGGATCCCTCCTTGTTTGGCGTTGATGGCGGATCCACCTTAAAAAACTCGTCGGAGAATACACCCCTGGTTATGCGTACGGAACCATGAAAACACACAAACCTGGGAACCCCCTCCGCCCCATCATCTCCCAGATCCCCACTGCCACCTACCAGATCGCCAAGGCCCTGAACAACCTCCTCACCCCCTACGTGCCCAGCCAATTCAACCTTTCACGATTTCTTGGAAATTTTACGAGACGCTCCCCGTAACAACAACCACACTATCGCCTCTCTCGACGTAGAAAGCCTGTTCACCAACGTGCCAGTGGATAGGACCATTGACATGATTCTACGTCGAATTTATCATTGCCCTGATACACCTACACTGGACATCCCGGAGAAGGCCCTGAAAACACTACTGGAGCTATGTACCAAGGAGGCCCCCTTCCTTTGCCCCCGGGGCAACATGTACAAGCAGATAGACGGTGTGGCGATGGGCAGCCCCCTAGGAGTTCTTTTTGCGAACTTTTTCATGGGTACCATCGAGGAAGAGCTCCTAGCTGCCCAACGACCAGCCGTCTACTGTAGATACGTGGATG
>CM064507.1:11921115-11958615 GCA_032716605.1 Paralithodes platypus | reverse complement strand
TGCTAATTCCTACGGGAGTAACCTCGCCCTGACCGAGTTGTCATACGAAAAGACTTCCTTCGCCCGGCGTGCCAGTCTAGTGTGCAAGTGTTATGATACGTCATGAAAGCACGTTACTTATCTTTCTGTTCTCAATAGTCACGGATAATGATACACTTAAGGTCACTAGGACCAGTGACATTTGGTCACAGGTAAGCAGTCCAATCAGCTTAAAATGGAGAAACCCCAGTGTTTTCCATGGTCGAGTCCAGAGGAAGGTTAGAGTAGCCGTGGCTATAGCTAATTTTCCGGCGGACTTGAGGTAGGATGTCTTAACACCTCGCAGGTTATCCTTATGAGCATTGATTCCTGGAAATTGTATTATCCAGATTGACCCAGGGCTGCAGTTGCAACACGCCCGGTGGGTGGCTGATTCCGGCGGGGGGGGGCCCATCTTTTCTTCCATCATGCCTCGCTTTGAGCTATGCGCTGCCCCTACTTGCTCATTATTGCATGTATTTGCTCACAAACTTTGCATCAAATGCGTTAAATGTTTCGATCGTTCTCGTGGCTTGTGGGTGTCAAAACGGTGTTCGGTCTGTTCTGAGTTAAAGGCGGCCCTCATCACTAAGAAAGACTTATCGTGCCTAGCGGCATTGAATGAGATAAAGACCATTTTCAACTCCTATGCAAAAAATATTGCCCATAAGGCACTTTACTGCGATGATGATATCTTGTGGGAAAGTCTAGTTATAAAGTTACCTCTGGTCAAGTCAGCCACCTGCAAATCTACTATACCCAAAGTTAAGAAATCTCTTTCCAAAGCAGTAGTGAGGAGCTCAAGTAGTGATGATAGTGACTTCACTGAGGCTGCCCCCCCCCCCCACCCCCGACCAACCAAAACGGAGGCAGTCGCCTTCCCCCAGGCAACAGTCAAGGTCACGTTCGAGATCCCCCAGGAAGCAGTCTAGGCATTCATCGGCGGAATCTGCCAGGTCAACCAAACGCCGGAAGGAGGATAAGGTGACACCGGCTAGTGCAGAACATAGGACTAGCCGGACAGTTACCGTAAGGCCGCCTCCCTGGACCCCTACCCCCAGTACGCCAACCGTCCAATCCGGCGACTCTGAGATAGGGGTGGAGATCATTGAGTCTAGTCCTCACCATGAACAATCTTTAAGTGTGCGACAGAACTTTGTTTTTGCAATTCCAAAATTGACTCAGGTACCATGCAAACGCAAGGCCCCTACGGCTGGACCGAATAGAGTGTTAGCTTACCAGTACAGAGGTTTCCCTTCAAGTTCTCAGTCTTTTAACAGCTCTCAGGTTATTCAGGACTCTCAGTCACCCGCGGCGAATGAACAGGGGTGCTGGAGAGTGAGCCAAGGAACAGATAGGGAAAGTATTCATAGTGAAGTGTTACCATCATCTGTCCCTGAATTGGTTTGGTCGCTGGTGGAACAAACGCCGGATGATCAACAGGATATTCCTGAGATGCTAGAGTTTGAGGTTAATGAAGAGCCGGAGGAAATTAATGTTCCCTCAGCTCAAGTTGCAATGTGTGAAGAATCAGAGGCTAGTTCACAATCTTCTAGGGGTTCCCATATTCAGTGTGTAACCACAGAGTAAATAAGTAATATTCTGCATAGGGTTATGCAACAATATCAGGTTTCTCCCTCAATTGACCCTTCATCTAGTCGACCGGTAGCTCCCTCGAGTAGCTCCACGATTAGACCATTAGAGCCTTCAGGTTTTCCCACCCCTAAGTCCTCATTACCTACCTTGGTTTTACCTTCACCTACGTCCACGGCGGCAGGCATTACTGTGCCGGCTACCATTACCAGTAACGTGCGGGTAATTTCTGATATTACTCCTCCCCCTTTGGGTAAGGTTCCACAGAGGAAAGGCCCTATGCCTCTCCTCTACGGACCGGATTGCTCCTGGACTCAGGTACAACCCTTGAAACCATTCCTAGGACAGCCTACTATTTCGGGTGAGCTACCGGTTCCAGGTGAGTGGACTATTGAAATTAACAAGAATAGGTAACTCAGAGAGCTAAGGATGAGGTAGGGAGATTACTAGACATATCTATTAAGGCCATACCCAGTACATATAATGCTGAATTCTTTGTCTTCTCAGCTGCCCCGGCAGTACCGCCGGCCTCATCTGCTTGACTCTTTGCAGACTGGTCCACAGCAGGTGGCGTTAATGACATAAAAGCTTTGAATGCACTCACGCCGGAACTGGCTACAGCTCCGGTCCTTGATCAGTCACACACACCAGTCTTGCAGATGACGCAGGTAGGTGTGGGGCCATGGGTAGACTGGGAAGCAGAGGCACAAGTATTTGCCTCCACTATTACATCTAAAACCTCACATCAGGTCCCTCAAGAGTTGCATGCTTGGTTCTCATTACCAAGGCGGTCTCCAGCCTTGTTCGCTTTCCTGGCGGCCCCCAAAATAGCTCTTCACCAGTTAGATGACACCTTTTGTACCCCTCCCCCAGCCCACCTGGATAGTGATTTTAAGCTACGAAGCAAAGCTTTTCGATTGTTCTCACAATATCTTGTCACTCGCCAGGTTACTAGCTAGGACGATTTCGGCCATTGCAGACCAAAATGTGAGGAAAGCCACTGAGCTGTCACGTAGGATTCTATTACAAAACTCTATACAATCCTTGGGTGACATTAGGGTAGCTATCATGGAAGCTGTGAGGGCACGCCAGGATCTCCGGGTATTTTTAGTAAAGAAGTTACCGGAAGATATTGGTCGCCGGGTAACCCTTTCCCCAGCTTTAACTCCCTCCCTCCTTAGTTCAGAGACGTGGAATGTAGTTTATAATTTGGTGGATGTGTGGAAGCCGACTACCTCCCAGGCTAAGAGGTAACCGTTTAAGAAACCTTTCACTAAGCCCAAAAGCGGAGGTAAGTCACAACCCCCTCAGGCTAAACAGTCCTTTCGAGACCCAAGGCCTCCTCCACAGCTGGGAGGTAATCAGCCCAAGCCCAAACAAGGTAAATACTCAGGTTATAGAGGTAAGTCACACCCCAAACCACATCAGGGTCAGCCGGCAGCCAAGTCTAGCCAGCCGTCTGATACCAACCCCCCACCCCCTTAAAAAAACTAGCCAACCATACTCTCCGTCTCCTGGGGCCGTGCTTAGGTGTGTCGGATTTGAGAGTTGCTCCACTAATCGAGCCCAGTTTGCAAACAGGGTCGTTCCAGGTATGCCAAAGAGCCTGGCCCAAGCGAACCTGGTCCAGAACCGTAGTACACAAAGGCCTTACCTGGCGGTGGATCCGGCGGCCACGACTGCATCAGACACTCGAACACACCCAGGTTTTGCCGGGGATGGAGGCCCTAGTCCAAGAAATGATATCAGAGAAGGTCATTGTCTTAGTAAAACCACATTGCAAAGTGTTCACCTCCAGACTTTTCTTAGTGCCAAAGCGGGACAGTGTGCAGATGCGACCAGTAGTGGATCTCTCGCGTCTGAACACTTACATCGTAAATCCATCGTTCAGGATGCTTTCAGTAAATCAAATCAGGCTTACCCTTTCGCCATTGGGCTGGATGTGCTCCTTAGACCTCAAAAACGCCTATTGGCATGTCCCTATCAACAGACGGTTCCAAAAGTTCCTCGCCTTGAGGATACGGCAAGAGACTTATGTCTTTCGGAAAATGACGTTTGGGTTGAACCTGGCACCAAGAATTTTCACAAAATTAGTCCGGCAAGCCCTTCTACCATTATTGGCCCAGGGCATCATGGTGTTGTGGTATCTAGACAACTGGCTAGTGGTGGCGGAGTCGAGAGAGTTATGTCACAATCATGTCAACCAAGTAATCAATCATGTACAAACCCTAGGGTTCAAGGTGAACTGGGCAAAGTTGCTCCTTGTTCCTACATGGGAAATTCAGTGGATAGGGCTGGTCTGGGATACCGTCAACCTGACCCTTACTCAGAGTGTGGACAATCGCCACAGATTTCGCAGGAAACTGTTTCGTTTTCTCCAAAGTCGGAATACGACAAGGAAGGCATGGGACTCCCTGGTCAGCTCTCTCAACGGGATCCAATTAACTGTGAAGTTGGGCCGGTTGAAAGTAAAGAGATTAATCATGGAAGGCAACAAATTTTTCCCACTTTTGCTGGAGGGAAAACTTTGGCCGATTCCTCGATAAATTCACAGCTTACTGTCGGTCTGGGCGAAGACCGAAGCACTGTACTCAATGACAACTTGGGTTTCTCCTCCCCCTTCGGTATGGGTAGACACAGACGCTTCCAGAACACTGGGGTGGGGGTATCCATCCAATCTAGGCCATCAAGGGCAGGGCACTAGGGACCAGGGTTTTTCAGGGTACATCAAGAATCAAGAGCTTCTAGTTCCTCTATTTTTTCTCCAAGCCCACAGCTCGTCATTGCAAGGGAAATCAATAGCGTTTCGAATGGACAACTTAGTAGCGGTCCATTGCATTCAGAAACAAGGTTCAGTGAAGTCTCAAGAGTTACTAGTTGTGTCAGAACAGATTTTTGCCCTAACTGAATCGCTAAGCATTCATCTGCATGCTTCATACCACCCAGGTGTGTCGAACGTGTGGGCGAATGCTCTGTCCCGGCGTCGGAGCACTTTAGTAGAATGGGCTCTCAAACAAACCGTCTTCGACAAGATGATTGTGGATTACCATCCACAATTGGATCTGTTCGCATCCGAGGAGACTCACAAGTTACCTCTCTTCCTGACCCACCAAGGGGTGACCCCGGCGGGGGGACCAGATGCATTACTTGAAGACAGGAACAAGTGGAATTCAATCTATCTATTTCCTCCACCAGACTCTGTTCTAATGTGCAGAGTGATTCACAAACTAAGAGGTTACCGGGGCTTAGTCTCGATGATCGCGCCGTTATGGCCGGCTCAGGCGTGGTACCACCAGTTGACCAAATGGTGCAAGGACCCGGTGTCACTCCCGGTCTCCTCATTCCACTTAGAGACAATTGGCAACCTTCAGACCTCGCTCAATTTTGCCTTCTGGACATTTACAAGGCCAAATGGCTAGCAGAGTATGGGTAAAGTGTCACTAGTAAACTTATAAACCAATATACTATATCTACCAGGAGGCAATATCAATGACATTGGAAAGCTTTCACTAACTGGATTGTTGAGTCAGGGCAATCCGATGCATCAGAAGCCCTAGTCTTCAAATACTTAGATTATTTGAGCAGAAGCATTTTTCCGTTGTTAAGTTAAAAAATCACTTATCTGCTATCAGATCTTACTGGTCTCTCGATACCGAAGGCGGAGGAGAAAGGGTTTATGAGGGCGTGTTTCAAGATCCGCCCACCGCCACGTCAGCTCATGCCCACTTGGTCGCTTGATAAAGCCTTATCTTTGCTTCAATCGCGCAAATACAACACTGCGCCGAATTTTGATTCATTGCTTAAAAAGGCGTTTTTTTATGGCTTTAGCTACCGGTAATAAGGTCTCTGAGCTGGCGGCGATGAGCAACGAACCTAATTACCTTAGGTTTGGGAAACTGCACGACAAGGTCCAAATCGCGCCGTCCCCCACTTTTATAGCTAAGAATGAGCACTCTGATCATGTTTTCTCAGAATTTTCTGTTCCGGCGTTGAAACACGGACACACACATCATATTTTATGTCCAGCAGAGGCCTTAGTTAAGTTTATGAGGGCAGCTCACCCTCAACAACCAGGTTTTCTGTGGGTGACCCAGGCAGGTAATCGTGTTACTAGGAGAAAATTGGCTTCTCTGTTAGTAGATGTTATTAAAGAAAGTAATCCCGGCGTAGTGGGCAGGCCTCACGACATCAGGAAGTGGGCCGTCTCTCTTAGATTTTTACAAAAAATTCTATAGACGACATTGCCAACACTCAATTGTGGGCATCAAGCCATACTTTCCTTACACGATACCTGTCGGTCGCTCTGGACAAGCCAAAACGTACCTGTGTAGCTCTACGATAGAGGGTCTCGTAGGTTTTGTGCTATTTTGCATTAAGGTTAAGGCGAGAACAAGGGGCGGGGGGGGGGGGGGGGGAGCTGTGGTGAATAGCCCAAAGCCCCACAGAACCCTTCCGCCGGAGATTGTGATAAATCACGAGCTGTGATTGAACTGATTTGATGGTTCAAAAGTTTTTATTTTATTTTAAGATTTCTATCATAGTTGCAAGTATATAGAATTAAGAGAAGGTACAAACATATATACACTGTACAAATAATATTAAGATTAGAACAATATTCCAAAGAATTTATAGTTCTAAGTAGGGGCACAAGGATGTTCCCCATTTATCATGTATAGATCTTAACGTAAAGATCTGGTCATAGGCAAGCAGACTTTCTTCGAAGTCACGCCCTGCTTGCAATCTTTTATATTTTGTATAACTATTTATTGTTTGTATACAATAAAACTTAAACAAATGTTATACAGCTTATTGTTTGTCCTGAGGTTGAGGTATTGTTACGAATGTCCCCCTCCAGTCTTGGTACTCAGGCAATATCGTCAATGATGAAGGGGCCACTATTAAATTATAGGTTTGATTCCCGGAGGGAAGTAATGAAAACCTAATATTTAGTAGGGCCCCGTAATCATTTACGATGCATTGCCCTCCCATCCATCCCCTTCCCATTTGTTGATTTTCTAGTGAGTCTTGATATATCAGTGAAGGAGGAAATATGGCCGCTAGGGGGCCTGCGCCGGGGTGCTGCGCACAAGATATCCATGCATGGAAAGCCATAATTATTATGTTCTCTCCACCAACCAACCCTACTCCCAAACTCGATTAATGAAATTAACAAACACATGTGGCAGTCCGGGGATTCAAACCTAGGATGCTCACACCGAAAATCAATACACTTATGCATTGCACCACGATACAGTTAAAGAATACTGCACAAGCCAACGATTACTTATGCAGTTTCGAATCCTGCATACCAATCTAAGCATGTACAATATCCCAACTGCACTATCGGAGGCTATGCATAGGTGAAAGGAAATAGTAATTAATGGGGCACAGATTATTAAGTTAAATTTTCTTTTTTATTTTCTACAAAATGTTTTTCTGTAGCGTACCCAATCATATGAACGATTCCATAAGAGAATTAAGCGTGCCCTTATGAGAGTACTCCCTGACCCTTCCGCGCAGGAGATTCAAAACTGCTGCCGCGGGTGTTGAAGGGATACTATTATGTTAATAGGCAATATCGTCAATGATTACGAGGCCCTACTAAATATTAGGTTTTTATTACTTCCCTCCAGGAATCAAACCTATAATTTTGTACAAAGGCTTGAGACATTCAGAGAAATCTAGTTTTATATTTACAAAGAGCGAATATTGTACAAATTAACCCTTAATTAGCGGCTCACCACATAAGTCGAGTTAAATAAAGCTGGACTATGTGGCGGCGCTCGACATAGGTCGAGTGGCAATTTCAGCACGTAATGTTGCTGAGAGAGAGAGACAAGTGGTGGCAGGAGACTAGCGAGCGTATGACTGCTCCAGACCACCGCGGCGAACCTACTGACACGAATCTCAGCTCCCTCCTCCCTCTCTCACTCGCTACATACTGAATTATATGGGGAAAGTACCGAATTACATGCTTTTTGCACTCGCGTTGCACGGTTATTGCAAGAAAACTAGCCATCATAAAAGGATCGTTATGGTGTCATTCGAAAGCTCTGTTTATGCCCTTTCAGGGATAGGTACTTGTTTTACGTTCTGGGTCTTATTTAGGCATGAAAATGATCACATAAACAGCCCTATTTTGGCTAAAAACACCCCGCTGGGCGGTACATATAAATAAACCGCATAGGCCGCTCGTAAGGTGTTAAGCAAACGAAAACTGCTTCAAAAATCATGCTAATGGCTGCTAATAGTATATAACGCATAATCTTGGTATATTTCTTTTTGACCTAAAAAATATTGTGGTTAGTCCCCAATGCGTCCATTCTCCATCTGGTGGTCACCCCAAGAAGCTTGTCCGTGGTGGTTCTAATTGGCGCGCTACTATAATAAAACTACACCAAATGTTATTATATATAACATATAAATGTTATTATATATAACATATAAATGTTATTATATATAACATATAAATGTTATTATATATAACATATAAATGTTATTATATATAACATATAAATGTTATTATATATAACATATAAATGAACATCCACATAATTCAATAATTGCTACCAATATTTTCTTAACTAAAATAAATATTTTGCAAAGCTTGGGCATCAATCATTACCGTCAATAACATACTAAATATTGTTTAGCATTTTCATTTGCCTTTTTTTTTCTCATTATTATGCACTTCAAATATCTGCACATAAATTAGTTTTGTTTTGCTATGTGTAAGAATAAACAAAAGGCAAATGTGCCTGTAATGAGTGCCCCCCTTCCCCCCCCCCCCCAACTGAAAGCGTGAGAGTGAACCACATTCAAGGTACGTTAGAGATTAAATGTCTGGACACACGGTGGTTGACACGGTTTAAGTCATAAGATGATGGATTGAGGGATGAGAGTACCAGAGATTACTTGTTGAGTGGAAGAAGGACTTGGAAAATTGGTTCACTCATGGGTTAGTGAGCTGGACAGAATATGGTGGGAATGTGTTAATAGGCGGATGCTACCTACTCTCAGTACTGGATGAGACATACTTTGAAAAAGCTCAGAACATTGTTTATTATAATATCTAATAGCGGTAGGGGAGAGAGTGAGAGAGATATGCAACATTGAGATGAGTAGAGAACAATTGTAGAGAATTAGTAAGTGGAGGTGAGTTGATAAGACTAAGTGCTTTTGACCTTACCCTTTCGAAAAATGCAGTATGGGTGGACCTCCCCACACATGCGAACAGTACTCGATGCATGGGTGTGGAAAATGTAGCCAAAATTGTCCTATTCTTCATTCGAACGACTACACTTTCCACACCTCGTAAATAAATGGACAACATATGTAGTATAGTGTACGCTCTGTATTCCTTAGGATGTGGCTAAGGACAAAATTATGGAAAGAAAAGGGAGTGAACTGTCGTAAATTAATGAAGAATATATATCTCACCACTATATATATAATATTTAACCATTCTGATAGAGAAGGTATGTGGAAAGTACTTAGAATATACGGAGTAGATGGCAAGTTGCTGAAAGCAGTGTAGAGCATGTATGAGGGTGCAAAGGCGGTAGTACGTGTGGAGAATGAGCAGAGCGAATTCTTTGACCTGAATGTTGGGTTGAAACAGGGGTGTGTGATGTTCCGGGTCCGTGGTTGTTTACTGTATATATGGATGGAGTCATGAAAGAAATACAAGGAAGAGCAGTGGATGTTAGTGTATCGCTGATAAGGGAGGGATAGAGTGGAAGCAACCTGTAATGCTGTTTGCTGATGATACAGTTCTGATGAGCGATAATGAATGGGAGTTGCATGGTCTGGTAAATATGTTTGGAACTGTGTGCGAAAAACGGAATCTGAAGGTAAATGCGGGGAAGAACAAGGTTATGGTCTTTGAAAGGGGTGAAGCCACAGAGTGTGAGGTGAAGTTAATGGTCAGGCTATGGAAATTATCAGCTCATTTAAGTATCTTGGCAGTGTGTTGAGTAAAGATGGGACTATGGATGAAGAAGTGCGGGAGAGGGTGCAACAGGGGAAGAGGGTTGTAGGAATGCTGAAAGCAGTAACAATAAATAGGGTGGTCAATATGGAAGTAAAGAAGTCCTTGCGTGACAGTGTGGTAACCCCGACACTGACTTACGGAAGCGAAGCATGGACGTTGGTGGAGAGACTCAGACCAAGAGTGAGAGGGGTAGAAATGAGTTACTTAAGAAGTGTGTGCGGAGTTACATAAGAATGAGGAAGCAAGAAGGAGGTGTGATGTAGAGGTAGATGTGCTGGACACCTTGAGATGGTTACGCCATATGGAACGTATGGGAAGCGAAAGAATGGCTAAGGGTAAGAGGGTGTACGAGAGCAAGGTGGAAGGAAAGAGAGGGAAAGGTAAACTGAAAGAAAGGTGGAAGGATGGAGTGAGGAAGTATATGGATGAAGGCGGTGCTGGTTGGGAGGAGGGGCGTCGATTGACTGACTGGGGACAGAGGTGCATGGGGGTGGCTCGTTCGTGGCCACCCCTTCGGAGATCACGGTGTCAGGCAATAGATAGATAGATAGAACCCTTAGAAGATTATGATGCATTTTGACAGTATATTCTGGCTATCATTAGACAACTTTATATAGTTTAGGAAGGAAATGTGGGAGTTAATAGGGTGTAAATGATCACAATATACTCTTTGACTTCCATACACACATCCATATCGAAATAACATCGTCTAATAATTGCCAGATAACCGAAAAGAGATGTGTAATCATATCGGAAAATTTTAAGAAATAGACCATCATGAGTTTTTAGTAAAAGACATAATTTTTCTGCTCTATTTTCATGGGATTTGTGTGTTTTGATGCATTATTTCTTGAGGATATGATGCTTCATTATAGAGATACACCCCATTCTTCAAATTCTCTCGACATAGTAGCGATACGGCCCTCGATAGTGGGAAGGGATATGAAGGTCAGGGACACTTTGTGGTAAAGATGGTAATAAAGCTATGTTTTTCTTTATTTAAGCAAACATTTCCTCTGATTTTTTCAACTTTCAAACCGAAGAAGCCCCATGTTTCAATAATCCGAGCCAATTGTTTGGATAAAGTTTGCTCATATTTTCGTATTTTCAAAGCTAAAAAGAACTCACTTTTCAAAACCCAAGCCAAAGTTTGCCAAATATGGCTCTGATTTGTCTATTATAAAACATAATGAAACCTCAAATTTAAAAAATCCGAACCAAGTGTACTCATTAGCCTAACCTAACCTAGTAAGGAGGCAAGTTTTGTCCATGAATTGCAAGATAAATTTAGGGGGGGTTTACCCGCAACTTATTGTTATCATCATATATGTAACCTGCGGGGGACAAATAATAGCGGGCCGTGGGATACTTAGACGTGAACATAACCTTGAGCGGAATGTCACATCTAGACTAATAGACTTTGGGGAATGGGGTGTATCTCTATAATGAAACATTTCCTCAAGAAATAATGAATGAAAACACAAATCACAGGAAAATAAAACAGAATAGTCATGTTTTCAATAAAAACTCATGTTGGTGCACTAACGAGGAAAGAGCCCTTTCTATCACTCACTGAGAACTTCTTTTTCATGCTGATTACCACGTATGACTTTACATAGAAATGACAGACAGAACGGAGACCATGGTGGAGTCATGATAGCGATGAAGCCAGGACTAGTCATAACACCATCCACCGAACTTAGCGTGGACATAGACATTTTATGGATTAAAACACAGATACAGGGCTGCAGAGCACTGTATAATTATAATTTTACCGACCCCCTAACTCTAACGTAGACTACCTGCAGTCCTTTGATATTTCCTTATGTAAAATTGATCCCTCCAAAAAGATATTGCTGGCTGGAGAGTTCAACTTACTGGACATTTACTGGACAGCATACACAACAACGGAGAATGGTGCACAAGGAAATGATATATTACTACCAATTACTGACAGGAGACAATTACACAAAGAATACATTGATATAATCAACACCCATTCACTCGCACAAACAGTACTTGAACCAACACATACACAAATTAGCGTAACAAGAAACCACCCTAACATAAGACACAAGGTCACATCCAACATATTAGACTTATTCCTTATGAACAACACCTCCTTTATTACATGAACATGGGTTATACCAGGACTTAGTGACCATGACATGATACTTGAAGATGCATACATAAAATCAAACAACCAGAAGAAATTGCCCAGGAAATCTACCTATACAACATAGTAAACATAGGAGCCATCTCAGAAGACTTAGCTGATTTTAGAGACACATTCCTCGACGTTGAGAAAAATTGGACCAGGCTTTGCGATTTTAAACCTGACACAATGGACAAGAATAAACCCAAGAAGACAGTTACATGGAACCAGTCATCACCATTGTTTATTAGACAGTTACAAAGACTACATAGAAACAAGATAAACACATATAAGACAGCTAAACATTACAATGATACAGAACACTTGTAACACTACATAAACATGCAACAAATATTACAATGACCCTGTCACCATCACACCTACCTATACCTCCACTGACTATAGTCACCCGTGGAATTTAGAAACTTTTATCTGAGATAGATGTTGACAAAGTGACTGGACCAGAAAATTTACCCTGCAGGATACTCAGGGTGAATGCTGCTATTCCTGCTCCTGTCCTGCAGGTTATATTCTAACAGACCATTGACACCGGAGAAC
Organism: Paralithodes platypus; assembly: GCA_032716605.1. NCBI lineage: Eukaryota > Metazoa > Arthropoda > Malacostraca > Decapoda > Lithodidae > Paralithodes > Paralithodes platypus. Next base: position 11,946,298 of record CM064507.1, on the reverse strand, counting down.
TTCCCCATGACTTGCTATTGGTTAATGTGACATCTGTTGTCAAATCCAGACACAGAACCTTCTCCCTGTTAACTATAAATCCGTTTTGATTTCCTCCGTTATCTGCAAAGTTTTAGAACACATCATCCACTAACATGTAATGGACCATCAAGATAGGTAAAATATACTGACTGACGCAGAGCACGGCTTCCAGGCCAAACAGTCATGCGAGACACAGCTGCTTGTGACCACACATAACATTTCACAATTTCGTAGCCCGGGGCTGTGACTGGCCTTCCGGAAGGTTTTACTGGTGGGCTGTGATGGTCCTTCCAAAAGCTGAGATTTCAAAAGCGTACAAAAAACGCACACGTTTAGCCAGGTGGCTACAAATTGGTGTGTGACTTGGCCTATATGGCAACTCTTGATATCACCTCAACACACACTCCGGTCGCTCCCACACAGCCAGTTGTCAAGCAGTTGTCATGGAGCCCTCATGCCCCTCTTCCGCGCATCTCGATGACACGACCAGCCCTCCTTCTGGCGGTGTTAGTGGCCATGGGAGAAAGAGAGTGGCTGCCAGAAAGCCCTCTTGCTTCTACTTTTATGAAAGTAGTTCAGAGGACGAGGCCACTGGAACAAATAAGGCACGTGCAAAGGGCAGTGCACGTGCCCAAAGATCACTGACCTTTCGTGACACCACTACCACTACCACCAACTACCTAGACTACCATCTCTACCACTCACACCACCTCTACTACTTGGCCTTCTGTGACAACAGGGGGCCGCTCTGGGGATGCAGGAGATGTGGAGGCAAGTGGGAGGAAAGGGAAGGTCAAGGTTTCCCTTAATAAAAAAACAAAGGAGATACCACCTGCCTCTGCCAACCCCGTGCCACCGCCACCACCACCAGAATCCCTTGCTGCCCTGGCCGCCCCTGGCCATCCAGCCGCCCCTACAACTGGGAGGAAAGGGAAGGGCAAGGCTTCCCAGTTCAAGTCGACTGGGAAAAAGACACCGTCTGCCTATGCCCCCGCACCACCACAACCACCAGCCGCCACCCTTCCTTCAACTACGAGGGAAGCGAAGACGCCTGTGAGAGTCAGGCAACACAAACCCTCCGGACTTCCTCAAAATAAGACGCCCTTCTGTTCCCTTTACAAGATGTCGACACCTCTACCCAGGACATAGATGACGCAAGGGCATATGGATGGAGCATCGACAGTGATAGCGAGTTGGAACCAGAGGAGGAGTGTGAGGAGGGGTGCTCTTCGTCAGAGGAGGACCACGAAGACATACTGTTCCGTGACCATGACAGTGAGCTCTCTGAAGGTGGAGGAGGAGGACGACCTACCAATTCGTGAGGCAAATATTCACACCTTTGCATGGTCCGAAGGTGCCGATTTTGTACCAGACAAGCACCAGTTCGATGCAAATCGATCTGGTTCAACTGGAGATTGGCCCTGTGATGACTATGCAAGGGAAAGTGATTTCTTCCTTGCATTCTTCGACCTGGAGATAATTATTTTGATTGTGGCACAAACCAATAATTACTATAGGTGGGTGAAGGCTAAAATGTATGTGATTTCTACGAGGGCGAGAATACAAGCCTGGAGAAATTACCCCTTCATCGCCACCCCAACTATTAATAAGTTCATGCCTCGTGACAGATTTCTGTTGCTGCTTATATTTATGCACTTTGCAGACAATGAAAATCCTAACAGGGATTTATAGAATATGGAAAGCTCGGGAGGTGTTCACCATGTTGATGGCGAGGTACAAGTAATACTTTTACCCTTTCCATAACTTGCTGATTGATGAGTTGCTTATTCTTTTCAAAGGGCGCCTTGTTTTTAAACAGTATATCCCCTTGAAGAGGCACAGGTTTGGAATAAAAAATGTCATCCTGTGTGACTGTGAGAGCGGCTCGCTAGTGCTTGAAATGGTCGTCTATCCAAACACTAACAGACGTGCCAAGAATCGGTGCCAATGACCCCTTGGGCATGTCAGAGGCCATCATAAAGAAGATGACGGAGCCCTACATGGATAAGGGGCATACATTGTACACCAACAATTGGTTTACTTCTGCTCTCTGCTGGTTTCCCCATGACAACAAAATGGGGTCATGTAGGAGTGTCAGAAGCAACAGAAAATTCATGCCAATGTTCGTCGGTCAGAGCATTCCACTTGACGATCCATCTCCAGTGACACACCTTTGGAAGACGACCTGGCCCAAGATACTCAAGAAGTCTGGCAAAGTGGTGGCTCTGAAATGGAACGACAGAAAAGACGTTCAACTACTTTCGACTGTCTACACAGGTGCCCAGGTGGACTCTGGTAAAATCCACTACCGTAGCAAGAAATTAATTAAAAAACCTGATATGGTAGTGGATTATACCAAAAGCATACACCTGGTGGACAAGTTCGATCGTCAACTCGCTGGGGTTGAGTGTTTGAGGAAGCCTGTGAAGTGGTATCACAAGTTATACCTTCATATAGTTGACATCATGAAGCTCAACGCCTTCAACATGTTGCTGGTGAAGAAGGACATGGCCCCGAACTAAAACATTAAGTTAATGTACAATGTTTCGCTTCAGCTCCTGGAGAAATATGGCATGCCCACTCAAAGTCAAAAGGATAGCGCCATCACGATGTCCCTGATCGTATCCAGGTAGCCCTACAAAGACACCTACCAGTCCACACTGAAACTATCGGAGATGGCAATCAGAGAAGGCAGGTGAAATGTTACGTCTGCCTCAACACCAGCAAGAGGCCCAAGAAACACACCAAAGTTACCACTCTATGACACAAGTGTAAGGTTTGTCTCTGCATGAGTCACTGTTTCAGGGACTGCCACATTGTCAAAAACTACTGATTGTCGCCCTGCCCTTGACCTACCTGGCCTACGCAATGTACGCATATGTCATTATCTCACTCTATTGTATCTATCTATCTATTGCCTGATGCCGCGATACCCGAAGGGGTGGACACGAACAAACCGCCCCCAAGCACCTCTGTCCCCAGTCAGTCGACGTCCCTCCCCCCAACCAGCACCACCTTCATCCATATACTTCCTCACTCCATCCTTCCACCTCCCTTTTGGTCTACCTCTTCCTCTCTGTCCTTCCACCTCGCTCTCGTACACCCTCTTATTCATTCTCTTGCTTCCCATACGTTCCATATGGCCGAACCATCTCAAGGTGTTCCTTTTCACACTTTCCAGCACATCTACCCCCACACCACACCTCTTTCTTACTTCCTCATTCGTCTGTATATCCCTCCATGTAACTCTGCATGCACTTCTTAAGTAACTCATTTCCACCCTTCTCACTCTTGGTCTGAGTCTCTCAACCGACGTCCATGCTTCGGTTCCGTAAGTCAGTGTCAGGATTACCACACTGTCATGCAAGGACTTCTTCACTTCCATACTGACCACCCTAATTCTTGTTACTGCTTTCAGCGTTCCTACAACCCTCTTCCCCTGTTGCACCCTCTCCCAGACTTCTTCATCCATAGTCCTATCTTTACTCAACACACTGCCCAGGTACTTAAATGAGCTGACAATCTCCATAGCCTGACCGTCTATAATATTTTCGTACAGTACAAAGATTATGTGATGTCTGTAATTTCTATGTAATGTATTTGTATATATTCATATATTTTGTCTAAGCAAATCAAAATAATATTTGGTATGTTTTTCATTATCCTTGTCATATATTGTATCTATGTATCTATGTATGTAAAGAGATAGCAACTCTCTCAACATTAGAATCTTTTGTGCCATCTAGGTGTTAATATTGTATGGTAAGCGATAGCGAGCCTATACATTATTATGAGTCGGCCATCGGCTGGTACATTTCTCTACCGAAAACGGTACAAATATATCTCGAAGGGGGGTCTTGTTATATTTGATATAATTGAGGGCCTAGGGAGCAAACTAAAAACCTCCCCTTAAAGAGATAGCAACTCTCTCATTTTTGTTTACAAGCTGGAGCGTGTGAAGCAGTGTTTATCCTAAACATGTATAACTGCGACATTACTTTCAGAATGTTTTAATGGTCAAATGCGATGTTCCATCAGGTATCTTACACTTTAAACAAAAATATAATAAAGACAAACACACCAGTGCCGGGGAAATGGATGCAATATATGATTACTGGTAGGTGACATGTCTCCATACCACCACCTCTCCTCCCCTTCCATGTGTCTCACCCCCTCCCTCCCCTTCCAATCCCCCCTCCCTCCCATTCCAATCCCCCCTCCCCCTTTCTCCTTCAACTTCCCCCCTGCTTTTATTTGCTACTTCCCTCCCCCGCTCCCAATATTTACTGGCACTGGCAGAGTGAGTCTATGTCAGTCAGTGTGCCTTGAGCCTCTGAAGAAACCAAGGGGGTGCCGAGCTGCTGCCCACCTCTCATACACACTCTCGTCACACACACAAACAGTTTTGCAATGGATATTTGCTCTTTTCACCTATTTTCTAGCTCTTCAATGTGCATGTGTCTCTTATTCAAGACAAATGTAAGCCTATGGTGCAAGAGTATTTCTTCATCTTGTAGATATACAAAATTCTTTCGAATCGAAGCTAAATCTTTCGCACTGGTAGCACTGAAATAAACAGGCCTAACTCAGTTGCCAGAATACAGTGACAAACTTCGCCTTATGTTATTTCTTTACATTTTTATTCCACAAGATGGGAAGTGGAGAGAGGAACGGGAGGCTTACCAAGTTGCTGGAGATGTTATATAAGAATGCACCCATTAATTTGGCCTATATTATTCCTTTACACTTTAATTCCACAAGATGAGAAGTGGAGAGAGGAGCTGGAGCCTTACCAAGTTGCCGGAGATAAGATACAAGAATCCACCCATAGCTCGGGCCCCACCTAGGTTGTTCAGCCCGGGTACTTTGACCAGCGACCACCTCAACACACCCTGGCTCTCTCACAACCACTCCATCACTACTAAGTTGCCTGCAGTAAGAGATTGTTTTATATATGTTTTTATTGTTTTATCATGTCACAAAATAACTCACAATCAACTCATCACCACTGGACAGCCTTTAATAAGAGAACACGGTTTATTTGTATTTGTATTTTATTCATCATGCCAAATATTCGATAAATGGATATCAATCGTGGCCATGTGCTGTCCTTATAACTGTCTTGATGGTGTAATGGTTAGAGTATTTAAGATATGTATGTGGTAACCAGGTTTGATTCCCGGTAGGATCACATGCTTTCATTAATTTCATTGGGAGGTGTTTGGAGTTGGGAGTGAAATGAATAAAATAGATAAGCACACACACAACCACCTCACCCCCACTAGACAGCCTGTAAAGCTATTGTTTATGTTAAATATATTTGTGTCTATTTATATTGTTTATTTTTTGTTACATTCTTATATTATGTTACAAAATCACTGACAACCTCATCACCACTAGACAATCTTTTATTGTGTGTGTGTGTGTGTGTGTGTGTTTTGGATTAGTTCACACAATCACTCACAACTCCATCACTATAAGACAACCTGCAGTAAGAGAAAAGGGAATATTATGATTCTCATTCTGATCATGTCACAACATCAATTACAACCACCTCATCAGCACTAGACAGCCTGTAGTAGGAAAACACATTTTATACAGTATATACTTTTTTACTTTAAAAATCAACTTCTTCTTTCTACCCATCACAATCTTCCACACGGCTCTCCTTTATTCCTCCACAATGCGCAAATCAGCTGTTCATCTTCTCTCAGTATTCATGGGGTTTCTTTTTCTTCCGGCATTTCTTGGAGATCATTATTACCACTCTCGGTAAAACAGCTTCCCAGAATTTAGTTGTGCATTACCATTGCTGTGGGTTCTTCACCCTCGCACAGATCCATGCTCTGTATAGGGGCACAGTGTGCCCATGTATCGAGTTTGTTCACACGTGAGAGGAGGTTTCACCCATACCGCACTTCTCGAAATAGTAGAGTCAAAAGCATTGTGCCTCATCAAATTACTTCTTCTTACTAGTTCCCTACAATATTTTTCTACACGCCACAATGTTGCATCTTGTAATACCGACTATATAAATCACATCAATATATACCTCCCCAACCACTGCGACAAAAGGACACAACGAGCACCGAGAGAGAGTTCCTGCACGTCCTTTATGCATGCAGATGCTCCCATGCCAGCCAACATCAAACAAGCATACTGCCGAGATGACTAGAACACCTGAATGTGCCCTTCTAGCACCTGGCTGATATTAGACAATGCAGAAATAGGCTCTTGTTTATGCATGAAAAAGAGCATGGTGTCGGGAATAGTGTATGATGATCCCGACAGTTTTGAGTCCAATTGGGTATTTGTATTTGGCGGTATTGTATAGTAAGTACGAATTCGGCTAGTACCTTATGTACTGTAGTTTATTATTAATTGTAGGTTAAATATTAACTGTAATCCATAAATATATACATCAGCTCTAGATGTATCATGAAACCAAATCATAGGTTAGAATTATTATGAGCCGGCAGTCATATGTAATCTCGTGAAGCAATAGAACGCCGGCCCTCAGTCTCATCAAATCAGCCATACCGATAACACCTTTCTCCGGCATTGACTGAACCTATAGTTCACCATGTGCTACCACTATTAACCCCTTCAGACTCATATGACGCAGAGTTTGCCAGATTAGCAATACGAAATAAAGTTCTCTCACTCTTATAATTACCTCTCCAAAATTAGTGTTCTGCCCACAGCTAACTCAAAGACAACTGCAGAGGTTGAAGTAACTAAACGTTTCTAAATACCCCTGATGGTAACAAAGGTTTTAAAGTATCCCTAATAGGCTCAACATTGCGTTATATGTCGGAGAGGGTTAATATATATCTACAGTCCTACATCACCAGTCCTCTAAGCTAAGTTCATTATGTATTGATATTGTATTATGTGAACATTCCTACATGTCATGCATATATGAACTAGCCGTGTGTAAGAGGACAGGAGTCCACCCATAGAATTCTTTATATTGGTAATTATATTATTTAATTTATTGTCGGGATTAATTCATGTACCAGTGATTTAATAATTTAACCTATATATATATATATATATATGTATTCGGGGAGCTGTGGCAGAGAGGTCTTGCCACTGGACTGGTAATCCAATGGACCCAGGTTCGAATCCCAATATGTCAATGGGAAGATATTATTGGGATGGAATTTGTGCTGTTCTTAGTATCAGTGCATTTCCACAGCACACCGAAATGCCAAAAAAATACCCTCATTGTTCCCTGATTAAATAGCATTGTATGAATATTCCCACATTCAAAAATATGCTACAGGGGGGCAATGCCTAGTGAGTTAATTGCTCAATAGGTGGCGTTCTGAGAGTGAGGGTCCGAGTGTGGGGAATGAGACTGTGAAGCGCAGAGGCGAGGCGGCTTCAGAGATGGGATTGCTTCGAGCCGTGAAGCTTCGCATGTCTCACTCCCTAGACTGGAGCAAGACGGGCCTCATCATGTCATCGGTAGAGTGTAAATGCTATCAGCCTATGCCCGAGAGGGAGTAGATGGAATATTATTATATACAAACAAAAAATATAATATTCCCAACAATAATTGGTTCTTCGAACTTTCGGTATGTTTATATTGCCGTTTAAGTGTTTGTTTTTGTTTACTTCCGCATTCACTTGGTATTACAAATGGCTGCCGCACTAGGAGCTGGGCCAATTGCCCTGACATTCTCTTTTTTGCTCAGCTTTCTCCTCGAGTTTTTTTCGGTAGTGCCCCGTCGCTGGTATTTTTTGGGGACTTATTTCATTTTTTTTTTTTTTTTGACATGGTGCTCCTAGGCTTTTGTTTGTGAGGGTTTGCTAGGCTGGTGATATGTGTAGGAGAGTCTCAGTTTGGGTCCCATTCGAGCAGTTAGGGCTACAAGTGTCTGTGGTTGTTTTTTTATGACACTGTTAGTGGTAGTCTACTTGGTGTCTTTATGTTTAGCCTAGGCCTAGTGAGACTCTTATATTAGTTTTGCTAGAGGGGAGGGTTTCTCATGTGACTTATTTCAATTAAATTTCTTAGCCTAGCTACTAATTGGCATAATTTTGGTAATGAAGTTCGGTCCCTGTTGATTCCTGAGCGATTGACAGCCAGTGGTCGGACCTCATGATTGTGGCATGGGCAGCTGGGCTAGGCCTAATCTAATCTAAATAGTCTAATTGCTAGTCAGTTCTTGTCATTTACCCTTCTTTCGGAATGGATAGCCCTAGTTTTGTTTCTGTTATTTGTCTATTATGGCTCAATTAAATCATCCTACTGCAGCTAGTTATGTATCCAGATTGGGAGTGACAATTAAATCATCCTACTGCAGCTAGTTATGTATCCAGATTGGGAGTGGCAATTAAATCATCCTACTGCAGCTAGTTATGCATCCAGATTGGGAGTGGCAATTAAATCATCCTACTGCAGCTAGTTATGTATCCAGATTGGGAGTGGCAATTAAATCATCCTACTGCAGCTAGTTATGTATCCAGATTGGGAGTGGCAATTAAATCATCCTACTGCAGCTAGTTATGTATCCAGATTGGGAGTGGCAATTAAATCATCCTACTGCAGCTAGTTATGTATCCAGATTGGGAGTGGCAATTAAATCATCCTACTGCAGCTAGTTATGTATCCAGGGAGTGGCAATTAAATCATCCTACTGCAGCTAGTTATGTATCCAGATTGGGAGTGGCAATTAAATCATCCTACTGCAGCTAGTTATGTATCCAGATTGGGAGTGGCAATTAAATCATCCTACTGCAGCTAGTTATGTATCCAGATTGGGAGTGGCAATTAAATCATCCTACTGCAGCTAGTTATGTATCCAGATTGGGAGTGGCAATTAAATCATCCTACTGCAGCTAGTTATGTATCCAGATTGGGAGTGGCAATTAAATCATCCTACTGCAGCTAGTTATGTATCCAGATTGGGAGTGGCAATTAAATCATCCTACTGCAGCTAGTTATGTATCCAGATTGGGAGTGGCAATTAAATCATCCTACTGCAGCTAGTTATGTATCCAGATTGGGAGTGGCAATTAAATCATCCTACTGCAGCTAGTTATGTATCCAGATTGGGAGTGGCAATTAAATCATCCTACTGCAGCTAGTTATGTATCCAGATTGGGAGTGGCAATTAAATCATCCTACTGCAGCTAGTTATGTATCCAGATTGGGAGTGGCAATTAAATCATCCTACTGCAGCTAGTTATGTATCCAGATTGGGAGTGGCAATTAAATCATCCTACTGCAGCTAGTTATGTATCCAGATTGGGAGTGGCAATTAAATCATCCTACTGCAGCTAGTTATGTATCCAGATTGGGAGTGGCAATTAAATCATCCTACTGCAGCTAGTTATGTATCCAGATTGGGAGTGGCAATTAAATCATCCTACTGCAGCTAGTTATGTATCCAGATTGGGAGTGGCAATTAAATCATCCTACTGCAGCTAGTTATGTATCCAGATTGGGAGTGGCAATTAAATCATCCTACTGCAGCTAGTTATGTATCCAGATTGGGAGTGGCAATTAAATCATCCAACTGCAGCTAGTTATGTATCCAGTGGATTAAATCATCCTACTGCAGCTAGTTATGTATTTTATTTATGTAATGCTTTGTATTTTTGAGAGTTAATACATTAAGAGCTTAAGGGGAGATCTCCACTTGAGGGATTTTTTTCTTGACCCCTTTCTCCCTCATGTTTAGCCCCATTGCTTTTGATATTATAAAACGTTTGCCCCATTAGTTTAGCGATTTTAAGAACTTTCACCCCATATTAAGACCATTCGTGCAATTCAGGTGTCGATTTTATCCTGGCGAGCGATAGCGAGCCTGCAGTATAAGAGGAATCGGCCTTCGGCCGGGATATTTTCTACCGAAAAATGTACAAATTTATCTTGAAAGGGGCTCAAGGGGGTGTAATTTTAAGCTTGATGGATGTCTAGAGAACAAACATCACTTGAGAACAAGACCTGCTACAATATGAAATGCCCAGCTTTTCATATTAAAGGGACTTGGAGATATGCTAGACCTAACACGAATGGTAGCCCAAAAAACTCTCTAGCTATGCGAGGACGAGACAGAGGAAAAAGGCAAGGAGGGAAAGGGCAGATGAAGATGAAGAGACTGAGGGAGATGGAAGAGCACATAGAACACCTCGAGCACCTCCTGGCCTCCCAAGAGTGGCCAATACATCCCGAAGACTATTAGGTACACATAGTACTCCAAACAATCCCTCCCCAATCTTGTTTGCAAATATCCAAGGCCTAAAAAATAGAACCACGAACAAAGTACCATTTATTAGGGGCCTGCTAGAAGAAGGAAACGCTATATTTGCGGCTCTCACAGAAACTCACATTAAAGATCAGGAAGATAGTGAGGTATGGATTCCTGGTTACAACCTACATAGGGCGGACAGAACGCATAGATCACATGGAGGTGTAGCCTTGTACATACATGACTCACTGATATGTACTGAATTCCTAAATAACAGTAATAAAGTGGTGGAAATACTTGGAGTTAAAATAGAATCCCTAAATTTAGCAGTTATTGTTACATACAGGCCTCCAGACTCATCCCGAGAAGAATTCAAAACCCCGCTCAACAAAATAAACTCAGAAGTGGAAACCCTGGGGAACCCAACACCAAATATGATATGGCTAGGAGACTTTAACCTACCAAACATTAAATGGAGACAACTAGAAAACTAGTTAGTGGCAAATAACACCGGAGAAGGAAATACTAATACGAGAGAGCTTTTTGAACTTTGTTATTTTTTTAGTCTTACCCAACATATTGCTGAACCCACACGGGAAAACAATATCTTAGACCTGGTCTTCACTAACAACGACTCTCTAGTACACAGCATTAACATATCGGACACAACATACTCAGATCATAAATTAATTGAGATCAAATCAACCTTAGAAAGTGTACAGACAACCTCAGAATCGAGAACAAAAACCGGCCCCTTCAGTAAATTTAACTTCAATAACAAAAACATTAGGTGGGAAAAGGTAAATCAAGAAATGGAGGAAATAGACTGGGAAGATTTAATGGATAACCTGACACCAGCAGAATGTCTAGTCTTAATAACAGAAACCATGACCCAAATCTGTAGCCACCATATACCTGCAAGACAAACAAAACGAAGAAGCAAACAAGATCGGGAAAGGAGGAGGCTGTACAGAAGAAGAAATTACTCACACAAAGACGCACACATCAAAATCTACAGGATAGGCAAAAGGTCGAAATAGATAGAGAAATTGTGGAAATAGGCTAGAATATCATATGAACTACAACATATGGAAGAGGAGTGGAAAGCTATTGCAGGTATAAAGGAAAATTCCAAATACTTCTTTTCATACGCCAAACAAAAAGCTAAAACAACATCAAACATGTTGGCTGGTCTATCAGAGTGAGAACTGAGCAATCTCTGCCATACCCATAGCTTACTCTGACTGTTCCTTTTACTTATATATTTTCTAGATCTCAAGTGACGGCGTCTCTAACGTGGATTGACCTCCCAATCTACCAAGATTGGAAGCCAAAGCGTCACATTTTTCCCTTGCCCCTCAACTTTCTCTTCATAATTGCTGAGGGGCACAGGGCCCTGGGTGGGGCTTTGGTTTCCCGGGCGTTTCCGCACCCTCCTCAAGCTCCCCGCCATGGAGTGGCTTCGGTCACCCAGGCTTTATTGTGGTCGGCGGGGAGGGTTCTGTGGGGGCGCTCGGTTATGGCCTTGGCCTTGCTCGGGGCCTTGGGGCTGTTCGGCCAGGCAGCTTGGGGAACAACAACAACAACAACAACAACAACAACATCAAACATCGGCCCACTGAGCAAAGGGGACGGCTCTTTCACAGGGGACAAAAAGGAAATGAGCGAACTCTTAAGCAGGCAGTATGAAATGGCATTCAGTGAGCCTGATGAAACAAAAGTCATCAGAGACCAAAATATATTTTTCATGGAAACCGCCCCCACGGAAACCCCTCAGATGCTGGATATTGATACCGGTCCAAAAGACATAGAAGAGGCCATTTCCAACATGCCATCTCACTCGGCACCAGGCCCGGACTCATGGAATTCGATCCTAATGAAGAAATGTAAGGAAAACCTCTCAAAACCCCTGGCTATAATGTGGAGAAGGAGTCTAGACACTGGTGACATACCAGATAGCTTGAAAAACGCAATAATTGCCCCACTGCATAAAGGAGGGAGTAAAGCAAAAAAACTACCGCCCGGTAGCTCTAACCTCTCACATCATTAAAGTTTTCGAGCGAGTCCTGCGAAGCAAAATTTCAACATTCATGGAGACAAATGAACTACACAACACCGGTCAACATGGGTTCAGAGCGGGAAGATCATGTCTCTCACAACTTTTGGAACACAATGACAAAATTCTTAAAGCGCTAGAAGAAAAGAAAAACGTATCAAAAGGTATCAAACTAAAAACCTCCCCTTAACAATGGCGGATTTAAAGAAGCTAAAGATTTTGAAGGGAGGGATGAAGGGAAGCTTGAATAAGTGCTTAAGAGATCTTGACGGTTGCAGTCACTTCAACCAGTAGACCATTTCAACCAGTAGCTCTCAACCAGTGCCAAATTAACCCAGACCAACCAAACCAACCAAACCAGTGCCAAAATATAGTACTAACCTAAGCTAACCTAACCTAACCTAACCTAACCGTATTGGTTGATTTGGAACTGGTTGAAAGCTACTGGTTGAAATGGTCTACTGGTTGAAGTGACCGGTCACCGATCTTGATGTGTTCTTTGACAATGCATTAGCTAATCAGATTAAGGGAGAGAATGCTACTGTAACTAAATCGCTAGCCACTTTTGATAGTTATGCTCAGCAGGTATATGGTGTATTGTCAAGTCCTGAAGAGGTGGAAGACGAGATGTCAGCAGATCTAGAGTATATTGAAGATATTAAATTATTAATACAGCCTTAGCCAGATTAGCTTCAACTCAAGAATCGCACCCTGTTAAGGATACCGGTACTCCAAAGGCAACTGGTTTTAACCTTCCGAAACTTACTCTGACAACCTTTTCTGGGGATCCAACTACCTGGACTGGATGTTGGGATATTTTTTAGTGTTCCGTACATCGGAATAAGACTCTTACATCCATCCAAAGGTTTACATACCTCCATGGACAGTTGAAAGGGGAGGCATTGAAGCTGATAGAGGGGTATAAGCTAGAAGCTGTAAGCTATGAGTCTGCGGTGGAGCTATTGAAAAGAACTTATGGGAGAGAGGAAGTAATCAAGACTGCATTAATCACCAAATTCTTCGCTCTCGATCCTCCATCATATGATGTGACAGAATTGAAGGAGTACTATGCCTCTTTTGAGAGCCTCCTCCGATCGATGGAGACGATGGCCATAAAGAAGGAGGAAATCAATAGCGTGAATATCTTGAATAAGATACCCTCTCCCCTTAAGGAAATTGTTAGACGGCAACTAAGCGACACTCCACTGGATTTGGAAGCGTTGGTGCAGGTGTTCCAGACTGAAGTGTTCAACATGGAGAGTACTGGACAATACCGACACATGGAGATGTCGCCATCCACTACTGCTTTCCCAGTACAGACTTCTCCTAAACAGAAGAGGACGATATCATCAAGTTGTTAGTTGTGCGGTGTACACGGTCATCCATGGTATCTCTGTCCTAAGTATCCTAAGACTACACAGAAAATTGGCAAGGCTAAATCACTTCACTTGTGTACAAGTTGTCTGGCAAAAGACCACTTCAACAGTACTTGTACAAATTCCTTCATCAAACTCTGTCAGTATTGCAAGGGAAAGCATTGGTTTTCCCTTTGTACCCAGTCTGATCGGCACAATGACAAAGAAAAGGGGAGAAACACCAAAGAGTCACATGCTAAAAATAAAAGCGAGGTTAAAAAAGTATCTGCTATGTCCATTGCTTCTAGAGAGTGTCAAATGCTTCCTACTATAATGCTGCCATCTGTGGAGAGTAATAATAAGAATATAATGACGCGTACCTTACTCGACCAGTGTTCACAGAGGTCATTCGTTCTGCGGTCATCATTGCTACATCTCAAGTAGTGTACCAGCAAGGGTCAAGATAATTTGAGTCTCCATGGTTTCACTGGTGAAGTTGATTCCAGTGACTATGATATAGTGGAGACTTCCTAAGTATATAGGAGGAAAGTATGTCCCATCAAGGCTGTGGTGGTCGACAAAGTTCCCAGTTTCTATGTAGCATCAGAAATTCAACCACAATTGAAATATCTCAGAAGCAAGGGTTTTTAACTGGCTGATGATCAACTCTCTGCTAACAATGGAATTATGCTACTGGTCAGAGCTGATTATTACTACGATCTGGTTCACCCAGGATATCGGCGGATAGATAAGCTGATATTACTCCCCACAATACAAGTGTATGCCATTTCTGGATCCTATGCGACTTCATCTCAAGACACAAAGGTGGAGGTAGTTACGGTCCTTAAAGTAGCAGTAAGCCCCATTGACAAATACGTTAGGTCTACTGTTCCTGATAATCCATGCACTGATATAGACAAGCTATGGGACTTAGATAATGGATAAAAAACACCATCTGAGGAAGAGCACTTTATTGACAACGTTTCGCAGATAGCTTCATAAAGTCACTAACAAATGCTGGTACATAGGAGGCCTTAAATATCCGTCCAGACAGGTGGCGGGGGAGGAGAGGGAGGTGGGGGTTGGGAGGGAGGAAGGAGGCAGGACAGGGAGGGGGCAGAAGCATGGGGGGAGGGGAGGCGGAGCCTATATATGGGTCAAATACATCAGTAAGAACTAGCAAAAACAGACATACAAACATGCGTACAGGGTAACAACTCTACTAGTACAAAGAAATAAAAATAACTATAACAATAATCATAATAATACAAATAATAATAACAATAATAATAATAAAAATAATAATAATAAAAATAACATTAATAATAATAATACAGATGATAATATAAATCATAACAATTATAATGAAAACACTGAAGATAGTGCTAATATAATTTATAGTGGTACAGTACTAGCAATAAATAACATAGAGAGAGAGAGAGAGAGAGAGAGAGAGAGAGAGAGAAGCCGGGAGTAGGGAAGAGATTAGCTTAATTGTAAAGCGAAAGCAAGGGATTGGCGCATTTAGTGGGTAGGGTTGAAGGTGTGACAGGTATAAAGGAGAGGGGATTTTTTTTTTTTTTTTTTTTTTTTTTTTCCCAAGGTTGGATTAAAAGGGGAAAGAGAGAGAGAGAGAGAGAGAGAGAGAGAGCGAGAGAGAGGGAAAGGGAGGATAATAAAGGGGCGGTATCTCAAAGGACAGGGGAGGGTAAAGGTGGATGGCATATAAGTGTGAGCTGGGGCTAAAGAGAGTCTGGGAGACAACTATCTCGAGTCGAAAGAGTGTGACGGCGAGGGTAGTAGGAACTATTAAGTGTAGAAGATCATATAATATTAATGGGAAAGAGGAGAAGGAACTACACATTCATCAATCTTAATGGCTATACAGGCTACATGTATACATATGGGCTATGGCTACATGTATACATAATGCTATACAGGCTACATGTATACATAATGGCTATACAGGCTACATGTATACATAATTATATATCTTGAATACACTTAAATATGAAAGAAAATATAAATATTAATGAAAATTGTAACAACCAATAAATATTCATACACATTTCAGAAGATTCAATAGAGACATTATGGTGGTATGATAGAAATATGGACAGAGAGAGAGAGAGACGAGAGAGAGAGACGAGGAGAGATGAAGAGAGAGAGAGAGAGAGAGAGAGAGAGAGAGAGAGAGAGAGGAAGGGTATGGTGCTTGAGTAGGGAAGAGATTAGTATAATTGTAAAACGGAAACGAGGGAAGAGGGCAATTTAGGGGGTAGGTATGAAAAGCTAGAGAAGAGGGAGGAGTTCTTCAAAGGTAGGTTAAATGAGAGAGAGAGACCGCGAGGGCCAGAGTGAGAGAGAGAGCGCGAGAGTGAGAGGGAGAGATAGAAGGGAACTAGGTAAGCATATGATATGGAGATAATATTATGGACAGCCATAGCATCATAACATAGGGAAAGGTAACAATAATAATACGAATAAGAAAATATATAAGAATACATATAGCACTAATGATAAAATACTATTAACCCTTAATTAGCGGCGAGCAACATAAGTCGAGTTAAATAAAGCTGGACTATGTGGCGGCGCTCGACATAACTCGAGTGGCAATTTCAGCACGTAATGTGGCTGAGAGAGAGAGAGACAAGTGGTGGCAGGAGACTAGCGAGCGTATGACTGCTCCAGACCACCGCGGCGAACCTACTGACACAAATCTCAGCTCCCTCCTCCCTCTCTCACTCGCTACATACTCAATTATGTACTGAAAGTACCGAATTACCTGCTTTTTGCACTCGCGTTGCACGGTTATTGCAAGAAAACTATCCATCATACAAGGATCGTTATGGTGTCATTCGAAAGCTCTGTTTATGCCCTTTCAGGGATAGGTACTTGTTTTACGTTCTGGGTCTTATTTAGGCATGAAAATGATCACGTAAACAGCCCTATTTTGGCTAAAAACACCCCGCTGTGCGGTACACATAAATAAACCGCATAGGCCGCTCGTAAGGTGTTAATAATATTAATACAAATAATACTAATAAAAATAACAATAATAATAATAATAATGCACATGATAATGAGGAACCGTATGACTTTGACGAGCTCTTCCCTCCGCAGTCTCCGTATCCCATGTATCGTCGTACGGTACCTCTTCCCCTCCACATCCTACATCTGGTCGTCCTACATATCCCTCCTAAGCCTCGCCTCGTCCCGTCACTGAGCTTGTGGATGGGCGTCCCTTTCTGGCTTCAAAGATGGATTACTTCCGACAGCTCCTACTGAATTGTCTGGGGTTGGTTGATAAGGGCACCTCGCTTCAAGACATTGCTCTGGCCCTAGTACCGCGGTTTGTAGGTCTCTGGTTCGCCACCTGATGACCTGCTATTGGGTTGTTGCCTTTACACTGTTACGGTTCTACGAATGACCTAGAGTGAAAGTGACACGGTGGTGAATTTTAACCTTAACTATAAACTAATTTAATTGTGACATAGGATCTCCGCGACTACGGTAGGGCCGGAGCGGGCGAGTATTCGCCTGAGGTTGCCCTTAACCCCCAAGACAAGACAAGACAAAATTCTAGTGCTGGTTTTACTCAGATTTTGTGAGTTTTAATTTAGCCTAACCTAGGCCTAAGCGTTCAGAAGATTTGCAAAATGCACCCCATACTAGCCTACCCATAGCCTAA
Organism: Paralithodes platypus; assembly: GCA_032716605.1. Classification (NCBI taxonomy): domain Eukaryota; kingdom Metazoa; phylum Arthropoda; class Malacostraca; order Decapoda; family Lithodidae; genus Paralithodes; species Paralithodes platypus. Next base: position 11,928,970 of record CM064507.1, on the reverse strand, counting down.
TAGGCCCAGTGATTCTTTTTTTGGAAGACCACCCACAAATTTTCATATAGGCTAGCCTAAGTTCTGGAATGCATGTTGGAATAGCCTTCCTATAAACTGTAGGCTAGGCTACTTCCTTTTAATTCAAGTTTGATTCTTTAGAAAAATCAATTAGGCCTAGACCAGGGCAGGTAAGTAACATTTAAAATGACGTGTAAAAAGTCGCCCATAAACGGCGGGCCGCTATGTTATTGTAATTAGGGAGCTTATTACGTCTGTTGATTGACTTTGTCCTTAATTGGGGATCCTATGAATTAGCACAGATGATGATGACTTACCGTACATCATAATACGTGACGGGACGACATGGGGGGGCAGAGCCGCAGAGACCCCCTCAACATATTTTGTGTCCCACAGTAACTTTTAATGGGATGGATGTAGTTACCGGGTGTACGGTCGTCATGTTTACATAGGGCGATCGCCGCGGTTAACTTCGCGTCTATTTTGACGGCGATTTTTTTCGGCATATTTCATTTTATTCCCTTCCTTTTATATTTAGGCTATAATCTAGCTATGGCACGACAATAACCCTAACCTAGTCTTTCTTAAAGATTCTTCTAATCTTCCAGTAGCCTATAGCCTAATTTAGGTCATTTTTAAAGGCACACAATTAAATGGTTGGTATTTTAAACGACACTACTGCAGCATTAAGAGAAACAATTTATTAGAGATAATAGGCCACAATAGATTCACCATATTTTTCTCCATAGGCTATAGTCCGCATGGAGGATTTTCGTTATCGACAAATTGAAAAATTCCCACTTCACAGACAAAATAGACAAATACACCAAAAATTGGGGTGTGGGGGTGGCAGCCCCCACCTATAATAGCCTACTATAATAGGTTAGGTAAGGTTGTTAGGTTAGGCTAGGCTAATGTCCTTTCAAAGGGGTATAGGCCTAGTAAACACTAGGATAGCCTATACCTGGTCAAGGGTATGTCCTGCTGTAGTCAACTTGAATGCTACCTTAAATTGTAATATTAGACTAGGCATAGCCTATAGATAAAATAGCCTAGCCTACTTATTTATTGTAGCCTATAATATAGGCCTAGCCGGGTAGAATGTAGAGTTCGGGCGTACCGCCACCATTGTTTACACTGCACAGAGTGGCGACGGAAGCTTGCCATCATGTTCCCGTCCATTTTGAATGCCGTTGGATACGATAATATGTTGAGGGGGGCAAACACCCCCCATTGCCATATTGTCATCATCATATAATTTGCCAGCAGGGGGCAAATAGGCCTAAACAAAACAAATTGTCGTCAAAAACTCAAAATAAACGCGAACTTACAGTAACTGCGGCGATCGACCATGTAAACATGACGGCGGCGGCGGCTGTGGACGCTTGCGATCATGTTCCCGTCTATTTTGACTGCCATTGGATACAATAATATGTTGAGGGGAGGGCTTTGTGGCAAATGTTTTGGTTGTTTGCCCCCTACTGGCAATATATATGATGATGACAACACGTCATGTGGGCAAAGCCCCCCCTCAACATATTATTGTATCCAATGGCATTCAAAATAGACGGGAACATTATCGCAAGTGTCCGACGCCGACACCGCCGCCGTCATGTTTACATATGTCGATCACCGTGGTTAAAGGCTGGTTCACACATAGCCGAGTAGGTGCGCGAGTCGAACACGAGTCACACTCGTCGATTATCGCCGTCGCTGGAGGCTGAGTCGGCCGCGAGTAGCAATTGCTCCCGAGTCAAGGAGAGTGTAACACGAGTTAACTCGAGTCAATACGAGTCAACACGTGTTCATGCAAGAGTCTGTACGAGTAACTGAGAGTCAAAACGAGTGTAACACGAACCCAACACGAGTGTCAAAAATTTGAAAAATAATGGCCACATTCCAGGGCACGTAAACAAAGAGTATGGACGAGTCTAACACGAGTCAACGCGATTGTGACACGGATCAACATGATTGTTATACGGATCAACACGAAAGACAACGCGTTGACTCTCGTTGGATCTCTGTTGCACACGTGTTGACTCGTGTTACATCCGTGTAAACTCGTGTAAACTCTCGTTGATTCGTCCTACATTTTTGAAATAACGGTATTTCAAATGACACTTGCTTTTTCGTGTTACACTCGTGTTTTTTTCTCAGTGGATCGTGTTTACTCTTGTTTACTCGTGTTTTCACTCGTGTTTGAATCGTGTAAACTCTGGCATCATGGGGGCACCAAATTTTGGCACTCACATTTGTTCTTTCTACTCTTGTTGATACGTGTTGCATGTGTGTTACATACGTGTTGTTGCGTGTAGACACGTGTTGCTTCGTCAACGTCGAAATGATGACGAAAAGCGACGAATCACCAAAGAGTGTTACACGGGTTTACACGAGTAAACACGAGTTAACACGTATAACGAAGAGTTATTCAGAGTCAAACACGAGTTAACACGTATGTACACGAGTCTACACGTACTTAGGCCACACTCGTGGGCACTCGCCACGGGACTCAAAAATTTCATGCATGCAAGAAATTTTTGGACCACGTGGCGAGTACCCACGAGTGTGTCGAGTAAACAAAGAGTATACACGAGCATAGCACGAGTCTATATGAGTGTTGAGGAGTATCGACGAGTCATTGCTGAATAGCAAAATTTCATCACTCGTGTTGGACTCGCGCACCGACTCGGCTATGTGTGAACCAGCCTTTAGTTCGCGTCTATTTTGAAGGCGTTTTTTTCGGTTATTTGCCTCCTGCTGGCAATATATATGATGATGACAATATGTCATGGGGGGGGTGATCCCCCTCAACCTATTTTTGTATCCAAAAGCAGTCAAATAGACGGGAACATGATGACCAGCGTCCGCCGCCGCTCCGCGTAGTGTAAACAAGGCTGGCGGTACACCCGAACTCTACATTCTACCCCACTAATTTTCCAACTAGCATAACTGATGATTATCAATGATCAATCCCAGTCAGAAACGTCCATGCTTCCCTCCCATAAGTCAATGTCAGGATTACCACACTGTCATGCAAGGACTTCTTTACTTCCATGCTGACCACCCTATTTCTTCTTACTGCTTTCAGAGTTCCTACAATGCTCTTCCCCTGTTACACTTTCTCCCACACTTCTTCATCCATAGGCCTACTCACATCTTTACTCAACACATTGCCCAAATACTTAAATGAGCTGACATTCTTCATAGCCGTTCAACCTCACTTCACACTCTATGGTTGCACCCCTTTCAATGACCATAATATTGCTCTTCCTAGCATTTACCTCCAGATTCCGTTTTTTCACACACTGTTCCAAACATATTTACCTGACCCTGCAACTCCCATTCACTATCGCTCATCAGAACTGTGTTGTCAGCAACAGTAGTACCGGTACTGTACTGTTGAGGCAACTTCCACTCGTTTCCTTCCCCTATCAGCGGTACACCAACATCCGCTGCTCTTCCTTGTATTTCTTTCATGACTCCATCCATATACTGTACCGGTATATATTGAACAACCATGGGGACATCACACACACCCTTGCTTTAACCCAACATTCAGATTAAAGAACTCGCTCTGTTAATTATCCACACATACTGACACCTTTGCACCCTCATACATGCTCTTCATTGCTTTCAGCAACTTGCCATCTACTCCATATATTCTCAGTACCGGTACTTTCCACATACCTTCTCTATCAATTCTGTCATAGGCCTTCTCCAACTCCATAAATGCAGCATACAACTTTTGTCGCTTCTCCAGATATTTCTCCACAACACATTTCCGGGGCAAAAATCTGAGCTACACATCCTCTTCCCTTCCTAAGATGACTTAAGTATGCTAACCGTTTCCCCAACAATACTGACTGAAAATGCCCAAATATATTGCATGTCCTCTTCAGATTTATCTAAAATATGTAAAATTACACCAAATACCACTACAGTAGCACTGAAATCAATAAAACTCACTAACAGGATAAATAAATGGAAGAAATACTCCAAAATATTAATATGTTAACCCTTTACCCAGCAATACTGACTGAAAATGCCTAAATAGATTGCATGTGCTCTTCAGATTTATACATACATACGTACATAACATTTTAAGATTGAGTGCTCCACACAGATGTGCAGTTTCAGTCTCTTTTCCTAATGGCGGCGTTCCAGGCAACCCTGTTAAGGGATGCTTTACTTGTCAAGTTTTGGATTTGAGATCGGCACGTTTAGTCGATCCCAGGTCTTACTCGGTCCACCCCTTGGTGCAGCTCCCTCCACAATCGCAGACCTGCATCTTTTCACCCAATTTTGTTCATCCATTCTCTCCACATGTCCATACCATCCCAGTTTACTTGTACGCATCTCCTCGCTAATACTCTTTATACCTAAACGTCTCTTCAGCTCATCATTTGTTATTCTGTTGACATCCTTTATCTGAAATATGTAAAATTACACCAATTACCAACTACATTACCAAAAATGTAATAAAGTACACTAACAGATAAAGAAAATGTAAGAAATAGCCCTAAAGATGAATTTATCTATCTATCTATTGACGGACGCCTTGATCCCCGAAGGATTGGCCGCGAACGAATCGCCCCCATGCACCTCTGTCCCCAGTCAGTTGATGCCCCTCCTCCCAGCCAGCACCACTTTCACGCATATAGTTCTTAACTCCATCCTTCCACCTCTCTCTCAGTTTATTTCTCCCTCTGTCCTTCCACCTCACTCGTACACGCTCTTAGTCATTCTCTCGCTTCCCATACGTTCCACATGGCCGAACCATCTCAAGGTGTTCTTTTTCGCACTTTCCAGTACATTCACACCACACCTCTCTCGTACTTCCTCATTCGTCTGTCTATCCCCCCATGTAACTCTGCACACACTTCTCAAGTAACTCATTTCCATCCCTTTCACTCTTGGTTTGAATCTCTCCAACAACGTCCATGCTTCGCTTCCGTAAGTCAATGTCGGGATTACCACACTGTCATGCAATGACTTCTTCAGTTCCATGCTGACCACCCTATTTCATGTTACTGCTTTCAGAATTCCTACAACCCTCTTCCCCTGTTGCACCCTCTCCCACACTTCTTCATCCATACTCCCATCTTTACTCTGTACACTGCCAAGATACTTAAATGAGGTGACAATCTCCATAGCCTGACTGATCAACTTCACCTCACACTCTGTGGCTTCACCCCTTCGAAGATCATAACCTTGCTCTTCCCCGCATTTACCTTCAGATTCCATTTTTCGCACACTGTTCCAAACATATTTACCAGACCCTGCAACTCCCATTCATATCGTCAGCAAACAGCAGTACACAAACATCCACTGCTCTTCCTTGTATTTCTTTTATGACTCCATCCATATACTGTATATATAGAACAACCATCGGGGCATCACACAACCTTGCTTTACCAAACATTCAGATCAAAGAACTCCCTCTGTTCATTCTTCACACGTACTGATACCTTTGCACTCTCATACATACTCTTCACTGCTTTCAGCAACTTGCCATCTACTCCATATATTCTCAGTACTTTCCACATACCTTCTCAATCAACTCTGTCATTCCACTCGTTGCCTTCCCTTATTAGTGGTATACCAACATCCACTGCTCATCCTTGCATATCTTTTATGACTCTATCCATATACAGTTCAGTATATATTGAACAACCACGGGGACATCACACACCCTTTCTTTAACCCAAAATTCAGATCAAAGAACTCGCTCTGTTCATTCTCAACACATACTGACACCTTTGCACCCTCATACATGCTTTTCACTGCTTTCGGCAACTTGCTCTGCTCCGTATATTCCAAGTACTTTCTACATACCGGTACCTTCTCTATCAACTCTGTCATAGGCCTTCTCCAAGTTCATGAAGGCAGCATACAACTTTTGTCCCTTCTCAAGATATTTCTCCACAACATATTTCAGGGCAAAGATCTGAGCTACACATCCTCTTCCCTTCCTATGATGAATACTGTATGTTAACCGTTTCCCCAGCAATACTGACTGAAAAATGTCCAAATATATTGCATGTGCACTTCTGATTTATCTAAAATATGCAAAATTATACCAAATACCAACTACATTAGCACAAAACTCAATCAATCACAGAAACAGGATAAAAACATAGAATAAAGACCCCAAAAGATGAATACGTTAACCCTTTCCCCAGCAATACTTACTGAACATGCACAAATAAATTGCATGTGCTCTTCAGATTTAGCTGAAATATGTAAAATTACACCAAATACTAACTACATTAGCACAAAAATCAATCAAGCACTTTAACAGGATAAATAAAATGGAAGAAATAGCCCAAAAATGAATTTATCTATAGCCTACCGGTATATATTGCCGGACACCTTGATCCCCGAAGGGGTGACCATGAACGAAACGCCTGCGTATTTCAAGCTTGCTTGAGTTATCACTCGATCGTCTTTTAGAGATTTTTGGCCCGGGGTAATTACCACACCATCGCGTCATAAGGACTTTGAGGGGGTTAAATTGCTAGATACATAGAGGACGAGGAATGCCAAGTAAAGCTAAACAAAAATATATAAGATATTTTTAACATGAGGTTGCTTATAATAATTTGTACCTCTGCAGTTTCTCCATGGCTAACGAAAAAGGTCACATTCCTAAGAAGCCCCAACCAAAAAGGCCAAGCTTCTGTACAGAAAAAATGCCACACCATTACCCTTATGGTGACCCTATCAAATAATCAAAACAACCACACTTCTTAACCCCATTCCCGCGGGGCCCCTCATATGACGGAGACGATTATCCGGCTATTTTGTAGCCTGTGAGCCAGGCCAGCTTTTGCAAGCAGCACAGATAGACGTCAGCCGGAGCTTACAGGCCCCGCCACGACACTGAGGTTTGTGTGAGAGAGAGCTCACCTATGTGCAGCGTCACACATAGTGAAAACAGAAAATAATTGGTAATTTTTAGCGATTTCGCCTATCGGATTTGGTAATTTTTAGCAATTTTGCCCTTCGTTTGCAAGATCCTTACAAGAAAACCAGACATCGTACAGGGATGATTCAGGAGTAATTTGAAAGCTATTACCGTACTTTCACGAATACATAATTGTATTATGCTCTGGCTTTTGCTTATGCATGAAAATGAGCAGGGAATGAAGGCAATTTCGGACAATTATGCCTACTCGTACAGGAGTCCTTGGAGCGGCTTCGGTCGCGCCGGGAATTTCCACACCTATCACACCACACACACACATCACACAGTTTTTCCTACACCGAGAAATGACTCTCCGGCTGTCATATCTCGAAGACTTCTTCTAGCCGGAGACATTGAGAGCAACCCAGGACCCACCTACACATACATATGTCCAACTTGCTCAAAACCCATCACTTTGAGTCGCCACACTAAGGGTTCAGTTCTTTGCAATTCATGCAGGAACTGGACCCACTTCACCTGCACAACACTTGCCTCCAAGAAACACTAGACGAACAGCGGGACCTGTTCCTCATGCCCCTGCCTCTCGCAGTCAAAGCCCTCGCCTAAAAACGGTCCACCTCTCCTCCCCAACCCACCTAGCCTTCCCTTATCATCCACCCCCCCCCCCCTAAATCCCGTCCACCTCTCCTCCGTAACCCACCTAACCTTCCCATACCATCCACATCCTCAACTCAACACACACACCCCATCCTAATCCATTCCAACCGCCATCTCCTGCTCCCCAATCCCCACCCCTCCCATCCCAACCCCTAGCCACTCCCTCACCCCCATCCCCCCCCCCTCCCTCACCCACACCCCATCCTCGTGCAGGCAGACCCAACATACAATGTGCAGAAAACATTAACATTCTCCAATTGAACATAGATG
>CM064507.1:11908333-11921015 GCA_032716605.1 Paralithodes platypus | reverse complement strand
TAGCTCACTAACCCATGAGTGAACCAATTTTCCAAGTCCTTCTTCCACTCAACAAGTAATCTCTGGTACTCTCATCCCTCAATCCATGATCTTATGACTTAAACCGTGTCAACCACCGTGTGTCCAGACATTTAATCTCTAACGTACCTTGAATGTGGTTCACACTCACGCTTTCAGTTGGGGGGGGGGGGGAAGGGGGGCACTCATTACAGGCACCTTTGCCTTTTGTTTATTCTTACACAAAGCAAATTAAAACTAATTTATGTGCAGATATTTGAAGTGCATAATAATGAGAACAAAAAGGCAAATTAAAATGCTAAACAATATTTAGTATGTTATTGACGGTAATGATTGATGCCCAAGCTTTGCAAAATATTTATTTTAGTTAAGAAAATATTGGTAGCAATTATTGAATTATGTGGATGTTCATTTATATGTTATATATAATAACATTTATATGTTATATATAATAACATTTATATGTTATATATAATAACATTTATATGTTATATATAATAACATTTATATGTTATATATAATAACATTTATATGTTATATATAATAACATTTGGTGTAGTTTTATTATAGTAGCGCGCCAATTAGAACCACCACGGACAAGCTTCTTGGGGTGACCACCAGATGGAGAATGGACGCATTGGGGACTAACCACAATATTTGTTAGCTCAAAAAGAAATATACCAAGATTATGCGTTATATACTATTAGCAGCCATTAGCATGATTTTTGAAGCAGTTTTCGTTTGCTTAACACCCTTCTTTAGCGGCCTATGCGGTTTATTTATATGTACCACCCAGCGGGGTGTTTTTAGCCAAAATAGGGCTGTTTACGTGATAATTTTCATGCCTAAATAAGACCCAGAACGTAAAACAAGTACCTATCCCTGAAAGGGCATAAACAGAGCTTTCGAATGACACCATAACGATCCTTTTATGATGGCTAGTTTTCTTGCAATAACCGTGCAACGCGAGTGCAAAAAGCATGTAATTCGGTATTTTCCCCATATAATTCAGTATGTAGCGAGTGAGAGAGGGATGAGGGAGCTGAGATTCGTGTCAGTAGGTTCGCCGCGGTGGTCTGGAGCAGTCATACGCTCGCTACTCTCCTGCCACCATTGTCTCTCTCTCTCAGCAACATTACGTGCTGAAATTGCCACTCGACCTATGTCGAGCGCCGCCACATAGTCCAGCTTTATTTAACTCGACTTATGTGGTGAGCCGCTAATTAAGGGTTAATTTGTACAATATTCGCTCTTTGTAAATATAAAACTAGATTTCTCTGAATGTCTCAAGCCTTTGTACAAAATTATAGGTTTGATTCCTGGAGGGAAGTAATAAAAACCTAATATTTAGTAGGGCCTCGTAATCATTGACGATATTGCCTATTAACATAATAGTATCCCTTCAACACCCGCGGAAGCAGTTTTGAATCTCCCGCGCGGAAGGGTCAGGGAGTACTCTCATAAGGGCACGCTTAATTCTCTTATGGAATCGTTCATATGATTGGGTACGCTACAGAAAAACATTTTGTAGAAAATAAAAAAGAAAATTTAACTTAATAATCTGTGCCCCATTAATTACTATTTCCTTTCACCTATGCATAGCCTCCGATAGTGCAGTTGGGATATTGTACATGCTTAGATTGGTATGCAGGATTCGAAACTGCATAATAAATCGTTGGCTTGTGCAGTATTCTGTAACTGTATCGTGGTGCAATGCATAAGTGTATTGATTTTCGGTGTGAGCATCCTAGGTTCGAATCCCCGGACTGCCACATGTGTTTGTTAATTTCATTAATCGAGTTTGGGAGTAGGGTTGGTTGGTGGAGAGAACATAATTATTATGGCTTTCCATGCATGGATATCTTGTGCGCAGCACACCGGCGCAGGCCCCCTAGCGGCCATATTTCCTCCTTCACTGATATATCAAGACTCACTGGAAAATCAACAAATGGGAAGGGGATCGATGGGAGGGCAATGCATCGTAAATGATTACGGGGCCCTACTAAATATTAGGTTTTCATTACTTCCCTCCGGGAATCAAACCTATAATTTAATAGTGGCCCCTTCATCATTGACGATATTGCCTGAGTACCAAGACTGGAGAGGGACATTCGTAACAATACCTCAACCTCAGGACAAAAAATAAGCTGTATAACATTTGTTTAAGTTTTATTGTATACAAACAATAAATAGTTATACAAAATATAAAAGATTGCAAGCAGGGCGTGACTTCGAAGAAAGTCTGCTTGCCTATGACCAGATCTTTACGTTAAGATCTATACATGATAAATGGGAAACATCCTTGTGCCCCTACTTAGAACTATAAATTCTTTGGAATATTGTTCTAATCTTAATATTATTTGTACAGTGTATATATGTTTGTACCTTCTCTTAATTCTATATACTTGCAACTATGATAGAAATCTTAAAATAAAATAAAAACTTTTGAACCATCAAATCAGTTCAATCACAGCTCGTGATTTATCACAATCTCCGGAGGAAGGGTTCTGTGGGGCTTTGGGCTATTCACCACAGCTCCCCCCCCCCCCCCCGCCCCTTGTTCTCGCCTTAACCTTAATGCAAAATAGCACAAAACCTACGAGACCCTCTATCGTAGAGCTACACAGGTACGTTTTGGCTTGTCCAGAGCGACCGACAGGTATCGTGTAAGGAAAGTATGGCTTGATGCCCACAATTGAGTGTTGGCAATGTCGTCTATAGAATTTTTTGTAAAAATCTAAGAGAGACGGCCCACTTCCTGATGTCGTGAGGCCTGCCCACTACGCCGGGATTACTTTCTTTAATAACATCTACTAACAGAGAAGCCAATTTTCTCCTAGTAACACGATTACCTGCCTGGGTCACCCACAGAAAACCTGGTTGTTGAGGGTGAGCTGCCCTCATAAACTTAACTAAGGCCTCTGCTGGACATAAAATATGATGTGTGTGTCCGTGTTTCAACGCCTTAACAGAAAATTCTGAGAAAACATGATCAGAGTGCTCATTCTTAGCTATAAAAGTGGGGGATTGCGCGATTTGGACCTTGTCGTGCAGTTTCCCAAACCTAAGGTAATTAGGTTCGTTGCTCATCGCCGCCAGCTCAGAGACCTTATTACCGGTAGCTAAAGCCATAAAAAAACGCCTTTTTAAGCAATGAATCAAAATTCGGCGCAGTGTTGTATTTGCGCGATTGAAGCAAAGATAAGGCTTTATCAAGCGACCAAGTGGGCATGAGCTGACGTGGCGGTGGGCGGATCTTGAAACACGCCCTCATAAACCCTTTCTCCTCCGCCTTCGGTATCGAGAGACCAGTGAGATCTGATAGCAGATAAGTGATTTTTTAACGTAACAACGGAAAAATGCTTCTGCTCAAATAATCTAAGTATTTGAAGACTAGGGCTTCTGATGCATCGGATTGCCCTGACTCAACAATCCAGTTAGTGAAAGCTTTCCAATGTCATTGATATTGCCTCCTGGTAGATATAGTATATTGGTTTATAAGTTTACTAGTGACACTTTACCCATACTCTGCTAGCCATTTGGCCTTGTAAATGTCCAGAAGGCAAAATTGAGCGAGGTCTGAAGGTTGCCAATTGTCTCTAAGTGGAATGAGGAGACCGGGAGTGACACCGGGTCCTTGCACCATTTGGTCAACTGGTGGTACCACGCCTGAGCCGGCCATAACGGCGCGATCATCGAGACTAAGCCCCGGTAACCTCTTAGTTTGTGAATCACTCTGCACATTAGAACAGAGTCTGGTGGAGGAAATAGATAGATTGAATTCCACTTGTTCCTGTCTTCTAGTAATGCATCTGGTCCCCCCGCCGGGGTCACCCCTTGGTGGGTCAGGAAGAGAGGTAACTTGTGAGTCTCCTCGGATGCGAACAGATCCAATTGTGGATGGTAATCCACAATCATCTTGTCGAAGACGGTTTGTTTGAGAGCCCATTCTACTAAAGTGCTCCGACGCCGGGACAGAGCATTCGCCCACACGTTCGACACACCTGGGTGGTATGAAGCATGCAGATGAATGCTTAGCGATTCAGTTAGGGCAAAAATCTGTTCTGACACAACTAGTAACTCTTGAGACTTCACTGAACCTTGTTTCTGAATGCAATGGACCGCTACTAAGTTGTTCATTCGAAACGCTATTGATTTCCCTTGCAATGACGAGCTGTGGGCTTGGAAAAAAATAGAGGAACTAGAAGCTCTTGATTCTTGATGTACCCTGAAAAACCCTGGTCCCTAGTGCCCTGCCCTTGATGGCCTAGATTGGATGGATACCCCCACCCCAGTGTTCTGGAAGCGTCTGTGTCTACCCATACCGAAGGGGGAGGAGAAACCCAAGTTGTCATTGAGTACAGTGTTTCGGTCTTCGCCCAGACCGACAGTAAGCTGTGAATTAATCGAGGAATCGGCCAAAGTTTTCCCTCCAGCAAAAGTGGGAAAAATGTGTTGCCTTCCATGATTAATCTCTTTACTTTCAACCGGCCCAACTTCACAGTTAATTGGATCCAGTTGAGAGAGCTGACCAGGGAGTCCCATGCCTTCCTTGTCGTATTCAGACTTTGGAGAAAACGAAACAGTTTCCTGCGAAATCTGTGGCGATTGTCCACACTCTGAGTAAGGGTCAGGTTGACGGTATCCCAGACCAGCCCTATCCACTGAATTTCCCATGTAGGAACAAGGAGCAACTTTGCCCAGTTCACCTTGAACCCTAGGGTTTGTACATGATTGATTACTTGGTTGACATGATTGTGACATAACTCTCTCGACTCCGCCACCACTAGCCAGTTGTCTAGATACCACAACACCATGATGCCCTGGACCAATAATGGTAGAAGGGCTTGCCGGACTAATTTTGTGAAAATTCTTGGTGCCAGGTTCAACCCAAACGTCATTTTCCGAAAGACATAAGTCTCTTGCCGTATCCTCAAGGCGAGGAACTTTTGGAACCGTCTGTTGATAGGGACATGCCAATAGGCGTTTTTGAGGTCTAAGGAGCACATCCAGCCCAACGGCGAAAGGGTAAGCCTGATTTGATTTACTGAAAGCATCCTGAACGATGGATTTACGATGTAAGTGTTCAGACGCGAGAGATCCACTACTGGTCGCATCTGCACACTGTCCCGCTTTGGCACTAAGAAAAGTCTGGAGGTGAACACTTTGCAAGGTGGTTTTACTAAGACAATGACCTTCTCTGATATCATTTCTTGGACTAGGGCCTCCATCCCCGGCAAAACCTGGGTGTGTTCGAGTGTCTGATGTAGTCGTGGCCGCCGGATCCACCGCCAGGTAAGGCCTTTGTGTACTACGGTTCTGGACCAGGTTCGCTTGGGCCAGGCTCTTTGGCATACCTGGAACGACCCTGTTTGCAAACTGGGCTCGATTAGTGGAGCAACTCTCAAATCCGACACACCTAAGCACGGCCCCAGGAGACGGAGAGTATGGTTGGCTAGTTTTTTTAAGGGGGTGGGGGTTGGTATCAGACGGCTGGCTAGACTTGGCTGCCGGCTGACCCTGATGTGGTTTGGGGTGTGACTTACCTCTATAACCTTAGTATTTACCTTGTTTGGGCTTGGGCTGATTACCTCCCAGCTGTGGAGGAGGCCTTGGGTCTCGAAAGGACTGTTTAGCCTGAGGGGGTTGTGACTTACCTCCGCTTTTGGGCTTCGTGAAAGGTTTCTTAAACGGTTCCCTCTTAGCCTGGGAGGTAGTCGGCTTCCACACATCCACCAAATTATAAACTACATTCCACGTCTCTGAACTAAGGAGGGAGGGAGTTAACACCTTACGAGCGGCCTATGCGGTTTATTTATGTGTACCGCACAGCGGGGTGTTTTTAGCCAAAATAGGGCTGTTTACGTGATCATTTTCATGCCTAAATAAGACCCAGAACGTAAAACAAGTACCTATCCCTGAAAGGGCATAAACAGAGCTTTCGAATGACACCATAACGATCCTTGTATGATGGATAGTTTTCTTGCAATAACCGTGCAACGCGAGTGCAAAAAGCAGGTAATTCGGTACTTTCAGTACATAATTGAGTATGTAGCGAGTGAGAGAGGGAGGAGGGAGCTGAGATTTGTGTCAGTAGGTTCGCCGCGGTGGTCTGGAGCAGTCATACGCTCGCTAGTCTCCTGCCAACTTGTTCTCTCTCTCAGCCACATTACGTGCTGAAATTGCCACTCGAGTTATGTCGAGCGCCGCCACATAGTCCAGCTTTATTTAACTCGACTTATGTTGCTCGCCGCTAAATAAGGGTTAAAGCTGGGGAAAGGGTTACCCGGCGACCAATATCTTCCGGTAACTTCTTTACTAAAAATACCCGGAGATCCTGGCGTGCCCTCACAGCTTCCATGATAGCTACCCTAATGTCACCCAAGGATTGTATAGAGTTTTGTAATAGAATCCTACGTGACAGCTCAGTGGCTTTCCTCACATTTTGGTCTGCAATGGCCGAAATCGTCCTAGCTAGTAACCTGGCGAGTGACAAGATATTGTGAGAACAATCGAAAAGCTTTGCTTCGTAGCTTAAAATCACTATCCAGGTGGGCTGGGGGAGGGGTACAAAAGGTGTCATCTAACTGGTGAAGAGCTATTTTGGGGGCCGCCAGGAAAGCGAACAAGGCTGGAGACCGCCTTGGTAATGAGAACCAAGCATGCAACTCTTGAGGGACCTGATGTGAGGTTTTAGATGTAATAGTGGAGGCAAATACTTGTGCCTCTGCTTCCCAGTCTACCCATGGCCCCACACCTACCTGCGTCATCTGCAAGACTGGTGTGTGTGACTGATCAAGGACCGGAGCTGTAGCCAGTTCCGCGTGAGTGCATTCAAAGCTTTTATGTCATTAACGCCACCTGCTGTGGACCAGTCTGCAAAGAGTCAAGCAGATGAGGCCGGCGGTATTGCCGGGGCAGCTGAGAAGACAAAGAATTCAGCATTATATGTACTGGGTATGGCCTTAATAGATATGTCTAGTAATCTCCCTACCTCATCCTTAGCTCTCTGAGTTACCTATTCTTGTTAATTTCAATAGTCCACTCACCTGGAACCGGTAGCTCACCCGAAATAGTAGGCTGTCCTAGGAATGGTTTCAAGGGTTGTACCTGAGTACCTGAGTACGTGCCTTCTGCGTGTCGTAAGAGGCGACTAAAGAGGTTGGGTCGGTGGGCTTGCGACCCCCACCCGGAAAAAATATCGAAGCAATGAAAAACGAACGAACAGCCTCGGATGCGGACGGAACCAACGTTGACGAACCACGACCGACTAAGGACATGCCTTCGGACATTCTGAGAATGGCTACGTGGAATGTTAGTGGCATGAATGATGGCACAAAAGAGAGAGAGGTTCTGGAAGTGTTAGTGAATGCCAGGCTGGATGTATGTGGAATGACAGAGACCAAATGGAAAGGTTCAGATGTGAGAGAGTGGGAGTGTGGAATGGGTGTGTGTGCTGGAGTGAGTGAAGGAACAGCGAGAGAAGGTGCATGTTTGTTTGTAAGTAGCAAATGGAAGGAATGTGTAATGAGAGTATGGGTCTGTGGGTTCAAGGATTGTGTGGGTGAGAATGAAAGTAGGAATACAAACGTGGGTGATTGTATGCGTGTATGCCCCGACAGAGGATATACTTGAAAGAAAGAAAGAGGAGTTCTGGATGAATGTGGAGGCGTGCCTGGAGAAGTTTGACAAGAACGAAAGAATATTTCTGATTGGGGATATGAATGGTAAGGTGGGTGATAGGAAAGTTGAGGGAGTGGTGGGAGGGTGGGGGGTACCATCAGAGGTGAATGGGAATGGTAGTGCACTTGTGGACGTATGTGTGGGGAGGAGGCTGTGGATAGCCAACACCTTCTTCCGACACAGAATGATCCACAGGTACACGTGGAAACGGATGTTGACGATGAAGGATAAGACAGTGGTGGAACGAAAGTCATTGATTGATTATGTATGTGTGGATGAACGAATGAAGAAATCTGTGATGGATGCTAGGGTGTATAGGGGTATTGGAGGGGGTCTGTCTGATCATTATGTAGTGGTAGCTAAGGTTAGGATACAAAAGAAGTGGGTGAGGAGAGCGGGAGGGAGGCGAGAGGAGGGTGGAATGGTGAGGAGGGTGGAGAGGTTGCAGGAGGAGGAAATCAGGGAGGAGTACAGGAGAGCAATTGGAAAGACGACTAGGTGGGTTCGACCTGGAAGTTATGGAGGAAGTGGAGGAGATGAGCAAGGTGTTTAAGGATGAGATCTGTGCAGCATGTGAGGAGGTGTGTGGAGTGAGGAGAAGAGGGAGGGGAGTGAAAGGTACAGCATGGTGGACAGAAGAGGTACGAATAGCTGTGGAAGAAAAGAAGAAAGCATATAGAGAGTGGTTGGGTAGCAGAGGGAATGAAGATTCCGAGAGACAGAAACGAGCGAGGTACGTGGAGAGTAAGAGGGTGGTGAAGAGAATAGTGAAGGAAAGTAAGAGAAGAGTAGATGAGGAATTTGGAAGGAATCTGAGTGTAAAATGGAGGGAGAGTAAGAAACTGTTCTGGAAAGAAGTCAAGAAAGTTAGGGAAGGTAGCAAGGGAAACAGTAAGGGTGTGAAAGATAACAATGGGAGAATGCTAGCCGAGAAGCAAGAGAGAGTCGAAAGGTGGAGGGAGTACTTCAGTGAGTTGCTAAATGAAAGGAATGAAGAGCCAGCAAACATAGCTGGATATGGTATGGGAGGGAGAAGAAGAGAAGTAGTGGAGGAGGAGGTGGGGATCAGGAGGTCAGAAGTGTGGGAAGCCATGAAAAGAGTGAAGTTGGGGAAAGCACCAGGAACAGATGGAGTGTGTGGGGAAATGTTGAGGGTATGGTGGTGAGATAGTGATAGAATGGGTATGGAAAATGTGCAAACTAGCATGGGAGAAGGGGAGTGCACCCGATGAGTGGAAGACTGGCATAATAGTCCCCCTATATAAGGGCAAAGGGGAAAGAGGAGTGTGTGGTAACCACCGAGGAATATGTCTTCTAAGCGTAGTAGGGAAGGTATACAGTAGGGTAGTGATTGAGAGAGTGAGAGTGAGAACGGAGAAATGGATAGGCGACGAGCATGGGAGGTTTTAGGAAGGGAAGAGGATGTGTAGATCAGATTTTTATCCTGAATTGTGTTGTGGAGAAGTATCTGGAGAAGAAACAAAAGGTGTATGTTGCCTTTATGGACTTGGAGAAGGCCTATGACAGAGTGGATAGAGAAGGTTTGTGGAAAGTACTTAGAATATACGGAGTAGAGGGCAAGTTGCTGAAAGCAGTGAAGAGCATGTATGAGGGTGCAAAGGCGGCAGTACGTGTGGAGAGTGAGCAGAGCGAGTTCTTTGACCTGAATGTTGGTTTGAAACAGGGGTGTGTGATGTCCCCGTGATTGTTTACTGTATATATGGATGGAGTTATGAAAGAAATACTATCAAGAGCAGTGGATGTTGGTGTATCGCTGAAAAGGGAGGGAATTGAGTGGAAGCTACCTATACTGCTGTTTGCCGGATGATACAGTTCTGATGAGTGATAATGAATGGGAGTTGCAGGGTCTGGTAAATGAGTTTGGAACAGTGTGCGAAAAACGGAATTTGAAGGTAAATACGGGGAAGAGCAAGGTTATGGTCTTCGAAAGGGGTGAAGTCACAGAGTGTGAGGTGAAGCTGAACGGTCAGGCTATGGAGATCGTCAACTCTTTTAAGTATCTGGGCAGTGTGTTGAGTAAAGATGGGACTATGGATGAAGAGGTGCGGGAGAGGGTACAACAGGGGAAGAGGGTTGTAGGAACGCTAAAAGCAGTAACAAGAAATAGGGTGGTCAGTATGGAAGTGAAGAAGTCCTTGCATGACAGTGTGGTAATCCCGACACTGACTTACGGAAGCGAAGCATGGACGTTGGTTGAGAGACTCAGACCAAGAGTGAGAGCAGTGGAAATGAATTACTTAAGGAGTGCGTGCGGAGTTACATGGAGGGATAGACAGACTAATGAGGAAGTAAGAAGGAGGTGTGGTGTGGAGGTAGATGTGCTGGAAAGTGTGAAAAGGAACAACTTGAGATGGTTCGGCCATATGGAACGTATGGAAAGCGAGAGAATGACTAAGAGGGTGTATGAGAGCGAGGTGGAGGGACAGAGGGGGAGAGGTAGACCGAATATGAGGTGGAAGGATGGAGTGAGGAAGTACATGAACGAAGGTGGTGCTAGTTGGGGGGAGGGGCGTCGACTGACTGGGGACAGAGGTGCATGGGGGCGGTTCGTTCGTGGCCACCCCTTCGGGGATCACGGCGTCAGGCAATAGATAGATAGATAGACCTGAGTCCAGGAGCAATCCGGTCCGTAGAGGAGAGGCATAGGGCCTTTCCTCTGTGGAACCTTACCCAAAGGGGGAGGAGTAATATCAGAAATTACCCGCACGTTACTGGTAATGGTAGCCGGCACAGTAATGCCTGCCGCCGTGGACGTTGGTGAAGGTAAAACCAAGGTAGGTAATGAGGACTTAGGGGTGGGAAAACCTGAAGGCTCTAATGGTCTAATCGTGGAGCTACTCGAGGGAGCTACCGGTCGACTAGATGAAGGGTCAATTGAGGGAGAAACCTGATATTGTTGCATAACCCTATGCAGAATATTACTTATTTACTCTGTGGTTACACACTGAATATGGGAACCCCTAGAAGATTGTGAACTAGCCTCTGATTCTTCACACATTGAAACTTGAGCTGAGGGAACATTAATTTCCTCCGGCTCTTCATTAACCTCAAACTCTAGCATCTCAGGAATATCCTGTTGATCATCCGGCGTTTGTTCCACCGGCGACCAAACCAATTCAGGGACAGATGATGGTAACACTTCACTATGAATACTTTCCCTATCTGTTCCTTGGCTCACTCTCCAGCACCCCTGTTCATTCGCCGCGGGTGACTGAGAGTCCTGAATAACCTGAGAGCTGTTAAAAGACTGAGAACTTGAAGGGAAACCTCTGTACTGGTAAGCTAACACTCTATTCGGTCCAGCCGTAGGGGCCTTGCGTTTGCATGGTACCTGAGTCAATTTTGGAATTGCAAAAACAAAGTTCTGTCGCACACTTAAAGATTGTTCATGGTGAGGACTAGACTCAATGATCTCCACCCCTATCTCAGAGTCGCCGGATTGGACGGTTGGCGTACTGGGGGTAGGGGTCCAGGGAGGCGGCCTTACGGTAACTGTCCGGCTAGTCCTATGTTCTGCACTAGCCGGTGTCACCTTATCCTCCTTCCGGCGTTTGGTTGACCTGGCAGATTCCGCCGATGAGTGCCTAGACTGCTTCCTGGGGGATCTCGAACGTGATCTTGACTGTTGCCTTGGGGAAGGCGACTGCCTCCGTTTTGGTTGGTCGGGGGTGGGGGGGGGGGCAGCCTCAGTGAAGTCACTATCATCACTACTTGAGCTCCTCACTACTGCTTTGGAAAGAGATTTCTTAACTTTGGGTATAGTAGATTTGCAGGTGGCTGACTTGACCAAAGGTAACTTTATAACTAGACTTTCCCACAAGATATCATCATCGCAGTAAAGTGCCTTATGGGCAATATTTTTTGCATAGGAGTTGAAAATGGTCTTTATCTCATTCAATGCCGCTAGGCACGATAAGTCTTTCTTAGTGATGAGGGCCGCCTTTAACTCAGAACAGACCGAACACCGTTTTGACACCCACAAGCCACGAGAACGATCGAAACATTTAACGCATTTGATGCAAAGTTTGTGAGCAAATACATGCAATAATGAGCAAGTAGGGGCAGCGCATAGCTCAAAGCGAGGCATGATGGAAGAAAAGATGGGCCCCCCCCCCGCCGGAATCAGCCACCCACCGGGCGTGTTGCAACTGCAGCCCTGGGTCAATCTGGATAATACAATTTCCAGGAATCAATGCTCATAAGGATAACCTGCGAGGTGTTAAGACATCCTACCTCAAGTCCGCCGGAAAATTAGCTATAGCCACGGCTACTCTAACCTTCCTCTGGACTCGACCATGCAAAACACTGGGGTTTCTCCATTTTAAGCTGATTGGACTGCTTACCTGTGACCAAATGTCACTGGTCCTAGTGACCTTAAGTGTATCATTATCCGTGACTATTGAGAACAGAAAGATAAGTAACGTGCTTTCATGACGTATCATAACACTTGCACACTAGACTGGCACGCCGGGCGAAGGAAGTCTTTTCGTATGACAACTCGGTCAGGGCGAGGTTACTCCCGTAGGAATTAGCATAATCCGCCGGAAGGGTTGTGGTTCAGTGCACCACGCCGGGACATTTGGTTGTTCCCTAACTCGTCAATTACGAGAAAAAGAGGGGCTCTGCACAAAAAGTCGCCGGAGAAAACAACAAATTTGTTTAGCGGGGAACTTATGTGAAAAAATTCCCCCTACAAAACTCCACATATATATATAAGGGACGTCTCCCAATGGCCCACAAAAAAATATTTACATGCAACGCACACATGTAGCACAATAAAGGGGCAGACATAGGCATAATTACGAACACATAGAATGTACCTTCCTAAATTACCTGAAGCCTACATGGGAGACCCCTAGCGAGGCTGGCCACGAGGCCCGAGGAACAACACAGGATGAACTGACGCTCTGACGAACCAGCAGCAGCAGTAAGCAGATGGGAGGCCCAAGCGAGGAGCCCA
>CM064507.1:11835833-11903333 GCA_032716605.1 Paralithodes platypus | reverse complement strand
TAGATACGAGGTGTCGTTGTAAACTTTAATCACTTATTACCTCCACCTGAACTAACCGAACATTGTATACTACAAAACATTATGTAGATTATACAGGTTGTTGCATCACATCAACGATAGGGTCAATATTTGTAGGTCACACTTGTTTTTTTTTTCATTATTATTATTATATTTTTTGGTCATCTATTATTTGACTGATTAGTGTCTTTTAAGGTGTTTTGGTCATCTATTATTTGACTGATTAGTGTCTTTTAAGGTGTTTTGGTCATCTATTATTTGACTGATTAGTGTCTTTTAAGGTGTTTTTCTTAAATGCATTTGTACCCCTTATTTAGCGTTGTTAAGACATGCCCCCCGAAAACCAGACCTCTGCTGGTCTTACCATTGATATAGAGCAGGACAACATTATAAAAATACGGTGGAAAAGTGAGAAAACCAGACCTCTGCTGGTCTTACCATTGATATAGAGCAGGACAACATTATAAAAATACGGTGGAAAAGTGAGAAAACCAGACCTCTGCTGGTCTTACCATTGATATAGAGCAGGACAACATTATAAAAATACGGTGGAAAAGTGAGAAAACCAGACCTCTGCTGGTCTTACCATTGATATAGAGCAGGACAACATTATAAAAATACGGTGGAAAAGTGAGAAAAAAGTAAAACTTATCCACTGATTCAAGATTGCCGCCTATCTCTCTTCCACCTATAATTTACCCTCAAAAGTCTAATTAATTTTATTTTTAATTTGCGGCGGTTATGTCATACATAATGGTGACAATTACTGTAAGACAAAGCTATAGAAAGGACAGAACATTATATCCCATACGTGACCTAAGATACATATCGTCCAATAATAGTATCCAGTGTTCCACATTTGATACTAGGCCACTGCATTGATATCTGTTATCTGGTGCTATCAGTCAATATATCACGGCAAATGTTTGCAGATACCGATATTGATACAGCGATCAGAATAACAACAATGGTTCGCAATTTGAATAGGTCTACACACACACACACGCGCGCGCAGGAAATGAGAGAGAGAATGAGAGTGAGTGAGTAAGAGTATTGGAATAAATATATGGACAGGATTCAATATTGAGATCCTGAAACTATGTCAATATGAATGTGCATGAGTAAATCACAATGTGTATCAGTTTTTCTTCTGTGATTATATTCTATTCATTACAATTATGACAAAACTCTATAAACCTCTATAACTCTAAATTCAACTTTTTTTCTATTGGTATGAATGAGACAAAAGGCAAGTTACCTGTATCGAATGTCTCTCCCCAAATCCAAAAGAGTGACGGCCAAATTCAAGGGACTTTGGGATCAAACTGACTGGACACACGATGATTAAGGCATTTTTTTCCGAGATAGGTTTTGTCGTAGGGAGCCAAAGTCTTAGGATGAACAGAAGGACAAGGGATATGACGAACAACGACATCTTTCTTCTTTATTTTGGCCAGACGTTTCGTCATTTTATAATGACATCATCAGTGATATCAAAAATCAACGAAAATTACAATTAAAACATAATTTAAATTATGTGAAGTAATAAATCAATGCATAATCGAACACAAAAAATACATACATTGACAACAAACGGAAAATATTAAAATTATTAAATATTAGTCAAATACAAAAAACAAATAAAATAAATACATCAAATCAGAGTACACTCGCGACCTAAAATATATTGAGAAGGGCAGCAGACACAGTGTTGTTGAGTGATGGCTTTTGTTTATGTATGTAAAGGGATTCTAAAATCCTTAAATCTAAAAATATAAGGAACCACTAGGTTAGATAAGCACTTTCTCTCTCTTTCTTTAAGTCTGGTTCGGGCCCAATATGGGTCCTTTAAATATATATATTGTCTGTTATTAAGTGTGTGTGCTGGAACTGCTTTACCACCACAGAGCTGGCCAATAGCTCTTCTGGAAGTTCTCGCTCCCGTCCACTATTTGTCGTCCCTCTTGAATCGCTTGGCTGTGAGTGTGTAAGCTAGCGACGTGACGACAGGCGGCCGGATACTGAAGGTGTATCCGCCTAGTGGGAGAGAGC
This sequence comes from Paralithodes platypus, assembly GCA_032716605.1. NCBI lineage: Eukaryota > Metazoa > Arthropoda > Malacostraca > Decapoda > Lithodidae > Paralithodes > Paralithodes platypus. The sequence continues at coordinate 11,901,263 of CM064507.1, read as the reverse complement.
GAGACTAGTCCAGGAGTGGTCTTTACTGGAACATTTAGTGGGGGCAGGGTAGCTGGAATAGTTGGCTCCGAGTTCCCTTTTGTGCCCAAGCGAGAGAGGGGAAGTGAGTTGCAAGATGCTCGCTCAGTGAGTTCCGAGGGGTGAATGACCTCTGTAACCTGCCCCACACTTCCTTTATAGCCCCGCCTCCCGCTCTCTGGTGCTGTGATTGGCTGAGCTGGTCGCGCGGCCGCCAGCTCGCTTTGAATACTCGCTCCCCCCACCTCCACCCTTTTCTCTTCGTAATAAGTTCCTGGAAGCTAGTTGCAAATGTTTTTTAGTGGCTTACCGGAGTATAGGGCTGGAACTGAGGTAGTACACCTATTGCAACCAGAGGAAAATGTCCGGGAAGAGAACGAGAGCGAATTTAAAGGTGAGGTGGTATATTTAGCCGTGCGCTCCGAAAATGGAGGCCTCTGATTGGCCGGCCGGGGAGGTGTGTTGTGTTGATGTTCTCGGCCAGAGCCGTCAAACTCAGCTGGCGAGGCGAGCAGGTAAAAGGGGGCACGGTGATTGGCGGATGGCCTTTTCACTTTAAGTATAATTTGTGAATAACGTATTAGTTTATTCTGTTATGAAATAGATAATTTCGATCCTGCTCGTCTAGGAATTCTAGTTCTGTGTAGATCTATTGTTTAATTATTTCACCCACTCGAATACAACGCCAATTTGTTCTGTATTCCATATAGGAATCTATTAACCAGTTCAGATCTCCTTCATACCTTATCAGGTATTTCCATTTAAGTGCAACATCGTCGTATACGCCTTATTTAACTTGTAGTATTATTATAACTACTCGTATACGCTAATTTTTTTATGCCTTCTCTAATCTGCTGTAATCAATCTATTGAATGATTCAGTTAGGTTATCTTCAACCTTCGAGTATTCTTCAGTTGATATAAATCATTAAATCTGAATTCCTCGACGACCCGTGAGATTATCTTTGCATATAAGAAATAATTAATAGTATGCTCATGAGATAAATTCTCTCCTAACAATCGAAGCACCTCATTAATAGTAAAAGTAATTTACCTCCCTTCTCCTTTGAGCTTCAACATATTCCTCTCCTTATTCAGAATAATATCGCACTAACCAGAACTACTATTTTGATCATCGCAGTCAAACATATGACCTGAGTGACCTACCTGGCCCAAACAAATCTGTGCGCGTTAGCCCTTTAGCGCCCCCCCCCCCGCCCTCCTTTCGCCTCTCGCCACCCGCGAGCGAGCGTTCTTCCCAGAACTCTTCATACACTTTCCCTTTTGTACCGCCCCAACTTATTGACGCATACTTAGAGATTTCGTTCAACCTGCCAGAAACTTATTCAGAATAATTCACAGTAGATACTCAACTCTCATATATATTATTATCAAGGGTTTTATCTGTGTGTATGTTTGTCTGATAATTAGTGAATACTTCCATTATAATATTATCCCTTGATTCATGCTCATTGTATGTTATTACTAGACCTTGGTGTGTGATACATGTTAATAATTGTTTACTGGGTATTCTTGATAGCAGTGAAGTAAATGTTCACCCACACTTTAGGTCTACTTATATGCGTGAAGTACCTATCATTTGTTTATGTCAAAGTCTACATACTCGCTTACTATTCCCCAATAATAGTCAAGGAGTATACAGTTATCTATAGGCCATTTGAATAAATACGAGTGTATAATTACATGTGTGTATTCATTGTGTTCATCTTAACCTGATTGAGTACCTAACTTGTGAATAAGAACGTGTTCGACGTGTCCCCGTTGAGATTATAGTGAGTCTAAAAAGTCCATAGTTGGATATGAGTAAAGACCCAAACTAAGCTAGGTTGGATTACAACCCGGCATAACACTGGCGGCAGCGGTGTCTCGATACGGCATATGAACACGAGAGTTCTTATATAATTTTGTTTTTCCTGGTACTCAATTAACGTTTTGACACAAAATTCACCATGGCAGCCATTAGATCACTTGATATTCTGGCATTCAAGCCAGAAGATTATGACATACATACATACATGGAAATAGTCAAACCGGTCATGGACATTATGTTCGGAAACGAAGACGCTTCCAAGATCCACACGATAGTAGTGAAACTAGGGAAGTATGCAACCAAAGTATCAGGGTATGTGCACGACAATATGCCTGGTTTAACCTGGGCACAATTTGAAAATTACGTGAAAACTGCTATCAATCCAGTGCTCGGTCAGATCATTGCCGATAAAAAATGTCATGAGGTAAAGTACTCAGGGGATTTAGACGGCACAATTGAGCAACTTTATCAGATAGCGATCGATGCTTTTCCGGAAGAAACCACATCACAACGGAAGAAAATCCTCTTCAAGGCACTTGTGAGAATTTTTCCAGACATGGTGACAGATCACTTCTCGATCATAGAACCTACCAACTACGGCACGGATCTGCCGGTGATAAGGCGGATCATGGCACTCAGAAAATCCAGGGAACAGGACAAAATCGCCATAATTAGCAAGGTAACCACCCACCCAGCAGCAGCAGCAGCCCCCATCAGTGGTCCCGTGGCACCTCGTATTACTGATGAAGCCGAGGATTGGGCCATGATTCGGGCAGCTGATTGAAAGCCATGCTCTGGACACTGCATGTTGTGGTCGCTCAAAAGGTCTTTCACGGATCTTACGAAAAGACGTAGCAACACCCCAAGCTGGTGGTCCCAAATTCCCTGGATTAAGCCACGTAAGGTAGCCACCATCATTGAAGACAGAACAGCCGGAATTGAAGACGGACCTAGTGAAGAAGATGCGGAGCAGTACCTACCTGAGGCTCTACAGCCGGATCCTCAGGATTTTTAAACTGCCCCCCCAAGCAAATAGTCGTCAACCTGGCGGGGACTCATGATGGGACATCTACAGATGGTCTCCCAGTTTACAAAAAAATCACACTTAACGGGGTGAAAGTCCGACTTCTCATAGACACGGGAGCTTCCCGTTCTTGCTTGTTCCTTCCGTTTTTCCGAAAACATCACAAATTTTCGGGAAGATGCAACCTTCCTCTATCATTCTTTTCAGTGCGAATGATAAAGTCATTCCAAATTTAGGACAGACTCTTCCACTATATGTTAACACCCCTATTCCCAATCACGGAGTAAATAATTCTTTCATGATCTACAATCCTAACGAGACTAAGTACGATGGTTACTTGGGACTCGATCTCCTGATTTCTATGAGTGCCTCCGTAAATTGTAGGCACCGTACCTTAACCTTTGATCCACCTTCAAAACCCAAGCAAACAAACAAAACCTTCCTTGAACCCCTTCAGCAGTTAAAATCCAACTTCCTACCTGCCCCCCTTAATCCAACTGCTAAACTTCAGAATAATGAACCATCCCTCCCCATAATAAATTCCGAGGATGAGAAGGGCCACACCCACCTCATATTTCCAGCTATCACATCCAATACTGTAACAGATCCTCCACATCATGAAAAATGGATACCTTTGGTACCCACCCTCATGGGTAGACAAGTCATTATGAATTTTCTTTTTGTAGAGAATAAAGACAAAGGATAAACTACTGTACCATTATTGACCAGGCAGTAGGATATAATTAAGAGGAGATGGACCGTTTTTTTGGTCTATTTATTAATTGATTCTTTTATTTCTTAGTTTCCTCGCTAGACCTCCATCAAGCTTATAAAAACACCCCGAAGACCCTACTTCAAGATAAATGTGTACATTATTCGGTAGAAAAATATCCTGGCCGAAGCTTATTCAAATATCCGGATTCGCTATCGCTCGCCAGGAACAAAATCGACACCTAAATGGCACGAAAGATCTTAAAATTGACAACGAAATAAATGGGGCGGAAGGTGTTAAGATCGCCAAACTAATGGGCTGAACGTCTTATACTCTCAAAAACAAATGGGGCTTAACACGAGGGAGAAAGGGGACCAGAACAACGACCCATCTGCCCTTAACCCGGCAATTGCAGAAAGACTTATATGAGGCCTACCACTGCGCTGCGGAAAGCCTTATATTCACATATGCATAGCCTACGTGAGTTGCAGTTAGGATGTGTGTACATGCTTAGATTGATATGCAGGATTCGAAGTTGCATAATAAATCGTAGGCAGTGTCCACCATTCTTTAACTGTCTTCGTGGTGCGATGCATAAGGTGTTGATTTTCGGTGTGAGCGTCCTGGGTTCGAATCCACGGACTGCCACATGTGTTTGTAAATTTCATTAATCGATTTTAGGAGTATAGTTGGTTGTTGGAAGGAACATAATAATTGATATTGGTTCAGGGGTAATTTATCGAGAGGACTTCCCTAGTGGTTAAGGCCCCATTAATTGCTCTTTCCATTCACATATGCATAGCCTACGTGAGTTGCAGTTGGGATGTGTGTACATGCTTAGATTGATATGCAGGATTTGAAGTTGCATAATAAATCGTAGGCAGTGTCCACCATTCTTTAACTGTCTTCGGGGTGCGATGCATAAGGTGTTGATTTTCGGTGTGAGCGTCCTGGGTTCGAATCCACGGACTGCCACATGTGTTTGTAAATTTCATTAATCGATTTTAGGAGTATAGTTGGTTGTTGGAAGGAACATAATAATTGATATTGGTTCAGGGGTATTTTATCGAGAGGACTTCCCTAGTGGTTAAGGCCCCATTAATTGCTCTTTCCATTCACATACGCATAGCCTACGTGAGTTGATGGTGGGATGTGTGTACATGCTTAGATTAATGTGCAGGATTCGAAATTGCATAATAAATCGTAGGCAGTGTCCACCATTCTTTAACTGTCTTCGTGGTGCGATGCATAAGGTGTTGATTTTCGGTGTGAGCGTCCTGGGTTCGAATCCACGGACTGCCACATGTGTTTATAAATTTCATTAATCAATTTTAGGAGTATAGTTGGTTGTTGGAAGGAACATAATAATTGATATTGGTTCAGGGGTAATTTATCGAGAGGACTTCCCTAGTGGTTAAGGCCCCATTAATTGCTCTTTCCATTCACATATGCATAGCCTACGTGAGTTGCAGTTGGGATGTGTGTACATGCTTAGATTGATATGCAGGATTCGAAGTTGCATAATAAATCATAGGCAGTGTCCACCATTCTTTAACTGTCTTCGTGGTGCGATGCATAAGGTGTTGATTTTCGGTGTGAGCGTCCTGGGTTCGAATCCACGGAGTGCCACATGTGTTTGTAAATTTCATTAATCGATTTTAGGAGTATAGTTGGTTGTTGGAAGGAACATAATAATTGATATTGGTTCAGGGGTAATTTATCGAGAGGACTTCCCTAGTGGTTAAGGCCCCATTAATTGCTCTTTCCATTCACATATGCATAGCCTACGTGAGTTGCAGTTGGGATGTGTGTACATGCTTAGATTGATATGCAGGATTCGAAGTTGCATAATTAATCGTAGGCAGTGTCCACCATTCTTTAACTGTCTTCGTGGTGCGATGCATAAGGTGTTGATTTTCGGTGTGAGCGTCCTGGGTTCGAATCCACGGACTGCCACATGTGTTTGTAAATTTCATTAATCGATTTTAGGAGTATAGTTGGTTGTTGGAAGGAACATAATAACCCCAGGCCTAAAAAAAAAAAACATTTAAACCAGCCCAGTATCAATTGATGTTTTTTTGTTTTTTGTTTTTTGTTTTTCTTTTTTCTTTATTGCCCCTTGGCCATGGCAAATATCACTCCTCCACATCCCCTCCTTTTCCCCCCCCCCCTTCAATTATCACCTATTCTCTCTGTTATTCCCTTATTTCGTCGGTATATTTTCGTGCTATCAATAGCGAGTCATAAGCAGGCTGTGCTTGTATGTGCTACCAAGCGAATGAAAGAGAGACAGAGAGACAACTACACGACAGTGTCTCTCCAGACGTCGTGAGGGGTGGATGTTGGCAGGCTGGCTTGCACTTGATGACTATAACTTCCGCTCTCATTTGCCGATTTTGACCAGCCAAACGCTGTTTCCACTTGTTTTATTGTTGTAACAGGTTAATATCTTCATAATCAACGTAAAATAGGCGCATATGGATAAGTATTAATGATATTTATGGTACGATGACGATTTGAGTGAAGGAAACAGTGTAAATACCTCCGCACAGGGAGGGGTGGCCATTACCCCACCTGCGCAGCTACGAGGTTAAAGAGGATCGGGTACAGTTACACACAGCTCATGAACAACAATATTTTGTATTTAGCCAAACCAATTAAATATTTGTTCAGCAGAAAACCAGGCAAGATAATTTGCACAGATGCCCACATGATCCCCCTTTGAGATAAATGTTTACATTTTTCAGTAGAGATATGTCCCGGTCAAAGGCCAGTTCCTTCAAAATTACAGGCTAGCTATCCCTCGCCAGGAATAAGTTGACACCTAAATGGCACTGGAGGTCTTAATATTGACAAAGCAGTAGGAAGGTTTTAACATCGACACACTACTGGGGCGAACATCATCACTAATGGGGCTAAACATGAGGGAGAAGAGGGTCTAGTAAAAACACCAAATAGCTGTCCTTAATAATAGCGACCACAGCCAGCAGAGCCATCCTTACCTGGTGTATTCCCAATATCAGGAGACACAGGAGGACCAGGAACCTATACACGGATCTCTTTCTCTCAGAACCCATTATCTCGCAGGCCGGCGGTGTCTACGAGGATATTTGTGTTTATTTTTTCTTTAGCTGAAAAAAAAAAGTTGGCTGGTGATAGTAGAATTAACCCTTTCAAGCTCCGATTACGCATTTCGTTTCTGTTTTCTGGCTTTTATTAGACGATTATTATCAGACTAAGAAGGGTATATGGAAGTCAGAGGGATAATTGAGATATTCTTTACACTAATGATTTCCACAGATCCTTTATAAACGGCATAACATCGTCGAATGATAGCCAGAATAAACTGTCTAAATGCATATTAATCTTGAAAGGGTTAAGATACACACAAGATTGCTTTGGCAAGAGTACCAAAGAAAAGGTAGTGACATATTTCACATTATTATTAATCTGCCTAAAGTTTTAATAAATTATCTACTTCTACCTGAATACAGTTTAACCCATTCAGTACCGGTAACGTCCTGTTATCTTTATTCTGGCTACTATTAGACGATGTTATTCAGTTTGAGAAGGGCCTCGAGCAATTAACAGGCTTCGAACTATCTCAATTAACCCTTTTCACTACCACAGATCCTTCTTAAGCTGCACAAAATCGTCTAAATATAGCTAAAGTAAAATTGAAAAGACATGACCGGTACAGTATAGTTGGGGTTACACCACTTTATTGTTTGACCTAATGCACTATGCACGTTTTCTGAATTAACCCCTTTGAGGATTCTGACGCGTTTTGACAATGTATTCTTGCTATTAATCAATTATTTTATTCAGATTAGGAAGAATATATGGACATCAGAGGGTGAATTGAGATGCATTTACCATTTATATTCCATCAGATCCTTCCTAAATTGTATGAAATCGTTTAATGAAAGACAGACTAATCTGTCAAAACTCGTCATGTTCCTCAAGGGGTTAACCCTTTTCAGTACCGGTGCCGTCCTGTTAACTTGATTGTGGCTACTATTAGACGATTTTATTCAGTTTAATAGGATCTCGACCAATTAAGAGGTTTCAAACTATCTCACTTAACCCTGTTTACTACCACAGACCTTTCCTAAGCTGCACACAATCGTTAGAAGGGGTTAAAGATCACCCTATTATATATTTGGGAGAGTTGGGCAGCGTAACCCCTCGGCCATGAGCGGATATAAAGGAAGCAACTTAGTTCAAGAACCAAGCAATAGTCTCCAGGTTCTTCAAATACGAACTAGGGTTGCTTCCCTTATATCCGCTCATGGCCGAGTGAGTTCGGTGCCCAACTCTCCATAATAAGAACTAGGGTTGCTTCCCTTATATCCTCTCATGGCCGAGTGAGTTCGGTGCCCAACTCTCCATAATAAGAACTAGGGTTGCTTCCCTTATATCCTCTCATGGCCGAGTGATTTCGGTGCCCAACTCTCCTAAATATACCTGGAGTGAGTGGGTTCGAATCCTGGTCAGAATAATTATCTCCCGCCCTGTCCGACATTATCTTTAGATAGTGATAGATATGATACTTGGATATCTGAAAATCCAAAACTTAATGTCAACATGGAGTTCTTTAGGCATCAGTACAAAGGTAGCAAATTAAATAGACAATTGGCTAACATAAATATACCCAGCTATGGCTTGTTATTAACTCTGACAGTGTCGGGAACATACTTTTTCATCATTCCGGCAAATATTAGGTGATTATATTTAACTTAGGAAGGAAGTCTATCTATCTATCTATCGATTGCCTGACGCCGTGATCCCCGAAGGGGTGGCCACGAACTAACCGCCCCCATGCACCTCTGTCCACAGTCAGTCGACGCCCCTCCTCCCAACCAGCACCACTTTCATCCATATACTTCCTCACTCCATCCTTCTACCTCTCCTTGGGTGCACCTCTCCCTCTCTGTCCTTCCAGCTCGCTCTCGTACACCCTCTTAGTCATTCTCTCGCTTTCCATACGTTCCATATGGCCGAACCATCTCAAGTTTTTCCTTTTCACACAGACTATCTCAATTAATTCTTTTAGCGATCATATATTTGTTTTTCTATATGAATGAGGGAGACAAAAGGCATAGCTGCCTGCAGCGAGTGCCTCCCCCAGATTTGAAAGAGTGACAGGGCCAAAATCATGGGACGTTCGAGTGTAAATGCCTGGACACACGGAGTTTGAAGCAATTAAAGTCATAGGAAGAGGGAAAGACTGATTCTAGGAGAGTTCCAGAGCTCAGCAGTTGAATAGAAGAAAGTCTGAGAATAGCATTTCACTCTTGGGTTGGAGAGTTGCACAGAGTAGGGGTGGGATTGTGTTGCAAGGCGGGTACTACGTACCCTACGTAGAGGAGGTGGTATACACTGGGAAAGCTCCAAGGAACATTGATTATTGTAGTAGCGATAGAATAGCGAGAGATGCGACATTGCGGCGAAGAGGAGAGAGAGATTGCAAGGAGTTGGTGAGTGGAGGGGAGTTAATGATACGAAAGGCTTTCCTTTCTACTTTGTCTAGGAGTGCGGTGGGAGAGGATCCTCCCCACACATGTGAACAATACTCAATACAAGGCACACTGTGCCCCTTTACAGAGCAAGAAGCTGCGCAGGGGTAAGGAACCTCTTGAGGCGGTTGAGCACACCCAGCTTCTGGGAGGCTGCCTTAGCGAGACTGGTGATATGGTCCTTCCAAGTGAGAGCAGAAAAAAAAGAGACACCGAAAACATTGAGAGAAGATGAAGGGTTGATTTATGTGTTGTTGAAGAATAAGGGATAGTCTTCTGGAGGTTCCTGATGAGTAGTAAGATGGATAAATTGAGTTTTGGAAGCATTAACTGCAACAAGGTTTTCTCAACCCCAATTGGAAATAGTAGCTAGATCAGAAGATAAGTATTTTATGGCTTCATTACCTTTACTATTGAGGGACTGTTGGCTGGGGCGTTCTGGAAAACGAATTGAGTGGTGTAAGGTAGAGTCGTCTGCATATGAATGGATGGGACTGGATGTACAGTTGAGAAGATCATTTATGAAAATTAGAAAGAGAATAGGAGATAGGACAGAACCCTGAGGAACACCGGAGTTGATAGGATGAGGAAATGAGCGATGGCCGTCCACAACCGCAGCTATGGAACGGCAGGAAAGGAAATTTGAGACAAAGGCACAGATGGAGGGACAGAAACCGAAGGAGGGCAGTTTGGAAATTAAAGATTTGTGCCAGACTCTATCGAAGGCCTTCGATATGTCTAGTCACTTAGTGCAACCGAAAAAGTCTCACCGAAGTCCAAAAAAGTTGGATGACCAAGAGTTAGTAAGATATGAAAAAAATATTACCAGTAGAGCGACCCTTAAGGGGGGTGACCTTATTTTTTGTATTTCTCTCCTTTTCTCTCTTTCTCTGGCTTGTATCCATTCGGCCCCATTCAGCCAACTATTTTAAGACGTTTATCACCATCTAGGTGTCGATTTCTTCCTGGCGAGCGATAGCGAGCCAGCATTATATGAAGAAATCCGGAGAAATTTTTCTATCGAAAAATGTACAAATTTAGCCTGCTGTCAAACAAAAATTAAAAATATGCTGGCTCGCTACCGCTCACCAGTAAACAATTGACACCTGGATGGGGATAAACGTCTTAAAACAGTAGTCTGAATGGGGCCGAATGGATACAAGCCAAAGAGAGAGGGAGAGAAAGAGAAATAAAGCGAGGTGGGCTGCCTTAAGTGGGAATGAGCGTATATATTTGTTCCTTTATGTATCTTTTTATCATGTTTTATTTTCTTCCATAGACCTCCATCAAGCTTAAATAAAAAGTTCAAAGCCTGTTAATTGATGAAGGCCCATTTTAAACGGAATCAAATCGTCTAATAGTGTCCAAAATAAAGTAAAATAACGTCGCAGGTATAGAAGGGGTTAATAGTAGATTCTCAGAACATATTTAAATAATCGCGAGGATAAATTAGAGATCCTGAATTAAGAGAGAGTGGCCTCAATAATATGATCACACGTACAGCTCGCTCTGTGCTGTATTAATGTCTGTCAGATGTTGAATAGGGTGGGTAAGTGTAGGAACATGTTTGTACATTTCACTCGATATGAAGAAATGAAGCTTAGATATTGCTTGTACCAATTATTAGTAAAAACATACATGGTGCCGAGACATCACTTATTAGCGCGATTGTACAGTCGCGCTAACAAGTGATGTCTTGGCACCAAGTATATGTTTTAATCAATAATTATATAATTGGTATCAGCAATGTCTAAAACTTGATTTATTCGTTTCGAGTGAGATATACAAACATGTTTCTACACCACCCTATCCAACATCTGACAGACATTAATACAGCACAGAGCGAGCCAAACGTAATGCCAGCCAGGACATGACTTATTAACACAACCATCAAGACTCCGATACTATAGTCTATTCGCTGTAAGTAGGCGAGAAATCATGACCTCTATCCTCTGTAACTCGAAAAGGGCTTGAGCAAATTGGCTGTAAATTTCCACATATATTCCTTGACTGACTCTTCCCAAATGGTAGACATATTTGGTCGATTACTCCAGTCGTTTTTGAGTTACAGAGGTTAGAGGTCATGATTTCTCTCCTACTTACAGAGAATAGACTATAGCTGTCATTGCGTTTGGCTTTCGCTGTGCTCTATTTATGTCTGTCAGATGTTGAATAGGGTGGGTAAGTGTAGAAACATATTTGTATATTTCACTTAATATGAAGAAATGAAGCTTAGATATTGCTGATACCAATTATTGATCAAAACATACTTGGTGCCGAGACATCACTTATTAGCGTGACTGTACCCGATCAAACTCGTGTGCACTGTAAAATCAAAGCTATAAAAAAAGAGTATGAAAAATATATAACATAATTGGGTATATTGATAGTGACTTAAGGGAGCCCACCTCGCTTTTTTTCTCTTTCTCTCCCTCTCTCTTTGGCTTGTATCAATTTGGCCCCATTGAGCCAACTGTTTTTTTAAGACGTTTACCCCCATCCAGGTGTCAATATTTTCCTGGCGAGTGGTAGCGAGCCAGCACTAATAAATATTTGTTTTGACAGCAAGCTAAATGTGTACATTTTTCGATCGAAAAATTTCTCCGGCGAAGCCGGATTTCTCCATACAATGCTGGCTGGCTATTGCTCGCCAGGAAGAAATCGACACCTAGAGGGGGATAAACGTCTTAAAACAGTTGGCTGAATGGGGCCGAATGGATATAAGCCAGAGAAAGAGAGAAAATGAGAGAAAGGGGAAAACAAGCAGGTGACCCCCCTTAAATTGCTATGCTATATTTACCCCTTTCAGTACCGGTGACTTCCTTTCAGTACCGGTGACTTCCTTTCAGTACCGGTGACTTCCTTTCAGTACCGGTGACTTCCTTTTAGCTTGACTCTCGTTATTTGTCGACGATTTTATTCAGTTTAAGAAGGGCCTCCAGCCATTTATAAGCTTCTATCTTTCTCCCTCTCTCTCTGGATTGTATCCATTCGGCCCCATTCAGCCTACTGTTTTAGGACGTTTATCCCCATCCAGGTGTCGATTTTTTCGTGGCGAGCGGTAGCAACCCAGCATATTTTTAAAAATTATTTTGACAGAAGGCTAAATTTGTATATTTTTCAATAGAAAAATGTCTCCGATGAAGCCGGATTTCTCCATACAATGCTGGCTTGCTATCGCTCGCCCGGAAGAAATCAACACCTGGATGGGGATAAACATCTTAAAACAGTAGGCTGAATGGATACAAGCCAGAGAAAGAGAGATAAGGAGAGAAAAAAAGAAGGTGACCCCCCTTAACTGGGTTCGCTACCACTGCTTTTACAAGTAGCCTCGTATGGGTCAATATATTTGTTGTTCCTTGCTTTTCCTTTGTGTACACCTTTATAACGGTAGATTATTACGAACTATTTAACCCCTTTATACTCTGGTTACCATTAGACGATTGTCTTTAGCTTACGATCTACCACTAGGAGGGAAGGGAAGGTTTTTTGTTTGTTCCCTAGACCTCCATCAAGCTTAACATTACACCCCCTAGACCCACTTTCAAGATAAATTTGTACATTTTTTGGATAGAAAAATGGCCCGACCGAAGGCCGATTGCTCTTAAATTTCAGGCTCGCTTTCGCTCGCCAGGAAAAAGTAAACACCTAAATTGCATACAAGCTCTTAATATTGGCAAAGGATGGGGTGAAAGATCATAAATTCGCCAAACTAATGGGGTAAACGTCTTAAAATCTCAAAACTAATGTGGTGAAACATGAGGGAGAAGGGGGGCCAAAAAACAAACGACCATCCCCCCTTAAACTGCATAAAATCGTAACACTCTCAAACAAGATGGGTATGAAAAGGGTATTTAAGGTGTCCATAATAATCTACCCACCTCGCTTTTTTTCTCTTTCTCTTCCTCTCTCTTTGGCTTGTATTCATTGGGCCCCATTCAGCCTACTGTTTTAAGACATTTACCCCCATCCAGGCGTCAATATCAGCATATATATATTTTTGTTTTACAGCAATTTGTAAATTTTTCGATAGAAAATTTCTCCGGCGAAGCCGGAGAACCCTTCTTAACCCCTCTTTGGCGGCACCCGGCTATAGTCGGACAAGAGAACCCCAACCTAAAGAGCGGGGCCCGGCTATATTCGCATGCAATTTTGAGCACGTAATGTGCTCTGAGAGAGAGCCGAGTGGTGGGAGGAGCGTAGGTCGGAGTCTGACCGTTCGCCACGGTCCCCGCGGGCCTACTGATGTTTACTCCACACACATCCACCCTCCATCCCTCCCTCACTACACAGGGTATTATGTCAAGAAATTACCGTATTTTAGGGATTTTTCCTTCGTGTTGCACGATAGTTGCAAGAGAACCCGTGATCGTAGAAGGATGGTTCTGGTGTCATTGGAAAGCTCAATTATCGTCCTTTCAGGGATACATAATTGTATTACGCTCTGGCTCTTGTTTATGCATGAACAAGAGCACGGAAATAAGCTCGTTTAGGGTAAAACCCCCCGCTTGGCAGGTAGTACAAGTACAAATGTACAAATGTACAAATTAAATCAAGCAACAACAGGTCTAGTGATCCTTCTAGGCTGCTTGTCCTCCAAAACACTGAGGATCAAGTGTCCAAACAGTGGTTTAGAGTGGGTAAGGGAACATTGGAAAAGGAACTAATGTCCGTGGCAGGTTTAGGAAGTTAGTAGGGGACAGAGGGGTTAGTAACTGAGGAGAGGATAAAATAAAGTTATTCATTAACAAACGCAGTCAGTCGCGGGTTTGATGCGAGATATTTGTCTAAGCGGAGTTTAAATGAATCAACGGTGCTGCAGTCTATAACGTCTCGTCTCGGGAAGCCCATTCCACAAGTTGACAACTCGATTGAAGAAGAAATTCTTAGATTCGTGCTAGTTAAAAGATTTACCAATAATTTTGCAACCGTTTCCCCGCGTGTAATTAGATTGGTCGATAGTGAAGTACTTACTACAGTTCATATTGTCGATGCCTTTGATGATTCTGAACACTTGAATTAAGTCACCTCTTAATCTGCGCTGGGTTAAAGGAAATAGTTTTAATTCTCTAAGACGCTCTTCATATGGTTTGTTCTTTAGGCTAGGTATAATTTTGGTAACTCTACGTTGAACTCTTTCTAGCTTGTTTATATCTTTTTGGTAATAAGGACACCAGGATTGAACGCAGTATTCCAGAAGAGGGCGGACTAAGGAATTGTAATGAGTTAGGATAACTTCTTTGGATTTATGCTCAAATGACCTGCCTATAAAGCCAATTATTGTGTTTGCCTTCTTAACAACTTCTGAACTTTGTTGACTCGGTTTTAGGTTTCTCTATATTGTTACTCTCAGATCGGTTTCTCTGTTTACATTCTTAAGCTGAGTGCCATTTATCGAAGAGTTTGCTTTCTCATTTAGGTATCCGATATGTAGTACTTTTCATTTATCCGCATTGAAACTCATTTGCCAAATTTGGGCCCAACATGACAGTTTATCTAGATTGTGTTGCATATCGTCAACTTGTTCTTTTGAGAGTACGCTATTTGCAATTTTTGTATCGTCAGCAAATTTTGAGATTGTACAGGTGAGACCATCATCTATGTCGTTGATATAAATTAGAAAGATAATTGGTCCTAGTACCGATCCCTGGGGTACCCCGCTACTTACATTGGTCCGCCAAGGCCGCCTAGGCCACTCGTAAGGTGTTAAGCTTGGTCTATATGTAGCAGAAATCAAATGAAAACAAATATCACCGGTACTGACAGGTTTAGTGGTATCTATTCTACATGGAATATTATTGTTTTTGTAGATCTACAGGAATATGTACTTGACCAACTGTTGTTTGTGTCAAGGAGATTGTTGAACAACTCTTTATGGTTCTAAGCAGACGAGATTAATTAACGGATATAAGGTAGTTAAAAGGATTAATAATAGAGATAGCTTGTAAAACTTTAACGAGTAGACATCCTTCCTAAGCTGAATAAAACCGTATAATAGTTGTCAGAATATGATGAAAAGGATGTCACCGGTACTGAATGGGTTGACACTTTGAGCACCAGCGACTTATGACATATTTATTATAGCTATATTTAGAGCATATTATGCAGCTTAGGAAGTATCATTGGTAGTTAAAAGAGTTGGTTAAGATAGTTTGAAGCCTTATTATTGCAAGAGGTAATTTCTAAGCTGAATAACATCGTCTAATAGTTGTCAGAATATAATGAAAAGGATGTCACCGGTACTAAATGGATTAACCAACAACAACTTATCCGTTTGATGGGAATGATGGAAGCCTTCAGAATATCTGTTCCAGTATCTGTTAATGTTTACACTGTGGTGGTCTGATGGCAACTGTGTGTGTGGCTGGTCGTGTGGGGAGAGAGAGAGAGAGTACACTGTGGTGGTCTGTTGGCAACTGTGTGTGTGTGTGGCCGTGTGGAGGAAGGGATGGAGAGAGAGATGTACAGTCCCGGCCATAAGTCCCCTTCCACCCTTTTGCCCGTCTCTCTGAGAAATATGTAGATCTGTCACCGCCGCCTCGGACTATCGCATTAATGAGGTGTGAAGACCAATAAGACTATAGATTCACCTTTACCCTACCTCCTTCCATATTCTCTCCTACCCTTCCTTCTTTCTTTGTTTCCCTTTTCCTTTTCTCATTGTGCTCCATCTAAACTAATATTATTTTGATTAGTGTGTTTGATATCGGTGTTGTATAACACCGTTATGCTAGCTAACTCCGCCCCCTACCTTAACTATTTGCATATTTATATATCAGAGAGAGAGAGAGAGAGAGACGTGAAATAATATTGATTATTTTTTATAGCACTCGCATAGAAGAGTTGTTCGTGGTCAATGTCTCATCACCTAGTATTAAAAAGGTGTTCTTGATCCTGCTATATCAGAAGACTACCTTTAGTATTATTCTACATAGACTACACACAGTTGATTTAATTGAATTGAGGAACAGCGTGGATTAAATACTTTACAATCAAACTACCGTCAATTACCGTGTGATTATGTAAGACCCTTCCTAAGCTAAATACAATATTCACGGAGAAGTTAGAACGATATACTCTAATATATATTCCAAGTATTTTATTTTTCTATATTCCAACTTACTTCCTCTCGGGCATAGGCTGAGAGCCTTAACCCTTAAAAAGCGGCTCACCACTTAAGTCGAGTTAAATAAAGCTGGACTATGTGGCGGCGCTCGACATAACTCGAGTGGCAATTTCAGCACGTAATGTGGCTGAGAGAGAGAGACAAGTGGTGGCAGGAGACTAGCGAGCGTATGACTGCTCCAGACCACCGCGGCGAACCTACTGACACAAATCTTAGCTCCCTCCTCCCTCTCTCACTCGCTACATACTCAATTATGTACCGAAAGTACCGAATTACCTGCTTTTTGCACTCGCGTTGCACGGTTATTGCAAGAAAACTATCCATCATACAAGGATCGTTATGGTGTCATTCGAAAGCTCTGTTTATGCCCTTTCAGGGATAGATACTTGTTTTACGTTCTGGGTCTTATTTAGGCATGAAAATGATCACGTAAACAGCCCTATTTTGGCTAAAAACACCCCGCTGGGCGGTACACATAAATAAACCGCATAGGCCGCTCGTAAGGTGTTAATATTCACCGCTTTACAATGAACAGTGAAGCCCGTGAGGTCTTCCTCCAGTCTAGGGAGTGAAACATGTGAAGCACGTAGAGTACAACGAGCACCTTCCATCTTGCCTTCACATCAGGCACGGTGCTCACTCATGGTCCGAATCGACCCCATCTCTGAAGCCACCTCGTTCCCGTGCTTCACTGTCTCACCCCATACACGCGGACTCTCACACTTACACACACACAACGCCACCTGTTGAGCAGATAACTCACCAGGCATTGCACCCCTATAGCATATTTTGAATATGGGAATATTCATACAGTGCTATTTAATCAGGGAACAATGAGTGTATTTTATTGACATTTCGGTGGGCTTGTGGTAATGCACTGATACCAGGTACAGCACAAATTCCATCCCAATTATATCTTCCCATTGATACATCGGGATTTGAACCCGGGACCTTTGGATTACCAGGCCAGTGGCAAGACCACTCCACCACACCTCCCCTAAATAGGACTGCATGTCTATTTATATTTCACAGAGAGAGAGAGAGAGAGTAAACGAATACTGTATATAATGTATATATATAAGCAAACTGTTTACTTGATACGATACGGACACTAACTCCTCTCCTTGCCTTGACTATTTGCATGTTTATATTTCCAAGATAGAGAGAGAGAGAGAGAACATTAAATCTGGAGTTAATAAAACACCGCATTAATTACCTTAAACTGTTTACTTGACGATACAATAGTGACACAACTTACTAATCACTTGTTTGCGTATTGCAAGGGCGATTAAAATTCAGTATTGACACATTTCTTTTTCTAGGGATGGCCTTAAATCTGTATTAATATATTAGTATGCAGTTTGATCTAAACTGTGTTTATTTATATTTGGAATGTAACACTTGTATGCTAGCTTCGCTCCTGATCTGATCATATTAATATCATATATATTAACGACCTTGATGTAGGAATAACTACCAAAATAATTAAATTTGCAGGTTACACTAAAATAGGAAAAGTGATAA
Source organism: Paralithodes platypus (assembly GCA_032716605.1). Taxonomy (NCBI): domain Eukaryota; kingdom Metazoa; phylum Arthropoda; class Malacostraca; order Decapoda; family Lithodidae; genus Paralithodes; species Paralithodes platypus. The sequence goes on along the minus strand of CM064507.1, from coordinate 11,883,510 downwards.
ATTCTGATCATGATATTCAGGCTCTTCAAATATATTAGATACACTACAGGAATGGGCAGTAAATTGGCAGATCAAGTTCAATGTAGATAACATAAATGCAGTATAGTAACATTTGGGAAATCGATAAAAATGCAGGATATAGATTACATGACGTGAATATAAGAAACTCAGATAATGAAAAATATTTGGGAGTCATCGTCAACTGTGATTTTAAACCTAGAAATCAATGCATTAGTGCTTTAAATAAGGCAAATAGAGTTATCGGATATCTATAAGTGTGAGTAATAGAACAGCAGACGTAATCTACATCTCTGTTGGGTATGAAAGGGGTATTTAAGGTGTCCATAATAATCTACCCACCTCGCTTTTCTTCTCTTTCTCTTCCTCTCTCTTTGGCTTGTATTCATTCGGCCCCATTCAGCCTACCGTTTTTAAGACGTTTACCCCCATCCAGGCGTCAATATCAGCATATATATATATATATTTGTTTTACAGCAAGCTAAATTTGTAAAATATCGAAAGAAAAATTTCTCCGGCGAAGCCTGATTTCTCCTTACAATGCTGGCTCGCTATCGCTCACCAGGAAGAAATCGACACATGGATGGGAATAAACGTCTTAAAACATTTGGCTGAATGGGGCCAAATGGATACAAGCCAAAGAGAGAGGGAAAAGGAGAGAAAAAAAAGCAGGTGACCCCCCCTTAAATTGTCCACAATATTCTACCCCCTTAAAGGTATATTGGTGGTAATAAACCCATCTTATACCAGTTAAGGGGGGTCACCTGTTATTTTGCTCTCCTTTTCTCCCTCTCTCTCTCTCGGTTGTATCCATTCGGCCCCATTCAGCCTACTGTTTTAAGACATTTATCCCCTTCCAAGTGCCAGCATTGTATGAAGAAATCCGGCTTCGCTGGAGACATTTTCTATCGAAAAATTTACAAATTTAGCCTGCTGTCAAAAACATATTTAAAAATATGCTGGCTCGCTACCGCTTGTCAGGAAAAACATCGACACCTGGATGGGGATAAACGTCTTAAAACAGTAGGCTGAATGGAACCGAATGGATACAAGCCAGAAAGAGAAAAAAGGAGATAAAAAAAAGTAGGTGACCCCCGTTAAAAAGGTAAATCGCTATCAATATACCCAATGATCTTATATACCTTTATAATACCCTTTTTAATGTGTATTATATTTTACACCAACCAACTTCACTTCTAAACTCAATTAATGAAATCAACAAATGCATGTGGCTCTCCAAGGACTCGAACCTAGGACACTTGCACCGAAATTCCGCACACTTTTGCATTACGCTATTACAGTTATAGCATAGAGCTAATTATATACGTTTATTTATGTATAATTGCTTAGGGGGACGTGTTTTTATTTTACTCTCTCTCTCTCTCTCTCTCTCTCTCTCTCTCTCTCTCTCTCTCTCTCTCTCTCTCTCTCTCTCTCTCTCTCTCTCATACACACACACACACATATCTATCTATCTATCTATCTATCTATCTTTTTGTCTATATCTATCTATCTATCTATCTCTAGCAATCTATCTATTATATTTTTCCTAGCATTAGATTATTTTACTCGATAATTGTTATCTTTAATGAAAAGGGTTAGCCTATCCTTTAAGCTTATCCACATAAAATAGTTAGAAATATGAAATGAGACGATTTATACAAAACAAAAAATAATGGAATGGTAGAGCTATTGGTGAAGAGTCTCTCTCTCTCTCTCTCTCTCTCTATGTATATAATCGATCATCTCCCTCTCTCTATCTATCTATCTATCTTTCTATCTATCTTCTCTCACTTTCTCTATCTATCTATCTATCTTCTCTCTCTCTCTCTATCTCTATCTCTCTATGTATCTAATCGATCATCTCTCTCTCTCTCTCTCTCTCTCTCTATCTATCTATGCCTAGCTGATCATCGGAGTGTGAGGGTGCGCAGAAGTGCGTGCAGTGCGAGAAGTGTGTATGGACTGTCTAAGGAGTGAAAAGTGTCAAGAGGCGAGGGTAGGTGGCAACTCGACTAGGCCTACACGACATCTGAAAAGTGGCAGTAATGCCCGCTGCGTTCAGGATCTTCGCTCAAGGAGGGTGAAGATGGCCTGACTTGGTGGTGTGTCGTCAAAATGGAATAAGGGTTTCTGGAGTTGGCGCCCTTCAGTAGCTCTCCTTGGCAGTCCTTCCCTCCCAGTCCTAAACCTTCAGCTGGCAGTCTAATGAGTGCTGCCTTGACGTCTGCATTGGCTTCAAGGGTGGTGGTGGTGGTGGTCTCCTGTGATGCGGCTGAAGGGAAGGACACAGAGACCGAGCTACACAGTGAGAACGAGGGTGGTGGCTGACCGGTGTGGGGCTGTGTCACCTGTGTTTCCCGCCTCTACCTTACCGGGCCCACTTCATTGTTATACAGCAGTGTGGTAAATTGTGACAATTATGGATGTTCAGCCATGTAAACAAGAATAGTTGCTTGTTATTGGATTTTTGCGGTGCCTACGGATTGTTGTTTTGTATACCAGGTCATATGTAGCGAAATAATAATGGCAGACTGTGAGTATATAGAACATTCTGTATTGGCCTATGTCTCTACAGCAAGGCATTCAAAGAGCAAGGATCAAATTGTAAATATATGCACTGTGTTCTACAATGAAATGACATTAAAAACGCTAAAGAAGTGTTCTATAATAAGATGAATAAAAAGATTGTGTGGAGAAGATCTGACAGTAAGACAAGGGAGAACTTTATTGACATAATTGATCTTTTTGAGAAATGTGACAACGAAAATGTAAAATTGCCTAAATTTGTCACTGCTAACTTTGATGGTTTTCCACCATCAAATGGTTTTGATGTGATTGGAGGTTATATCAAGGAGTTAATTGATCAAATTAGTGAACTTAAAGGTGAAGTAAAATCACTGAAAGAGTCACGTATTGAAAATGTTGGATTAGTAGAAGATAACTATATGATTAAGGAAGAACTACTGGAGATAAAGGGGATACTTAAAGATATCAAGCAGAGGAGTAGAAATAGTGATCTACGGAGAGACAGTATCTTAGTGGAGAATCTTGATAAGTTACTAACCGGCCATGATGACAGTAGTGTTGGACATAAAACTATTAGTGCTTATGAGAGGGAAGTGGAGGGGTTACTGAAGATGACTGGTGAACCATCCGCTCCACCACTGAGTCAGCAACGTGACAGTCAGTTTGATAGTGTAGCCTCACTTCTACAACTGCCTACCTACAGTGAGGTACTGTGTGAGGAACAGAGCTCACGTGGCACTGCTCCTTCATCGCCTACACCAGGATATAAACAGCAGAAACAGTTTGTTGGAAATGGTGCGATCAGGAAGTCATCTCGTGTTCTCGAACTAGAACATGAGGTAACACGGTCGAAGAAGAAATCTGTTGAGCCCCTGCAGTATATGAGATCCAAGAACAGTGACAGTAAAGGTGAACGAGGAGAAACAGGACGTGGTGTCCTGGATGATGATGGCTTTCAACAAGTTAAGAGTCGGCGCGGTAGGAATGCCTCAGTCCCCCCTACCCAACAGCCGCAAAGAAAAATGGATCAGCAGTGGAAGAGGCCAGCTGGTGTACGAGGAACAAAACACGTTACTCAATCTAGGTTTAAAGGCTCTGAAAGATCAGGAGATATTTACATTGGGAATGCTGACTGTGACACTAGCGTTGTTGATATTACTAAGTATATATCGGATGAATTTAACATTGAAAATGTAAAATGCTGTGAGCTTGAATCTAAATTTGAACGAGAATGGAAGTCATTTAAAATAACTGTTGCAATGAGTAAGAGGGATGATTTGTTACGTCCGGACTGTTGGCCGAACCATGTAATTGTTAGAAAATACTATAAACCTAAACATACATCTTAATGGCTAAGATTGTATCATATAACTGTAATTCTGTAAGAAATTATATTGAGGCAGTAAAGTTATTGACTATGGAATACGATATCATTCTTTTACAAGAAATAATGTTATTGAAAGAAGACTTAAAGGTTTTAAGAACAATCAATGATGCATTTGATGCAATCGCATGTGTGGAAGATAGGAGTAACGAAGGCATAGTAGAGGGTCGTCCTTCAAAAGGTGTTGCTATATAATGGAAAAATTCACTTAGTAATAATATTGATTCTGTGTATTGTAATGAAAGAATAATTGGGATTATAATGAAATGTAGAGAAGTACAAATATGTAGAGTGAATGTATACCTACCTTGTGACAAGCAAGACAAGGACTCTTTAGATGAATTTAGAAACACAATAGCCACTCTTGATAATTTTATAGCTGAACAACACTGCAACAATGTCTTAATTGCAGGAGATTTTAATGCTAGTCCAACTAAAGGTAGGTTTTAGAAAGATATTATTAATTTATTTATTAGAAAGTGCTTTATATTTAGTGATGTTGAGGCAATGCAGAATGATTCGTTTACATATTTATGTCCTTCAAAGAATACAACCAGTTGGCTTGATCATATAGCAGTAAGTGAGAGTCTAAACGAAATAATAGATGATATTACTATAAGGTATGATATGGCCCTCTATGATCACTTTCCCCTGGCATGTAAGCTAAACATTGACATATGTAATGTTGGTATAGTAGATGTACACATTGAACCGTCCGAATTCATCGACTGGCAAAAACTGTCTATTGTGGATAATTTACAGATATATAAATCAAATATTAATCATTATCTAAATGAATTGGATATATCAAGTTTTAATTGCTTGGACTGCATTGTATATAGATGTAATAATGAACAGCATATCAAGGAATTAAATTTAATTTATAACAGTATAATTAGTTTGTTACTTAATTCATCTTCTTTGTTTAAGAAAGAACCATTAAAAAAGCATAAAGTTATACCAGGTTGGAATGACGAAATTAAGGATTTGCATAAGTTTGCGAGAAGTAAGTTTTTAACTTGGAAGAATAGGGGACGTCCACTTGCAGGAGTTGAGTTAGACGAAATGAAGGAGTCTAGAAAGGACTTTAGGAATGTATTGAAACAAGTTAAAACAAAATAGTCTCAAATTAGAACAAATAAGTTAGCTCAATCTCTATCTAATAACAATTTGAAATCATTTTGGAAAGAGGTTAGACAAATAAAGAATAATAAGGTTTTTGTAAGTATGAAAATAGATGGAGAATGTGACCCCTGATGTATTGTAGAGAAATTGTCCAATAAGTTTAAACATGTATATGATGATTGTAAATGTCAGAATGATGATGACTTCATGACAAATAAATTGGTGAAATATGTACGTGACGGTGAAATATTTGGTTAGGTAAATAGTCATGATGTATCTACAGCAATATCTGACCTCAATTGTGGTATTGGCCCAGATAATACACATTCTTTTCATTTAAAGTATTGCACAAATGATTTTTTTTATTTTTTATTTTTTTCTATATTCCAACTTACTTTGCAAAGTTGATTTCTTCTTGTGTTGTACATAGTTGTATGCCTCTAAGAATGAACTTTGGAATTATGGTACCCTTATTGAAAGATAAGTATAAAGATAATACATCACTTGATAATTATAGATCAATTACGTTATCGCCAATATTATTGAAGGTATTCGAATACTGCTTGAAGTAAAACAATGTAAGATATGTTAGTTTAAATGATAGGCAGCATGGATTTAGAGAGAGGTATTCTACTTCTACTGCATGTTTAATTCTCAAGGAAACTATTTTAAGGTACACCACGGAGGGATCTAAAGTTTTTTCATGTTTTATTGACCTGACAAAAGCTTTTGATAAAGTGAATCATTTCAAACTTGCAAATAAGCTTTTAAAACTAGGATTAACAAATTTCTTGTTTAATATTTTATTTTACTTTTACAGAAACCAACATGTTGTTGTCAAATGTAAAGATTCAATTTCAACTGAATGGACTATGAAAAATGGAGTGAGACAGGGTGGGGTTTTATCTCCCTTGTTGTTTTCAATTTATATTGATGACTTATTAAGTAAATTATCTGCAAGTAATGTAGGCTGTAGACTAGGTTTACAAGTCAGCAATGTGATCGCCTATGCAGACGATCTTGTAATATTGGCTCCTTCGGTTAGAGGTCTGCAAACATTGATAGATATTATGGATCATGAAATTAAACAACTAGACTTATCTATTAACTCTGCAAAATCAATATGTATGATCTTTAAATATAAGTATGGACAGGAAATGAATCCTTTCATATATTTAGACAATAACAAATTTAATATTGTTTCTGAATACAAATATTTGGGTTTTGTAATTGATTGTAATCTTAATAATGACTTGGATATGATAAGATGCAGAAATAAGTTTTACAATGAGTTTAATTGTCTTTTAAGAAAGTTTAGCAACACGAGTACTGAAGTATTTTTTAATGTATTTCAAAGCTACTGTTTGAATTTTTATGGCGCTGAACTTTAGATTAATAATATAAAATGTTATATACCATTTAAGCAGTTTTCCATTGGATACCACAAGGCAATAAAGAAAATATTGAATATGAAGTACTGGAAGAGCAACCACAGTGCTTGTAGAGAATGTGGATTGATGGTGTTTAGGCATTTGGTTAACTGGATGAAAATAAGATTTGTATATAGAAATCTCATAAAGCCATGTAGTTTTATAGAGAAGAACATGTATTTCATGTTACATAGATCTTTTCTTGTAAAGGATGTTGAAAAAATAATCCTACATGAGTATGGAGGTGAGGAGGGTGGAGAGGTTGCAGGAGGAGGAAATCAGGGAGGAGTACAGGAGAGCAGTGGAAAGACGACTAGGTGGGTTCGACCTGGAAGTTATGGAGGAAGTGGAGGAGATGAGCAAGGTGTTTAAGGATGAGATCTGTGCAGCATGTGAGGAGGTGTGTGGAGTGAGGAGAAGAGGGAGGGGAGTGAAAGGTACAGCATGGTGGACAGAAGAGGTACGAATAGCTGTGGAAGAAAAGAAGAAAGCATATAGAGAGTGGTTGGGTAGCAGAGGGAATGAAGATTCCGAGAGACAGAAACGAGCGAGGTACGTGGAGAGTAAGAGGGTGGTGAAGAGAGTAGTGAAGGAAAGTAAGAGAAGAGTAGATGAGGAATTTAGAAGGAATCTGAGTGTAAAATGGAGGGAGAGTAAGAAATTGTTCTGGAAAGAAGTCAAGAAAGTTACGGAAGGTAGCAAGGGAAACAGTAAGGGTGTGAAAGATAAGAATGGGAGAATGCTAGCCGAGAAGCAAGAGAGAGTCGAAAGATGGAGGGAGTACTTCAGTGAGTTGCTAAATGAAAGGAATGAAGAGCCAGCAAACATAGCTGGATATGGTATGGGAGGGAGAAGAAGAGAAGTAGTGGAGGAGGAGGTGGGGATCAGGAGGTCAGAAGTGTGGGAAGCCATGAAAAGAGTGAAGTTGGGGAAAGCACCAGGAACAGATGGAGTGTGTGGGGAAATGTTGAGGTATGGTGGTGAGATAGTGATAGAATGGGTATGGAAAATGTGCAAACTAGCATGGGAGAAGGGGAGTGCACCCGATGACTGGAAGACTGGCATAATAGTCCCCCTATATAAGGGCAAAGGGGAAAGAGGAGTGTGTGGTAACCACCGAGGAATATGTCTTCTAAGCGTAGTAGGGAAGGTATACAGTAGGGTAGTGATTGAGAGAGTGAGAGTGAGAACGGAGAAATGGATAGGCGACGAGCAGGGAGGTTTTAGGAAGGGAAGAGGATGTGTAGATCAGATTTTTACCCTGAATTGTGTTGTGGAGAAGTATCTGGAGAAGAAACAAAAGGTGTATGTTGCCTTTATGGACTTGGAGAAGGCCTATGACAGAGTGGATAGAGAAGGTTTGTGGAAAGTACTTAGAATATACGGAGTAGAGGGCAAGTTGCTGAAAGCAGTGAAGAGCATGTATGAGGGTGCAAAGGCGGCAGTACGTGTGGAGAGTGAGCAGAGCGAGTTCTTTGACCTGAATGTTGGTTTGAAACAGGGGTGTGTGATGTCCCCGTGGTTGTTTACTGTATATATGGATGGAGTTATGAAAGAAATACTATCAAGAGCAGTGGATGTTGGTGTATCGCTGAAAAGGGAGGGAATTGAGTGGAAGCTACCTATACTGCTGTTTGCGGATGATACAGTTCTGATGAGTGATAATGAATGGGAGTTGCAGGGTCTGGTAAATGAGTTTGGAACAGTGTGCGAAAAACGGAATTTGAAGGTAAATACGGGGAAGAGCAAGGTTATGGTCTTTGAAAGGGGTGAAGTCACAGAGTGTGAGGTGAAGCTGAACGGTCAGGCTATGGAGATCGTCAACTCTTTTAAGTATCTGGGCAGTGTGTTGAGTAAAGATGGGACTATGGATGAAGAGGTGCGGGAGAGGGTACAACAGGGGAAGAGGGTTGTAGGAACGCTAAAAGCAGTAACAAGAAATAGGGTGGTCAGTATGGAAGTGAAGAAGTCCTTGCATGACAGTGTGGTAATCCCGACACTGACTTACGGAAGCGAAGCATGGACGTTGGTTGAGAGACTCAGACCAAGAGTGAGAGCAGTGGAAATGAATTACTTAAGGAGTGCGTGCGGAGTTACATGGAGGGATAGACAGACTAATGAGGAAGTAAGAAGGAGGTGTGGTGTGGAGGTAGATGTGCTGGAAAGTGTGAAAAGGAACAACTTGAGATGGTTCGGCCATATGGAACGTATGGAAAGCGAGAGAATGACTAAGAGGGTGTATGAGAGCGAGGTGGAGGGACAGAGGGGGAGAGATAGACCGAATGAGAGGTGGAAGGATGGAGTGAGGAAGTACATGAACGAAGGTGGTGCTGTTTGGGGGGAGGGGCGTCGACTGACTGGGGACAGAGGTGCATGGGGGCGGTTCGTTCGTGGCCACCCCTTCGGGGATCACGGCGTCAGGCAATAGATAGAGATAGATATTATGGATTTACTAACTTATTGCTAAATGATATCAATGCTATCAGATCAAGAATTGTTTATGTACAGAACACAGAACCAACTATGCGCTAAGGACTTTTAGCTTAATGTATATTACGTAAATAACTCTGTAAAAAGTGTATGTATATGTCTTTTTATGAAATAACATTATGACTGAATGACTATCTATCTATCTATCCTCCCTCCTCTCTCTCTCTCTCTCTCTCTCTCTCTCTCTCTCTCTCTCTCTCTCTCTCTATCTATCTATCTATCTATCTATCTAGCTATCTATTTATCTATCTATCTATCTATCTATCTATCTCGGCAAAGTCCAAATAATATAATATATCCCATGATAGATTAGATATATAAATTAATTACCTATATAATCTCTCTCTATTCAGGATTTACTGAGAATCTATTTAATGTTATAAATATTTTGATTTTGGTCTAGAATATTGGCTTGGGCAATTAATTAGTAAACTTACACATGTTCAACCTCTCTCTAACTCACTCTAACTATTTCTAACTCTCACTCTCACTCTCTCTCTCTCTCTCTCTAGCCTAGTCGCCCTCGCCGAGGTAAGACGTGTCGACCGTGAGCTCCGCTAAGCCTGCTACCTGACCCCCAAACAATCATGGCGGCCAGCAGCACAACAGTAGTGACGCCCCAAATTTCCACCCAGACAACAGTGAACAGTGAACCATCTCTAACTAGACCCACCAAGGACTTCCTCGACAAAAACTTTACAAAAACCCAACTCCAGAAACATTGTCGTGACTTAGACCTACCAAATGTGTGGGTAAACAAAAATGTGTTAATAGAAATGATAATAGAACAAGCCAAGAACTCCAACACCCCTAGTGATATAGATGAACCCATCTCGTCAACTATCACAACAGCTGATAGAGCTGTAAATAGTGAAGTAATGAGGCTTAGTGAGCAAGTGATGAAAATAAGTGAAGCTGTAAAACATTTGAGTGAACGTGTAGCATCACTAGAATCGAGCACCCCTCGTGACGCCGCACTGACCTTGACCCCTCCCCAAGCACCTCCCCAACCTAGTGTTATGATCGCCCGTGTGGAGGAAATAAGTGCACGGCTCACCAAGCTAGAAGAACGATCAAACAACATCTCCGACGTCACAACCGAATCAATACCGAATGAAAAATGTCTCCTTATTGAGCGACGAATCTCTCTTCTGGAGGAAAAACTGACTCAAGAAAGGGAAACGGTGAACGACAGTGCCCCGGGAATTAACTCGCCCAACCAGTCCACCATAGATAAAAAAACATTAATTCTAGCTGACATCAACCTCAACGATATCAAAGTGTCAGACCTAAACAAAAATTGCGCCATTAGAACCTTGCACGAAGCCAATATAGATATACTCAAGTGCTGGGTACAGGAAAAACTATCATGGGCTTCAGAACAATGCATAATCTACGGAGGTCTATTCGACGCAATGGAAAGCAGAGCCCCTACAGTAGTTTTAGACAATTTAAGTGCTCTCGTAAGTGAACTAAAAAGCAAAAACGAGAGCATGAACATATGCGTTTGCCAACTCGCACCCTGCCTACAATCTGACACACTCCAGGCCAAAATAAACGAACTCAACGAACACATACAGAAGTGGGCCAGTGACAATGGTATTGCTACCATAAATCCGGATATCTCCTTCAAGCTAGCAAACAGGGGAAATCTACGAGGCTTGTTTTACCGATCATGGGGAGCACCAGCGCTCTCTCTTAAACAGGACCGGAGCTGTTAGGCTACTTGAGGCAATAGCCAAACAACACCAAACCTTCAATGAGAGTCTAAATCGGGCTCAAATTAAAGATAACTCCAACAAAGACTGGAGTAGAAGCCAGCCACACAACACGACCCGACCACAACCAGCAAACAACCCAAGAACGACGCCCGCCACCACCCATACCCCCCGACCCTCCACAAATTACGCCGACAAAGAAGGGTGGCAGATCGCAGGAAAACACCGCACCTCAAAACCTAACCCCAGCCAAGCAAGACACCACGAGGCACCACACCACCAAGGTCGCAGCCAGCCCCGCCAACCCGCTCACCACCCAAGCCCCTCCTCACCACCACGAGGGTCATGGTCATCACCCCGTCCCCACTATCCCCAACACCACGAACAGGACTCCCACACCTATACAACGACCTTGTAGTGTCCATCCTTTCTTCTCAACCCAGAATGACACTTAATGGGGACGTAACAGCAGCGATTAACACCTGGAAGGGAAATACAGGAGTAGAGGAGGAGCCTCAGGGTACCTCCAGGAGCAAGCAGAAAGCGTGGGATACCATCTCGGCGAAGAAAACTCAAGAAAATCTCCTAACCAATGCAGACCAGGTTGCAAAAGCACGCCTCCAGGCAGCCGCCCGTTCGGAGAGTGGCTTGTGGTTACACGCCATCCCCATCCCACCTCTTGGAACTCACTTGGATGCTGAAGCGCTCCGGGTTGCCATCGCGCTCAGAGTGGGTGCGGCAGTTTGTCACCCACACACTTGCAAGTGTAGTGGGGGGATGGATGCTCAAGGTCACCATGCCTTGTCATGTAATTACAACGCAGGCCGCCTGCCAAGACACTCTGCACTAAATGATGTCATAAAACGGGCCCTGCAGAGTGCTAACCGTGCATCAATCCTCGAACCATATGGACTTCACAGAGAAGACGGCAAACGGCCAGATGGGATGACCACTTTCCCTTACAAGAATGGCCGGTGCCTCGTGTGGGATGCCACATGTGTTGACACTTTCTCCACAACCAACATCGCCAGAAACGCCGACGAAGCAGGTGAAGCCGCCCGGATAGCAGAAAATAAAAAGCGAGAAAAATATCAAGCCATCGCCAGAAATCATCAGTTCGAGCCCCTGGCATCCGAAACTTCAGGAGTCTTCGGCCCTACCACCCTTAAGATGGTGAATGAAATAGGCCGTAAAATCAGAGAAGTTTCAGGAGAACCCCGGGAAACCCTCTGGCTCAAGCAAAGACTAGGGATGGCTATCCTCCGGGGCAATGCCACCAGCGTCATGAGCTCAGTTCGACAGGACTGGGTCATGCCACTGTGTGAGGCCCGGGCAGGAGTGGTGTATCCATAGTCTTTCCACAGTAGGGTAAAACAAAACATAAACTTTATTTGTATGTAACATGTGTGATGCACATCAATAAAAGGGGATGTGTCGGATGGTTGAAAGCCACAGTTGCTCGCACGTTTGGGGCTAGCAACACGTATTATGAAAAACATGTATCCTCCTTCATTCACTGTCCCCCCCTTCACTCACTCAACCCCACAATTTGGCGGAGGATAACAGGTTTTTCACAATACGTAGACGGAGGTCTTTTTAAAATAACCTATACACAAGTTGGGTGTTACAACTGTGGGAGTTTAATCATACGCAGTCAAATTGTAGGTTTGCCCAAAAACTTATATGTCATGCATGCCACCAATACGGTCATAAAAGTAGACATTGCGAATATTTTAATGCGTAGGAGAGTGGCAAGGAAGACACTGCCGTTAAAATTGAATCTAATGATAATTTAAGGATAGAACACATCAATGCTCAATCACTGCATCACAATTTTGATGACATAAATATATTATTAAAGGAAAGAAACATAGATATTCTCTGTATTAGCGAAACATGGTTACTCCCTCACACTCCCGACGCATTAGTAAATATTCCAAATTATAAGATATACCGATTTGATAATGGTCGTGGTTCGGGCGTATGTATATATGTAAATGAGTGTCTACATTCCAAAATAATCGATACTGGAATCACAAAACTAAAAGGCGTAGATGATATCTGGGTACAAATACAATTAAGAAAGTTGCCCTCCATAATAATTGGTTGTATTTATAGACATCCAAAGGCTCCCGCAAGTGCATGGGATAATATCACTGACACCTTACGATCAGTGATCATCAGAAAGAAAACAATGTTTGTACTAGGTGACCTAAATGATAATTTATTTTCTCAAAATTGTAAACTATCTCGCATTATAGCTAACAATAAACTCACCCAGGTCATAGACAAACCCACACGCATAACACCCACCTCCGCAACCCTGCTTGATATAATAAAAACTAACAACCCCAATATAATAACTAACTCTGACGATTACCCGCACACCATAGATGACCACAATTTAGTAGGCGTTACAATAAACGTATATAAACCAAAACGTCCAACAATTACAAAGGTCTCTCGCGACCTAAGAAATTATACAAGTGACACCCTTTGCTCTCATATATTAACTGAAATCCCCACCCTAAACAAAATATTACAAACAGACAACGTAGACACACAAGTAAATATATTAACCTCCGTCATTATACAAAGCCTAAGTAAGTGTGCCCCAGTAATAACTAAAATAATTCGTCGTCCACCCTCGCCATTGATAAATGATAACGTCCGTGAAGCCATTAATGCTAGAAACACAGCTCAGAAAACATTGAAAGAAAACAGACTGAACCCAACATTACAACGACATTTTAATGATTTAAAGAAGCAAGTTAAACGACTGATAAATTCCACTAAAAAACAATATTTTAAACAATGAACTAAAAAAGTGCAAAGGAAATACTTCGGCAACGTGGAAAATAGTAAGGGAAGTAATACCCAACGACAAGCCAAGTGGTAGAAACTGTCTATTTGAAAACACAAATGAAAAGGCTGAAGAGTTTAACAAGTTCTTTGCAAATATTGGAAAAAAGCATTCGATGATACGCAATACAATACGCAAGATATGGCACCACCGCTCCCCAACCCCATATACCCACACCTCGTCCTCACCTCACTCAAACTAATACCACATTATTTCGTCCTGAGCCAGTCGACCCCAATACTATTATTCTAACCATCAAACATCTTCACCAAACTAATTCGTTCGGTTCTGATAATATAGCGCTCAAATTCATAAAAAGACTCTCTTAACGTAATAATATATTATCTTACAGTCATTATTAATACATCCATAGTCACAGGTAAATTTCCTTCATCCTGGAAACGTGCGCTAGTTACTCCATTGTACAAAACTGGAGACCCTAATAATACTAGTAATTATCGCCCAATTTCTCTTCTCCCAATTTTTTCTAAAATCATCGAGAAGATCGTTGCTAACCAACTCGTTAATTTCTTAAAAAACAATAACATTATATCAAACTCACAACATGGCTTCAGACCCAAACTCTCTACTGAAACAGCACTCACAGTTATCACAGACAAGAGTTATGACAACATGGACAACAAACACATATCCCTCTTAACCCTCTGTGACTTGTCTAAGGCGTTTGATAGTGTAAACCATAATATTATTATTAAAAAAACTCCTACAAAATAACATTGACTCTTTCTGGTTCGAGGATTACCTCTGTGAAAGAACACAGTCCGTCCGCATAAATAATACTATTTCCTCCATAGCAAAAAACCCTTACGGAGTCCCTCAAGGGTCTATTTTAGGACCAATTATCTTCATTATTGTTGTCAATGATATACTAAAATACATAACAAATTGCCTACTAGCACGATATGCTGACGACACACAGTTCCTTCACAGTGGTCAATTAAACGAATTAAATAATCTAATCGCTAGATGTGAAGAAACTCTACGGATTGCAAATGCTTACTTCTAAGATAATGGTCTATTGCTGAACACCAAAAAGACTCGGTGTATCTTCATAGGAACACGTCAAATCATATCAAAAATACCAAGCAACACCACCATTCAATTCGGTGATACCAAAATCCAACCATCCATCCACGTAAAAAACGTTGGTGTTCATTTGGATCAGTATATGACCTTCGACAAACATATAAGCCAAACAACAACAAAAGTAATGGGGGCCATATTATACATAAATAGAACAAAACATTATTTTGATAAATCAACTCGAATCGCAGTTGTACAATCACTAGTATTAAGCATTCTGAACTACTGTAATATGATTTGGAGGACGACTAATGCATCACTAATCACGAAGGTTCAAAGCTTGCAAAACTTCGCGGCAAGAGTCGCAGATGGTAAAGCTAGGAAGTATGATCACGTTACACCCATTTTCAAAGAATTACAATGGCTAAGCATAAAGAAACAAATTACTTTTTATTCAGTTGTAACTATTTTTTATAAAGTCACCCACCACTACCCAGATCACTTCCTACCTCTCCCAACTGTTAACAATATTACCGATAGTAATACAAGACAACGACACAATCTTTATGTCCCCAGAACCAAGACTGACTCGGGAGCCAGAGCTATGTCTGTAACAGGTCCTAAGTTATGGAATCAACTACCATCGGATATCAAAGAGGCAAATCCCGTACATGCATTTAAATCAAAGTTGAAAAAGAACTTATTAAATAATACATAATCTAAATATCGGGCCTCATTGTTCTCTATAACAATTATATAACTAACTAACTAACTAACTATGGTAATAATTATGATGTCCTTTATATTCTTATTCATATTTTTATGACTGTATATATGTGGGTATTTCAATATAGATGCATATAAACTATGTACAGTCAAACAAATATGAATGTGTGTGTAAAGGTATGTAAGTCCACGCACATATATATACTGTATATGTATGTACAGTATTGCGTGTATATATGCATCTGAATGTGTATGTACAATCTAAGTTTATACCTTATACCTAAGTTTATACCTAAGTTAATACTTAATGTACACTTTGTAATTGTAATTATGAGCAGAATAACCACTTATAAGTGGAAATAAACATTTTATTATTATTATCTATCTCTCTCTCTCTCTCTCTATCTATCTATCTATCTATCCTCTCTCTCTCTCTCTCTCTCTCGGCAAAGTCCAAATAATATAATATATCCCATGATATATTAGATATATAAATTAATGACCTATATAAGCTCTCTCTATTCAGGATTTACTGAGAATCTATTTAATGTTATCAATATTTTTATTTTGGTCTAGAATATTGGCTAGGGCAATTAATTAGTAAACTTGCACATCTTCACCCTCTCTCTCACTCACTCTAACTATTTCTAACTCTCTCTCTCTCTCTCTCTCTCTGCGTATTTATTTGCTCATTTATTTATAATTTTATTATTGTTTATTAATGTCATAATGTCATATATAGCAAGTGCTTTCCCCAGAGCTGAATGACCAACAGAGATGTAGATTACGTCTGCTGTTCTATTACTCACACTTATAGATATCCGAGAACTCTATTTGCCTTATTTAAAGCACTAATGCATTGATTTCTAGGTTTAAAATCACAGTTGACGATGACTCCCAAATATTTTTCATTATCTGAGTTTCTTATATTCACGTCATGTATTTTAAATCCTGCATTGTTATCGATTTCCCAAATGTTACTTTACTGCATTTATTTTATCTACATTGAACTTCATCTGCCAATTTACTGCCCATTCCTGTAGTGTATCTAATATATTTGGAGAGCCTGAATATCATGATCAGAATTAATCACTTTTCCTATTTTAGTGTAACCTGCAAATTGACTTATTTTGGTAGTTATTCCTACATGAAGGTCGTTAATATATATGATATTAATATGATCAGATCAGGAGCGAAGCTAGCATACAAGTGTTACATTCCAAATATAAATAAACACAGTTTAGATCAAACTGCATACTAATATATTAAATGCAGATTTAAGGCCATCCCTAGAAAAAGAAATGTGTCAATACTGAATTGTTATCGCCCTTGCAATACGCAAACAAGTGATTAGTAAGTTGTGTCACTATTGTATCGTCAAGTAAACAGTTTAAGGTAATTAATGCGGTGTTTTATTAACTCCAGATTTAATGTTCTCTCTCTCTCTCTCTATCTTGGAAATATAAACATGCAAATAGTCAAGGCAAGGAGAGGAGTTAGTGTCCGTATCGTATCAAGTAAACAGTTTGCTTATATATGTATATATATATATATATACAGTATTCGTTTACTCTCTCTCTCTCTCTCTCTCTCTCTCTCTGTGAAATATAAATAGACATGCAGTCCTATGCCAACTTGGAATATATATTAGAGTATATCGTTCTAACTGCTCCGTGAATATTGTATTTAGCTTAGGAAGGGTCTTTCATAATCACACGGTAATTGGTAATTGACGGTAGTTTGATTGTAAAGTATTTAATCCACGCTGTTCCTCAATTTCAATGAAATCAACTGTGTGTAGTCTATGTAGAATAATATTAAAGGTAGTCTTCTGATATAGCAGGATCAGGAACACCTTCTTAATACTAGGTGATGAGACATTGACCAGGAACAACTCTTCTATGCGAGTGCTATAAAAAATAATCGATATTATTTCACGTCTCTCTCTCTCTCTCTCTCTCTCTGATATATAAATATGCAAATAGTTAAGGTAGGGGGCGGAGTTAGCTAGCATAACGGTGTTATACAACACCGATATCAAATACACTAATCAAAATAATATTAGTTTAGATGGAGCACAATGAGAAAGGGAAAAGGGAAACGAAGAAAGAAGGAAGGTAAGGAGAGAATATGGAAGGAGGTAGGGTAAAGGTTAATCTATCGTCGTATCGGTCTTCACACCTCATTAATGCGATAGTCCGAGGCGAGCGGTGACAGATCTACATATTTCTCAGAGAGACGGGCAAAAGGGTGGAAAGGGACTTATGGCCGGGACTGTACATAGATTTACATAAATACACTGACCACACAGACCTTACGATACCAGCGAGGTGGTCAGGACTTAATTCTAGTGGAGATAGCTAACCCGAGAGTAAGGGACAGTTGAAGGATAGGATAGAAAAGAAGAAGGCTCTCTCCCCACCCTCCGTCCCCTCCGGCAATTGCCGTACATGAAGACAGTTGGAAGTAAATAACCATGCAGATCTTGTAGGCGGATGCACAACCCCGAAAAGAGTTGAAATAGGGGAGCTATCCCCCCGCCAAAGGCGGCTTTCTAGGGCCTTTCCTAGCTGATGCTCAGAGGATTGGGTTCTAGTAATGTGGTAATGGGCTGGTCTGTCAGAGTGAGAGCTGAGCGATCTCTGCCATACCCATAGCTTACTCTGACTGTTCCTTTTACTTAGATATTTTCTAGATCTCAAGTGACGGCATCTCTTCCGTGGAATGACCTCCCAATCTACCAAGATGGGAAGCCAAAGCGTCACATTTTTCCTTTGCCCCTCAACTTTCCCTTCATAATTGCTGAGGAGCACAGGGCCTTGGGTGGGGCTTTGATTTCCCGGGCGTTTCCGCACCCTCCTCAGCTCCCCGCCTTGGAGTGGCTTCGGTCACCCGGGTTTATTAGTGGTGAGCTGGAGGGTTTTGTGGGGGCGCTAGTTTATGGCCTTGGCCTTGCTCGGGACCTTGGGGCTGTTCAGACAGGCAGCCTGAGGAACAGCAACAACAACAAAACAACCGCCTGAAGGAATTTATAGAAAGTTAGAAATTGAAAGACAATTGCTTGCAAACCTTCACCTGTGGTAATATATATATACATATATATTGATTTTGTTCTTTCTCTCAGTTAGCTCTCTTCAACTGGAAGCAGTGTTCGTTACTACCACAATGTTCTATCATTGGTTATTACCTACCCCATGCCTATTTTTCTGTGGTATTAGTCTAGGCTTTTTGTAAATGCATCTATTCAGATACTATCTATTACTTTATTTGGGAGCTTATTCCACTCACTAATTATACTGTGAGTGAAGACATTTTTTGTTGTATCCAGGTTTGCTTTCTTACCTATTAATTTTAACTTGTTTCCTCTTGTAGAACTCTCTTTGGCTATCTTAATATGTTTATCAGGGTTAATATTACTGAATCTTTTTAAAATCTTAAAACACTCAATCAGTTGTCCTCTTATCATCTGTGTCCTAAGTGAAAATAGATCGAGTTCTCTTAGTTCCTCATTATATGGTTTATTTCTTAGAGAAGGGGTCAATTTAGTTGCTCTTCGCTGCACAGATTCCATCTTTACAATGTCCTTTATGAGGTAGGGAAACCAGAACTGCACAGCGCATTCTAGATGAGGTCTCACTATACTTTTATATGATGGCATAACTATGTCCCTGCTGTGATGATGAGAATGTCTTCTGATCAAGAATAATTCTCTGTTTCCTTTGTTAGCTCCTGCCGTGCATTGGTTTGAAGATTTTAGATTTTCATTTATAAGCACTCCTAGGTCTTTTACCTGTGTTACGCTATTAACTTTCTCCCCGTTCATGTAATATTCATATTTATTGTTTTTAGATCCTATTTACAATATCTGGCATTTATAAAGGGCATTTGCCAATTTTCCGACCATTTCAGTGATTGTATTTAGATCTGTTGTAGACTGATTCTGTTGCTTTCCGAAATGATTGCATTTCCTATCTTAGTGTTATCCGTGGATTTAGAAACTATTTTATTGATACCAGTGTCAATGCCATTGATGTATATTATGAAAAAAATCAGTCCCAACACTGAGCCCTGAGGGACTCCACTAGTCACTGGAGTCCATGATGATTCAACACCATTAATAACTATTCTCTGCTTTCTTTCACTTAGCCAGTTTTTAATCCATTCGTAGGTTTTGCCTAGTATTCCTAAGTTCTGGACTTTCTGTCGAAGACTTTCGGAAAGTCCAAGTACACTGTGCCGAGACTTTTGGTGAAGTTATTTCAATTGAAAAGTCTATCATAAAATTATATTAAGTTCGTTAGGCAGGATCTCTTTGCGCTGAATCTGTAAACAAGTTAACCTTGAATCTGATAGCAGATATATAGCATCTGCTTAACGAACATTTCAGCTTTGTGGTAGTAAAAAGGATTAAGTGAGATACTTTGAAACCTCTTAATTGGTTGAGATCCTATTTAATCTGAATAAAATTGTCTAATAGTAACCACAATAAAGTTAAAAGGACGGCACCGGTACTGATAGGGTTAACGCCTTGAGGAACATGACGAGTTTTGACAGATTAGTCTGGTTTTCATTAAACGATTTCATACAATTTAGGAAGGATCTGATTGAAGTTAAATGGTAAATGCATCTCAATTCACCCTCTGATGTCCATATATTCTTCCTTATCTGAATAAAATCGTTGATTAATAGCCAGAATAAATGGTCAAACTGCGTCAGAATCCTCAAAGGGGTTAATGCAGAAAACCTGTATAGTGCATTACGTGAAACAATAAAGTAGTGTAACCACAAATGTACCGGAAACCCCAACTGTACTGTACCGATGATGTCTTTTCGATTTTATTCTAGATATATTTAGACGTTTTGTGCAGCTTAAGAAGGATCTGTGGTAGTAAAACGGGTTACGTGAGATAGTTCGATGCCTGTTAATTGCTCAAGGTCTTTCTCAAACTGAATAACATCGTCTAATAGTAGCCAGAATAAAGATAACAGGACGTTACCGGTACTGAATGGGTTAAACTGTATTCAGGTAGAAGTAGATAATTTATTAAAACTTTGGGCAGATTAATAATAATGAGCAATATGTCAGTACCATTTCTTTGGTACTCTTGTGTGTATCTTAACCCTTTCAAGATCAATACGCATTTAGACAGTTTATTCTGGCTATCATTCGACGATGTTATGCCGTTTATAAAGGATCTGTGGACATTATTAGTGTAATGAATATTTCAATTAACCCTCTGACTTCCATATATCCTTCTTAGTCTGAACATAATCGTCTAATAAAAGCCAGAAAACAGAAACGACATGCGTAATCGGAGCTTGAAAGGGTTAATTCTACTATCACCAGCCAACTTTTTTTTTTTCAGCTGAAGAAAAATAAACAAATGTTCTCGTAGACACCACCGGCCAGAGAGATAATGAGTTCTGGGAGAAGGAGATCCGTGTATAGGTTCCTGGTCCTCCTGTGTCTCCTTATATTGGGAATACACCAGGTAAGGATGGCTCTGCTGGCTGTGGTCGCTATTATTAACGCAATAAGAGCGGGTGGTGGAGTATATTTCGCCGTGCCCCCCAGCGTTTTTTTTTTACCATAAATGGCCTTGTTTCCGTGCTCTTTTTCATGCATAAACATGAGCCAGAGAGTAATACAATTATGTATCCCTGGAAGGGCGTAAATTGAGCTTTCCAATGACACCAGAACCATCCTTCTACGATCACTGGTTGTCTTGCAACGATCGTGCAACCGAAGGGCAAAATCGCTAAAATACGGTCATTTTGTTACATAATTACGTGTGTAGCGAGGGAGGGAGGGTGGAGTAGTGTGGAGTACATGTCAATAGGCCCACGGCGGCCGTGGCGAGCGGTCATGAGGTAACCTATGCTCCTCCCGTCGCTCGTCTCGCTCTCAGAGCCAATATTGCGCCAAAATTGCACACAGACTTAAGTCAGGCCCAGCCACATAGTCCAGATTTTTAGAGACGGACTTAAGTCCGGCCCCGATAGACAGGGATTAAGAACAGCTATTTGGTGTTTTTACTAGACGCTCTTCTCCCTGATGTTTAGCCCCATTAGTGATGATGTTCGCCCCAGTAGTGTGTCGATGTTAAAACCTTCTTCCCACTTCTTTGTCAATATTAAGACCTCTAGTGCCATTTAGGTGTTGATTTATTCCGGGAGAGGGATAGCGAGCCTGTAATTTTGAAGGAACCGGCCTTTGACCGGGACATTTCTCTACCAAAACATTTACAAAGTTATCTCGAAGGGGAATCGTGTGGGCAACTGTGCAAATTATGTAGCCTGGTTTTCTGATGAACAAATATTCAATTGGTTTGGCTAAATAATAAACAATATTGTTCACGAGCTGTGTGTAACTTTACCCGATCCTCTTTAAGGAGAGATGCATCGTTGTTCTGGTCCCCTTTCTCCCTCGTGTTAAGCCCCATTTGTTTTGAGATTATAAGACGTTTGGCCCATTAGTTTGGCGGTCTTAACACCTTTCGCCCAATTTCGTTGTAAATATTAAGATCTTTCGTGCTATTTAGGTGTTCATTTGTTTCTGGCGAGCGATAGTGAGCCTGAAATTTTAAGAAGAACCGGCCTTTGGCCGGGAAATTTTTCTACCGAAAACCACAAATGTATCTTGAAGCCGCCCGTCTCCCCTTAAGTATATCCTACTGCCTTTATTCTCTACAGAAAGAAAACTCATAATGACTTGTTTACAAAATGATGACTCATTGTTTTTGTACCTCATGAGAAGAAGCACTTTACTTGTTGTTGTTGTTGTAGTTCCCCAAGCTGCCTGGTCGAACAGCCCCAAGGCCAAGGCCATAACCAAGCGCCCCCACAGAACCCTCCCTGCCGACAACAATAAAGCCTGGGTGACCGAAGCCACTCCATGGCGGGGAGCTGAGGAGGGTGCGGAAACGCACGGGAAACCAAAGCCCCACCCAGAGCCCTGTGCCCCTCAGCAATTATGAAGAGAAAGTTGAGGGGCAAAGGAAAAATGTGACGCTTTGGCTTCCCATCTTGGTAGATTGGGAGGTCAATCCACGGAAGAGACACCGTCACTTGAGATCTAGAATATATCTAAGTAAAAGGAACAGTCAGAGTAAGCTATGGGTATGGCAGAGATCGCTCAGTTCTCACTCTGATAGACCAGCCCATCACCACATGTCTAGAACCCAATCCTCTCAGCATCAGCTAGGAGAGGCCCTAGAAAGCCGCCTTTGGCGGGGGGGGGGGGGGGGGATAGCTACCCTATTTCAACCCCTTTCAGGGTTGGGCACCCGCCCGCACTTTACTTGTTGCTTTCAATACTTCAAAAACCCAATTTCTCCATTTATCTACCCATAAAGAACTCGCACAAGACTATCCCTTATACTTCAACAATAAACAAATCAACCCTTCATCTTCTGTCAGTATTCTAGGAGTCTCTTTTTCTCCTGATCTCACTTAGAAAGACCATATTACCACCCTTGCTAAAACAGCTTCCCAGATACTGGGTGTCCTCAACTGCCTTCGGGGGTTCCTTACCCCTTTACAGATTCTTGCTATGTACAGGGGCACAGTGCGTCCATGTATTGAATATTGTTCACATGTGTGGGAAGAATCCTTTCACACAGTATTTCTTGACAAAGTAGAAAAGAAAGCCTTTCGTCTCATTAACTCACGTCCACTCACTGACTCTTTGCAATTTTTCTCTTTTCGCCGCAGTGTTGCATCTCTCTCGTTATTCTACCGCTATTACAATAATCAGTATTCCTCATTCCTCTTGGCTCTCTCATTGTATACCACTGTAGAGTACGTAGCACCCGTCTTGCTACACACTCCTATCCATACTTTGTGCAACTCTCCAATCCAAGAGTGAAACGATATTCCCAAACTTTCTTCTATTCAACAGCTGAACTCTGGAACTCTCTCCCCTCATCCATCTTCCCTTCATCCTATGACTTGAATTGTTTCAAACTCCGTATGTCCAGGCATTTTGGCTCAAATATTCCTTGATTTTTTACCCTGTTACTCGTTCAACTCGGGGGGAGTCACTCGTCACAGGCAGTTCTGCCTTTTGTCTCCCTCATCCACATAGCAAAAACAAAAAACAAAAAACAGAATAGGTTCATCAGGCCAGTAATATGTAAAACCTTGACCAAAAAATGTTCTTCCTCATATGGTGTTTATATTCACTCTGTCTACGTGTTTAAGTATATGTTGTATCAATTTAGTCCATTAATTTTAAGTGGGTCAGAGATCTTAACTTATATCCTCTGTAACTAAAAATGGGCTAAAGCAAATGGTCTGTATATTTCCACACCTATTCCTTGGCTGACTCTCCCCAAATAGGAGAACTATCAGCTCAATAATATTACTCTAGTCGATTTTTAGTTAGGATTTTTGGCCTAAGTATAATGAATAGACTATAGAAGAAACGGGTTGTCAATGTTCAAACTTATCATTAATTTGACTCTTCTGAAATAGGAGACATATCTCTCTCTCTCTCTCTCTCTCTCTCTCTCAACCTATTTTTTAGTTGAGAAAGTTTGATTTTTTTGGACTAAAGTTATATCACATTGTTAAATTTGATCTGTCAAGGTAAAACTAGGTTGTAATTTGCTTAGCCCCTTTGTGGATTATGACGTATTTCGACAGTGTATTCCGGTTATCATTAGACAATTATATACAGCTTAAGAAGGATCTATGGGAATCATAAAGGTAAAGACTGTCTCAATTAACCCTTTGACTTCCATTATACCCTCCCTAATCTGAATAAAATCGTCTAGAAACAGCCATATTAAACTGTCAGAACGCGTCATATTCCTCAAGGCGTTACAAAATACCATTACATCAAATTGAGCTTGCTGTGGAGCTGAAATTCCTTTGTAAGCACACACAATCACATGCTTCCAAACGTATATCAGAAATTCCTATACCCTGTTCATTATAGGAAGGCCAAAAATCATGACTCGTAACCTCTGTGTCTCGAAAAGGGTTCGAACAAATCGGCTGTACATTATTACACCCATTCCCTGGCCGACTCTTCCCGAATGGTAGGCATATTTGCTTGATTACTCTAGTTAGGAGGAGGTTATAGGCACCAGCCGAACAGGGCTGTACTCCCGGGGAGTGCTACAGGTGGCTGATAAACACAGCTAGAACTCCTGTTTCACCACCTGGCCTTCCTTGCTGATCCTTTCCTTGCCTCACCAATATTGAGGGCAATCCCAGTCAGCCCTCCAAAGCACCTTCTCTATCTATCAATACACTATACCACAAACACATAACACATTACATGGCGTCCAGGCCATAATAATAAGCCCAAATGGTGGAATAAAGATATTTCAAACTGCCTGCTTGCTAAAACATTTGCTAATGATAGATTAAAATCCTCACAAAATGACGAAGAACGGGTGAAATTTGTAGGGCTACGACGCAAAGCCAAAAGTTAATTAAGCAAAGTAAAAAGACCTTAGAGTTACATATTGCGAATCAAAGTAAAACAAACCCGAAAGAATTCTATAGTTATATCAGAAAGAAAAAAGTACCGGTAGTTACTTCAACTGTTGGACCGTTAGTCGATGAAAATGGAGAATACACCAAAGACGAAGTACAAATGAGTAATGCCCCCAATACCTTCTTTGCATCAGTTTTTACAACAGAATACCTCAGTGATATCCCTACACCATCGCCGATTCAGATTGATAATTCAGATGTTCTAAGCAATATCACCGTTACAGAGAGAGAAGTATTGAATTGTTTAGATAAACTCAAGGTAAATAAAACGCCTGGACCTGATACAATCTCGCCTAGAGTTCTAAATGAAGCTATGGATGAGCTCTCCAAACTACTGACATTACTATTCAATAAATCCTTGCAGTCTGGAACTATGCCTGATCAGTGGAAGCTAGCCAACGTAACACCGATATTCAAAAAAGGCAGCAAATCCCCAGCCAGTAACTATCGTCCAATTAGCTTAACCTCAGTTGTATGTAAAATGCTAGAAACGTTCATACGAGACAGACTCGTAAATAACTTAGAGGAAAATAACATACTTAAAGATACTCAACACGGCTTACGTAAAAAACGTTCCTGTTTAACAAACCTCTTAGACTTCTTCCACGATATCCTCAACCTCTACAATGAGAGTAAAGCTGTAGATATTATATACCTTGATTTTCAAAAGGCCTTTGACAAAGTTCCCCACAAACGTTTACTGCTAAAACTAAAAGCACATGGGATACAAGACGGTGTGTTGAAATGGATAGAAAATTGGCTCAGCGACAGAAAGC
The DNA here is from genome assembly GCA_032716605.1 of Paralithodes platypus. NCBI lineage: Eukaryota > Metazoa > Arthropoda > Malacostraca > Decapoda > Lithodidae > Paralithodes > Paralithodes platypus. The sequence continues at coordinate 11,857,900 of CM064507.1, read as the reverse complement.
AAAGAGTAGTCATAAACGGTAAGGCATCTAAATGGACCAATGTAAGTAGCGGGGTACCCCAGGGATCGGTACTAGGACCAATTCTCTTTCTAATTTACATCAACGACATAGATGAGGGTCTCACTTGTACAATCTCAAAATTTGCTGACAATACAAAAATTGCAAATAGCGTACTCTCAAAAGATCAAGTTGACGATATGCAACACAATCTAGATAAATTGTCATCTTGGGCCCAAATTTGGCAAATGAGTTTCAATGCGGATAAATGTAAAGTACTACATATCGGATACCTAAATGAGAAAGCAAACTATTCGATGAATGGCACTCAGCTTAAGAATGTAAACAGAGAAACCGATCTGGGAGTAACAATATCGAGTAACCTAAAACCGAGTCAACAATGTTCAGAAGTTGTTAAGAAGGCAAACAAAATAATTGGCTTTATAGGCAGGTCATTTGAGCATAAATCCAAAGAAGTTATCCTAACCCTTTACAATTCCTTAGTCCGCCCTCTTCTGGAATACTGCGTTCAATCCTGGTGCCCTTATTACCAAAAAGATATAAACAAGCTAGAACGAGTTCAACGTAGAGTTACCAAAATGATACCTAGCCTAAAGAACAAACGATACGAAGAGCGTCTTAGAGAATTAATTCTAGTTCCTTTAACCCAGCGCAGATTAAGAGGGGACTTAATTCAAGTGTTCAAAATCATCAAAGGCATCGACAATAAGTACTTCATTATCGACCAATCTAATTACACGCGGGGAAACGGTTTCAAAATTATTGGTAAATCTTTTAACTCACACGAATCTAAGAATTTCTTCTTCAATCGAGTTGTCAACTTGTGGAATGGGCTTCCCCGAAACGTTGTAGACTGCATCACCGTTGATTCATTTAAACTTCGCCTAGACAAATATCTTGCATCAAACCCGCGACTGACTGCGTTTGTAAATGAATAACTTTATTTTATCCCCCCTCAGTTACTAACCCATCTGTCCCCTACTAACTTCCTAATCCTGCCACGGACATTAGTTCCAGGGCAGTAATTCCCTTTCCAATGTTCCCTTACCCACTTTAACCCTTATTTAGCGGCGAGCAACATAAGTCGAGTTAAATAAAGCTGGACTATGTGGCGGCGCTCGACATAACTCGAGTGGCAATTTCAGCACGTAATGTGGCTGAGAGAGAGAGACAAGTGGTGGCAGGAGACTAGCGAGCGTATGACTGCTCCAGACCACCGCGGCGAACCTACTGACACAAATCTCAGCTCCCTCCTCCCTCTCTCACTCGCTACATACTCAATTATGTACTGAAAGTACCGAATTACCTGCTTTTTGCACTCGCGTTGCACGGTTATTGCAAGAAAACTATCCATCATACAAGGATCGTTATGGTGTCATTCGAAAGCTCTGTTTATGCCCTTTCAGGGATAGGTACTTGTTTTACGTTCTGGGTCTTATTTAGGCATGAAAATGATCACGTAAACAGCCCTATTTTGGCTAAAAACACCCCGCTGTGCGGTACACATAAATAAACCGCATAGGCCGCTCGTAAGGTGTTAAACCACTGTTTGGACACTTGATCATCAGTGTTTTGGAGGACAAGCAACCTAGAACGGTCACTAGATCTGTTGTTGCTTGATTTCCTTTGTACTCCTTTGTACTACACAACCTTTTCAGAAATAAAAAAAATTATGAAATGCCCAGAGTGGTTTGGCCCCTGATGATGACCCATAGAAATGCACTGGGCCACGACCTCCGAGTCTCACTATATATTTCTGCAACATTCGTGGCCTTTCCTCTAACTTCCACTCTGTGGAAGACCACCTCTCCTCTGCCAACTCTGATCTTCTCTTTCTCACCTAAATCTAGTTGTCTGGGACTACTGACAGCAAAGTCTTCCCTGTATCATCCTACTATCCCTATCCACAGTTTCAAGCCAAAGGGGGATGTTGCATATATATGCGCACAATCTTGCTTTCTCTCGTGTTCCCAACTTTGATTCTTCTGAATTCTCAAATCTCTGGCTTAAGTTTTGTTGTCACTCACAAACTAAATATTTCTGCGCTGTTTATATCACCCATAATTCTACTGGCTATCCAATATTTGTTTACTATCTAACTTCTTAATTGGAATGCATTTTATCCATCTTTCCTTTCATAGAAATCTCCATCTTTGAGTATTTCAATGTTCACCACCATCAATGGCTCTCCTTCCAGTTTACTGACCAACCTGGTGAACAAGCCTACATCTTTTCTATCCTAAATGACCTAGAGCAGTTACTCCAGTACCCTTATCAAATTACTGACTGCCTTAGAGATTGGTTCTACAGTCTTGACATATATCTAACCTCTAATCCTTCTACTTACACTGTAAACGTTTTCTCTCCGTTTGGCTCTGTCGATCACAACTTTTTCTCTGTTTCCTATCCTATCTCTCCAGTACGGCCTCTCTGTCCCTCCCAGCCGGCGACGCTTGTAGTACTTTAGCACTGCCAATTAGGAGGCTCTTTGGCAGGTCTTCTTTGATTTCCTATGGAATGGCTTTTGCTTCCGTGGCCGGGGACCCTCGGAGTGTGCCGAGGGCGTAACCAAGATAATCCTCTCGGGAATGGAGGCATACATTCCATTTTCTTTTCTCTCAGTCTAATGCAAAATAATCTTGGTTTACTCACGCTTGTTCTACTTCTGCCAACAATAAGGAGCAAGCATTCAAACGTTATCTTCAAACTCAAGAATCTTGTGTTTTATATGTTTCTACCCAGAATCAAGCCAAATCTGTTCTTTGACTAGTCAAACATTCTTTCATCAACAAAAAATATTCTGAATTTTCCAACTCTAGCTCATCCCAAGCTTTCTGGCATCTAGTCAAGAACCTCTCCAACAATTTTACTTCCTCGTCGTTCTCTCCTCTTTTCAAAGGAGTACAAAGGAAATCAAGCAACAACAGGTCTAGTGACCCTTCTAGGTTGCTTGTCCTCCAAAACACTGAGGATCAAGTGACCAAACAGTGGTTTAGAGTGGGTAAGGGAACATTGGAAAGGGAACTACTGCCCTGCCACTAACGTGGCAGGACTAGGAAGTTAGTAGGGGACATATGGGTTAGTAACTGAGGGGAGGATAAAGTTATTCATTTACAAACGCAGTCAGTCGCGGGTTTGATGCGAGATATTTGTCTAGGCGGAATTTAAATGAATCAACGGTGCTCTTACGGCACAATTGTCACTTCCTCCTCTCACAAAGATGAATTCTTCGCTCAAACTTTTGCTAAAAAACATCACCATGGATGATTCCGGTGATATTCCACCCTCTCCACCTCCCTCTCACTTACTTATGCCTAATATCCTAATCTCTTTCAAGGAGTTACTTTCTGCCCTCTCTGGGCTTAATACTAAGAAGGCGTATGGAGCGGATGGTGTTCCTCCTGTTGTACTAAAAAACGTTTTTTCCGTGCTGATTCTGTGCTTAGGCAAACTCTTTTGTCTGTGTCTTTCCTCTAACGTCTTTCCTTCTTGCCGGAAGTTTGCTCTTATTCAAGCTGTCCCAAAGAAGGGTGACCGATCTCGACCCTCCAACTACCGTCTTATTGCTCTTATTTCTTGCATCTCTAAAGTTTTTAAAATTATTCTTAACTCAAAATTTCTTAAGCATTTATCTTTCCATAATCTACTTTCAGATCGCCAGTATGGTTTCCATAAGTGCCGCTCTACTGGTGATCGTCTTGCTTATCTTACTAACTCTTGGTCATCCTACTTTTGGTATTTTGGTGAGACTTTTTATATTGCGTTAGACACATCAAAAGCCTTCGATAGAGTCAGACACAAATCTCTAAATTCCAAACTACCCTCCTTCGGTTTCTATCCCTCTATCTGTACCTTTGTCTCTAATTTTCTTTCAGACCGCTCCATAGTTGTTGTAGTTGTTGTTGTTCCTTAAGCTGCCTGGCTGGACAGCCCCGAGTCCCTGAGGAAGGCCATGGCCATGATAGGGCTTTCCTATTGTGTTATTGGTGTAAGTGATTGTGTGAAATGCAGTCTTCTATGATGTGTTTAATGGTATGGGGTGCTGTGTTACATCCCGGGCAGGTGTCGACGACGGAGTCATTTAGTCTCTTCTGATAGCTCAGAAGAGCTGGATGGTGTCCGCATCTCAGCCTGGCAAGGTGGACTCTGTCCTCGCGAGGAAGGGAGGATTCAGAAGGATGGATTTCGGGAGGTCGTGCTTGCAGTTGCGTGTTGTCTATGAGTGAGTGGATGGATCGGCGAGAGATATGAGTATGGATGTGCTTCTGGAAGTTGGTTTGGGGTGGGCATGGAGGAAGAGAGGACAGTATTTGTGTGTGATACTGTGTACTGGGTATTGTTTTGATATTTGTTGGTGTCTGTGGGTGTGTTGCCATGTAGTGTAGTGGGTGGTTTTGGTTTGTGGAGGCTGCTGCCAGGAATTGAGTGCCTCTCATATGTTCAGATGGTCTTTGACTTTGAGGATTTTGGTTTCTTGATGTAGGTGATCTGTGGGTGTAGTAGCTGTGCAGCCTGTAATGATTTTTAGGGCTTTGTTTTGAATCGTCTGTAAGGTCTTATGATGTGTTTCAGCTAGGTTAGAAGCCCAGGCTGGGCTTGCGTATTCCATCACTGATCTTATGTATTGTTTATAAACTGTGTGGTGGTTTCTTTGTTGTGTCCAAATTTTGTGTGCGCAAGTGACCTGAGGGCGTTAAGTCTGGGTGTCAGTTTCTTTTTCGTGTTTGTGGTGTGCTGTTTGAATGTCATATGAGTATCATAATTTATGTTACTCCTAGGATTTTGGGTGAAAGTGAATGTGTTAGGGGTGTGTTGTTTATGGTGAGTTGAGGGATGTATTCGTGTTCTGTCCAGCTTGTGAGCATGGTTGCGGTGGATTTGGTTGGGGCTTGAAAAAGTCTGTTTGTAATGCACTAGCCATGTAGTGTGTTGAGATAGGGTTGAAGGAGATCTTTTGCTGTGTTTGGGTCATGGTGTGTGCATGTGAGTTATGTCATCTGCATAGGAGGCTAAGTTTATTTGGGGTGTATATCATCATGTATAGATTGCGGGCGATAGGACGGATCCTTGTGGGACTCCGTTTGGAAAGTTTCTGATGCTAGATGACTGACCGGCAAAAGATACGTGTGCACATCTGCCTGCTAGGAAGTTGGCCAGCCACCTTTTTGTGTTGTTGTGCATGTTTGTGTTGTAGATTATGTTTGCTAGGTTGTGGCGGGGGATGGCATCGAAGGCTTTACTAATGTCGAGTGTGGCTAGTAGTGATCTGTGTGACGTTAACCACTCCGTTAGAACCGCATGGCTTGTCCTACTGTGACTCGCTAGGATTGCCAGGGCAGTGGATGTGGCTACAGTTGATGTATTATTGTGTGCTTTATTTCATGTGAAAGCTCGTGTCATGGGCAGTCCAGAAAGGTTCTTTGTTTTCACCCATGTCAAGGCTTTATATATTAATTGTAAAGTATATGTTTTATCCTTAACTAGTAATGATAGGATCAGAGAGAGAGAGAGTAGAACAGAGTGAGAGGGGGCGCGTTGTGTTTTGCTATACTCGATGACGTCATAGCTGGCTGGACTCGTGGGGATTGGTTGAGGGAGTTCTTTACCATGATTGGTGACGTAATGTTTAGCTAGCTACTTTGGTAGTGGTTAGAGGACTTGTCACCGCTTTTTCCCACACGGCTCGAGCTAGTGCGAGTATATATACAGCTCCCTCGCCACTTTCTCCCTCAGATCTGGTTTCTAGAACGCATCTCTCTTATCCCTTGACACCTGTTCCCCGCTCTGCACCTGAGAATCTTTTCCTCTGCCTACCTCTCTCTTTTTCCATATCTTTCACCACCTTTTATTAATATTATACCCCTCTGGTTAACTCTGCAAAATCAGCTTCATGCTGGCCAGTTGTATTATGTGTTAAGGTCTGATATAAACCATGTATGTTTAGTTGTTAAGATAAGTTGATCACGAAGCATTGGTTGGCTTTCATACTGCCGCTTCCTATAATTTGTTCTGCTTGATTAGATAATGCTAGACTAGGGGTCTGATATTATAAGGTATTGTTTCCTATGAGTGCTTGCTTTAGGTAAAAGCTGCACGACATACCTGAGAACTGGAGTTGATTGGGTCAATTCTAGTCTGTGTGCCATTGAGAGTAGAGCATGCACGAATGAGGGCTTTTTGCCTATACCATTCTGCACTGTTCTTAGCTCTATTGTTTTTCTTTGAGGTACGCCAGGAGAACGCTTGATACTTCGGTATTAAGGTTTCTCAAGAGAGCTACCCTTCACTATAACGTAATATTTGACGCACAGACTTGAGATTTACACTAGGCTATGCGGCATGCCATGCGCACCAGTATCTCGTATCATTGACTCTAGCTTGACTTTATCAATCATAGTAGACATTAAGTATATTAACCGAATTACTCTTTTTATGCATACCCATTTATGATTACACAAGCATTTCGCAGCCTAGTTTGATGTATTGAGACACAAACGACTTAGGCTCTTTTTGTTGTGGCGATCATTATTATTGTTGTAGTGTTTAGGATATTCTTGGCTCCGACGGCATTATATATTCTGCCTTTTTGTGTGGATAGCCTGCACGAGTATTGTTCCGCTGCCTGCCTTTTTGGGTTCCATATCCGATACGAGCATCTTTATAGCATCTAACATTTAAAGAAGATTCCTTGTTGGTGTTGAAGGACTTTAGTGCACTTTCTTTCATGCAGGAGTGCCTGACAGTTATTGATTAAAGTAACGTAAGCTGTAACTTCTCTTACCACCTTACTTTGCATACCATAACCAAGCACCTTCGGTTATAGGTAGTAATAGGCTGTTTTCACATAACATTAAGCCTAGAGTAGATGCACATTTATTGAGAGTTTAATAACCTATTATTACATATAGAACTCTGTAGAGTATTTGTGTTCTTTGTTCACTGGGAATATACATCAGAGGTTGGATCTAGCGCTTTCCGTTGTAGCATTTATGCCATTACTAGTCCAATGAATAAGAGCCCTGATATATTTAAACCTCAGTCGTAACAAATGGCGACCTTACCTAGGATTTGGTGAACCTACATTTATTAGCAGGGAAAATTTTTGTTTTGGGGGAATATTTTGCGGGGATCAGCAAGAATAATTTTGTTTTGCAACATAGTATAGCCCTTGAGTATTTCCGAGAATTTGTGTGTGTATATTGAGGTATAAGAGTTTGGGGTGCTTCTTTTCTGAATATTGAGGTGAGATTTTTTTTGTGAGCATCATGTCTTATACCGGATCAGAGGAGAATGGAGACACAGTACGTAATGTCGAAACTGAGGAACAGCAGTATGATGATATGGTTAATCAGGTGAACTGTGAGGAGGATGCTAGGATATTTTTGCAATGGCCTGTTACTGCCGAGCGGTTGGAGGGTGTGAATCGGTACGGTCTTCAATGCCTGGCCACAGCTATCGGTCATGCGGGTACTAGCAGCATGACAAGGGATAACTTGATAACGTGTGTACTGGGCAGGGTGACTGGTGAGCGAGATGGGTTGAGTGCTCAGAGCCCTTCGGCCATGCTTCCCCTACACTCGACTCCCAGCCATCCCAGTAGTTTGCTGACCCGAGTACGCGTCCACAGTTGGGTGGTGACTGGCAGGGTGGGTTGCCCCTGGGGGGACCACCGGTAATTTCAAACATTGTAGCACCTTCACCTCCTCAAGGGTTATCTCCAGAATTATTGCTTCAGCTCGAATTAGCTAAGATCGAAGAGAGAAAGGCTATCAGGGCAGGTGAGCAGCAAATAGAGCTAGCAAAAATCCAAGCTGAGTCGACTAGGTACTGTGCCGACAGGGACGTAGAGAAGTCGCGAGTAGAGCAACGGTACAGCGGTTCGCACGCTTTGAGAAGAAGTGCCAGGAACACCAGTGGCCAGAGAATAAATGGGCAGCACTTGTATCCTCTAGATTAATAGGCAAGGGTCTTAAAGCCTACGATGCGTTACCTTTGGAGTCATGTATTGTGTATGAGGATCTCAAGGAGGCTGTCCTGAGGGCTTACGAACTGCAACCAGAGACGTACCGTTTGAAGTTCCGGGGTGTAACCAAGGGAAGAGATAGCACCTTTCTGGAACACGCCCGGGACTTGTCCGATGCTATGGGGAACTGGCTCCGATCTGAGAAGGTAAGCAGTATGAGGGAGCAGTCTTTAAAAGTGATGGTTAAGCAGTTATGATGCGAGTCAGTTCTTTTAAGCACGGCGCCGCTAACTTTGAACTTAAAGGAGAAAAACCCAAGAACTCTAGTCGAAGCAGCAGAAATGGCTGATCGACGGCTGTCGTTGATTCGGGGTTGCGGGTCCTCACAGAAGTACGATGCAAGTGCTAGGGACCGTTATCCTTCCCCTCCCCGTAGCAATGACACATTTAAACCAAAGAGCAATGAAACTAAAACTGAAGCCATACCTAACACCACACCGTATGTGAAAAGTCAGGGGCCTTTTACATCACAGTATAAGCCGAAACCGAAATTTATGTGTTTTAGGTGCCACCAGGAGGGTCATAAGGCAAATGAGTGCCCTAGTCGACCTCCTCCGGCAGCCGTGTCTTTTGCTCACGGCATTGGAGTGTTCAAGAGGACATCGGAGTTTGTTAGAGGCATTTCTTCCGAGGTAAATACACTGCCAGTGCAGAAGGATCCGGAAGGCTTATTCCCTGTCCGTGATGCCTTTAGTGACCACAGGGGACTCGGTTGTGTGGAGTTGGGGGGGTAGAAGACATGAGGTGAGAATTTTGCGTGACACTGGGGCATCGCAAACACTGTTGAGAAATTTCACTGGTAAACCTGTCAATACGGCGCTGGTGGTTGTGGTTCAGGGAGTTAATGCGACAAGGTCATACCCGCTTGTAAGAATGAAGATGGAAGTTGATGGTGTGACTCGGGACCTGGATGTAGGAATTATGGAGAAGTTACCTGTTGGGGGCGTCGACCTCCTTCTCGGCAACGACTTTGCGGGACCTACTTCTGAGGCTCCATCCTTGGTCGTTGCCGAGAAGCCGGCCGACGTGAGTAGGGAGGAGCAGGAGTGGGTTGAGAAGTGTCCGGTGCAGCCTATGGCGTGTGTTGTCACCGGAGATCCTGCATCCAGGGAGTCACATTCTGGTCAACAATCTTTAGATCAGCGGAGGAAGGGTACCGAGAAGGGGTTGAAAGTTGATGCGGTTGAGAGTTTAGTATCAACGGACCTTCTCGGGGACTCATTATTAGGACCACATTTCGAGTCTGGAGAAGACCCAGTAACTGTTCCTGAAAAGGCAGAGGATGGGCTTAAAAAGACGAAAGAGTTGAAGGAGGACAGTGATGCACAGTCGGGAGATGTAGCAACAAGGTACCCTGACGCGTACCCTATGAGAAATGGGTCGGCGAAGACGGTGGTCCGAAGCTTGCTAGGGTATTCTTCCCGGTATGGTTACCCGCAGGGGATTCAGTCAGTCCAGGGACCCAACTTCACTTCTAGCCTCTTTGTTCAAGCAATGCCACAGCATGGGATTGTTGGGGTTGTGTCATCTGCGTATCATCCGGAGAGCCAGGGTGTGTTAGAGCGATGGCACTCAGCCTTAAAATCTGTGCTTCGTTGTTGTTGCTTTGAGAGTGGGAAGGATTGGGATCTTGGCCTGCCATGTGTTTTGTTTGCTGTGCGGGAGGTACCTGGGGAGAGTTTGGGATTAAGCCCTAATGAGCTCGTCTTTGGACACCGTGTCAGAGGGCCTCTCCATATGGTTGAAGAAGTATGGGAGGGCGCAGAAAAACCTTATTCTATGCTCAAGTGTATCCTCGACAGTCGAGAACGGATGTTGCGCAGTCTGGAGTTGGCTGGCCGTAATTTGACTAGCTCTCAGGCCCTCAGGAAGGACAGGTACGACCTCAAGGTTGAACTCAGGGAGTTTCACGTGGGTCAGGAGGTGTTGATTCTACTGCCCCTTGTAGGTCACCCCTTATCCGCGAAGTACGCTGGTCCTTATAGGGTGGTGGAGGAGCTATCAGACCTGGATTACTTGGTAGCCACTCCAGACAGACGGAAGCGCAATCAGTTATGTCATGTTAATCCCATGAAGGAGTATGGGAGGCACCCCCCTGAGCCTCTCCCTGTGCCTGTGATGACGTTTAGCAGTCAAGGTGGAGAAGGAGAACGGGACAGTCAAGCTCAGGTGGGGGATAACTGGAAGGATAAGAAGTTCAAATGGGCGCCTGAGTGTGAGAAGGCGTTTAGAGAAGTAAAACACCTGTTGTGCACTCACCCGATCCTCAGGGCCCCTGACTTTAGCCTACCTTTCCAACTAGCAACGGATGCTAGTGGTGTGGGGGCTGGTGCCGTCCTTGTGAAAAAGGACGATGGTGGGCTGGAGCATCCTGTTAGATTCTGCTCGGAGAAGTACAATTCGGCCCAGGGGAGCTGCTCTGTTGTCGAGGAGGAGCTGCTGGCGGATGTGCTTGCGCTGGGGCATTTCGAGGTCAATGTTCCAGCCTATGGTCCGGTCATTGTAGTTTACCCAGATCATCACCCTCTCAAGTTTTTGGACCAGTTTCACAATCGGAATATGAGGCTGACCAGGTGGTCACTAAGGTTACTGGTATATAACCTGGACATACGCCATATTGCCGGTTGTGACAACGTGGTTGCAGATGGTCGTTCAAGGGTATATGATCCTGGGTAGATTGACACACGGGTAGCCTCCTGCTTTAGTTTGAATAGTATTTTGCGCTTGGTGCTTGTTGGCTCGCGGTTGTAGCCCAGCGTATTGGGTCGTAAAGCAGTTGAGCGTTTGGTATAGAAGAAAAAACTAGGCTTGCCCCTATAGTGCAGCCGAAATAAACAAATTATAAACATAAAAATCAAATAAAAACTCTTTCTTTGATAGTTGAATTTTTTCAGTATGTTATAGCAGTAATTCTGAGTTGCACTCCTCTCAGAATGCTGGACTAGAGAAGCTCGCTCTTGAGGAGCATAACTACATATGATTTAACCTATTGTGTTGGGGAAGGTTATACTTTTGTAAAATGTTTTGTTGAGAACTGTGCCAGATATTTTACTGCCGCTGGGTGATGGGAAGTAGAGATATAGCATGGGTTCTAACAATCAGATTTTTGTGAGCCTTGGGCCTCTGAGAAAAATCTTGGGGGGGGTGTGACGTTAACCACTCCATTAGAACCGCATGGCTTGTCCTACAGTGACTCGCTAGGATCGCCAGGGCAGTGGATGTGGCTACAGTTGATGTATTATTGTGTGCTTTATTTCATATGAAAGCTCGTGTCATGGGCAGTCCAGAAAGGCTCTTTGTTTTCACCCATGTCAAGGCTTTATATATTTAATTGTAAAGTATATGTTTTATCCTTAACTAGTAATGATAGGATCAGAGAGAGAGAGAGTAGAACAGAGTGAGAGGGGGCGCGTAGTGTTTTTCTATACTCGATGACGTTATAGCTGGCTGGCCTCGTGGGGATTGGTTGAGGGAGTTCTTTACCATGCTTGGTGATGTAATGTTTTGCTAGATACTTTGGTAGTGGTTAGAGGACTTGTCACCGCTTTTTTCCCACGCGGCTCGAGCTAGTGCGAGTATATATACAGCTCCCTCGCCACTTTCTCCCTCAGATCTGGTTTCTAGAACGCATCTCTCTTTTCCCTTGACACCTGTTCCCCGCTCTGCACCTGAGAATCTTTTCCTCTGCCTACCTCTCTCTTTTTCCATATCTTTCACCACCTTTTATTAATATTATACCCCCTCTGGTTAACTCTGCAAAATCAGCTTCATGCTGGCCAGTTGTATTATGTGTTAAGGTCTGATATAAACCATGTATGTTTAGTTGTTAAGATAAGTTGATCACGAAGCATTGGTTGGCTTTCATACTGCCGCTTCCTATAATTATTAGTGTTCTGCTGGATTAGATAATGCTAGACTAGGGGTCTGATATTATAAGGTATTGTTTCCTATGAGTGCTTGCTTTAGGTAAAAGCTGCACGACATACCTGAGAACTGGAGTTGATTGGGTCAATTCTAGTCTGTGTGCCATTGAGAGTAGAGCATGCACGAATGAGGGCTGTTTGCCTATACCATTCTGCACTGTTCTAATCTCGGTTGTTTTTCTTTGAGGTACGCCAGGAGAACGCTTGATACTTCGGTATTAAGGTTTCTCAAGAGAGCTACCCTTCACTATAACGTAATATTTGACGCACAGACTTGTGATTTACACTAGGCTATGCGGCATGCCATGCACACCAGTATCTCGTATCATTGACTCTAGCTAGACTTTATCAATCATAGTAGACATTAAGTATATTAACCCGTGGAGCCCCGGCTAGTTTTGTAATGTTTGCGCACCAGAACCCGGCCGGTTTTCATTTTTTTTTTTTATTCCAGAAACAATAGCGAATGGGTTAGGAATGAAGGGAAAACCACGAAAAACCGCTCAAAAAGCTTAAAAAATGGTCCTACAGAGCCCCCGAAAACGGATTTTACAAGAGTAAGAAATTGAAGGCAATTATCCCAAAAAAACATGTTATTGCATGCTCGTGCGCACGCACGTGGACTTTGAGAGTTTTCAACCATCGACACGGTTGCGTGGGATACGTATACAGTTCCCATACAAATCTGAGCCCTCTTGAGTGGCTACACCTGAGGTTACGGTCGGCGCAATTAGGGTGACGCGTCAGGCGCGTCTCTGGGGCTGTGCGTTACATACATCGCCGACGCGTCAGACGCGTCGCTGGGGCTGGACGGGTTAAACCAAGTACTCTTTTTTTATGCATACCCATTTATGATTACACAAGCATTTCGCAGCCTAGTTTGATGTATTGAGACACAAACGACTTAGGCTCTTTTTGTTGTGGCGATCATTATTATTGTTGTAGTGTTTAGGATATTCTTGGCTCCGACGGCATTATATATTCTGCCTTTTTGTGTGCATAGCCTGCACGAGCATTGTTCCGCTGCCTGCCTTTTTGGGTTCCATTTCCGATACGAGCATCTTTATAGCATCTAACATTTAAAGAAGATTCATTGTTGGTGTTGAAGGACTTTAGTGCACTTTCTTTCATGCAGGAGTGCCTGACAGTTATTGATTAAAGTAATGTAAGCTGTAACTTCTCTTACCACCTTACTTTGCATACCATAACCAAGCACCTTCGGTTATAGGTAGTAATAGGCTGTTTTCACATAACATTAAGCCTAGAGTAGATGCACATTTATTGAGAGTTTAATAACCTATTATTACATATAGAACTCTGTAGAGTATTTGTGTACTTTGTTCACTGGGAATATACGTCAGAGGTTGGATCTAGCGCTTTCCTTTATAGCATTTATGCCATTACTAGTCCAATGAATAAGAGCCCTGATATATTTAAACCTCAGTCGTAACATCTGTGTGGTGGTCTAGCTGAGTTGATGCTGTCAAAAGCTCTTTGTGTAAGGTCTATGAGAAGAGAGTTTGTGGAGTGCAGTGGCCTGAAGCCATGTTGTGTTGGAGATAGGGGTAGGTCGAGTGTAATTAGTTGTAGTACAAGGCGTTCCATGACTTTGGAGGGGGTGCAAAGGAGTGTGATGGGGCGGTGTGAGGAGGGTAGCGTTGGGTCTTTGTTGGGTTTTGGGAATGTGATGATGATACCATGCTTCCAGATGTCTGGTATTGTGTTGTGCGAATAACTGTAGTTCGATATGTTAGTGAGTGTTTGTATGCCTTGTGGTCCCATGTGTCTGAGGTGTATGTTGCTTATGTTGTCTAGGCCACAGGCGTGTGAGTGCTTGAGATTGCTGATGATGTGCTTTGTCTGGTGATTGGTGAAGGGTGTATAGTCAGGGTCTGTGGGTAATTGTCTCTTATGTCGGATGCCACGTCGGTCATCTTTGTGGGGTTTTAGGTGGCTGACATGTGAGAAGTGATTGATGAGAGTGTTTGCTTGTTGTTTAAATGAAGGAGTAGAGTATGTTGTTGTGATTGCAGCATGTGATTGTGTTGTGTTGCTGTTGGAAAGTGTGATGCTGTTTAGTGTTTTTAAAGAGTTTTTTGGTGTTTTGTGATCAAGTGTTTGTAGGAAGTTATTCCAATTTAGTGTTTGTTGTTCTTGTATTTTGTTGTTAGTCTGGGTGTTGAGTGCTTGGATTTATTGTGTGATGTCTTGTGTGTGGGGTGCTGGGGAGTGTTTCAGTATGTCACGTTGTCTGATGAGGTTTTGAATTTCTAGTGTGAAGTTGAGGTTGTGTCTTTTTCTGTTACCTATTGGAATGTGTTTCTTGTCAGCGTTTTGGATAGTTTTATTGAGTATGTGTACAGCTTTGTTGATGTTAGTGATGGATATGCTGTTTAGAGTTGTGAAGTGTTGTTCTGTCTCATTTGTGAATGCTTCCCAGTTAGCTCTTATAATTGGTGTAAGTGTGTTTGTGGCTAGCTGGGGTGAGTCTGGTTTTGGTGGTGATAATGATCGGAAGGTGGTCAGAGCCTAAGGTGGTCAGAGCCTAAGGTTCTAACCACCATCCAGGATGTTGTGGGGGCGAGTTCTGGGGAGCAGAAGGTGATGTCTGGAGATGATGGGTTATAGAGGGCTTGGTGGTAAATATGGGTATGTTGATGGATGTCGTTAAGGATGATGAGGTTATCTGTTTGGTGTTGTAGTTGGGATTGTCGACAAACCAGGCCGACGTCTTTGCGTTGAAATCACCACCCAGAATGATGTGTGGGGTGTTTGTGATCTGTTGTAATTGTGGTCTGTATTCATTTGGTACTGTAGGGGATGTTAGGAGAGGGATGTATGTATTTATGATGGTTATGTTGGGAGTTGTTGCCAGTGCGTATTTTAATTGATTATATTTCTGTTGTGTTATTAGTTGGGGGGAGGAGGGATTTGGTATGTACACTGGTGACTATGTATGATATTTCTTTGTGTACCAGGGTGATGAGTCCACCGCCGCCGCCGACGGCCCGGTCTTGTCTAATGGTGGTGAAATCATGAAATGTAGGTGTTTTTTGTTGTGTGGGGTTTTGTTTCTTGTAAGATGGCAACGTGTATGTTGTGTTGTTTGATGAAGTGTGAGAGTTTGTGTTTCTTTGTGTTGATACCATCTATGTTTAATTGGAGAATGTTAATGTTATGTGCACAATGTACATTGGGTGCTGCTGCACGAGGATGGTGTGGGGGCGAGGGTGGGTAGGGTTGGGATGGGTGAGGTGGTGGTGGGGGTGGGGATTGGGGTGCAGGAGATGAGGGTGAGAATGGATTAGGTTGGGGTGTGGTGTGTTGAGTTGAGGATGTGGATGGTATGGGAAGGTTAGGTGGGTTGGGAAGGAGAGGTGGACAGGTTTTAGGGGGGGAGAGTGGATGGTATGGGAAGGTTAGGTGGGTTGGGGAGGAGAGGTGGATGGGTTTTAGGGGAGGGATTTGATTGGGAGAGGGAGGGGCATGAGAAACAGGTCCAGGTGTTCGTGTAGTGTTTCTTGGAGGCAAGTATTGTGCAGGTGAAATGAGTCCAGTTCCCACATGAATTACAGGAAACTGAACCATAACTGTAGTTGTGGACGGCCATCGCTCACCTCCTCAACCTTGCAACTCCAGTGTTCCTCAGGGTTCTGTCCTGTCTCCAATTATCTTTCTAATATTCATTAACTAATAAGCTGCGCAGCTATGGTATTTGAAAGTGCCCGCCATGCTAATGTATTTGATTCATTCCTGACTAAAATCGTCAATTTACCATATATATAATTAGTACTTATCCATATGCGCCTATTTTACTTTTAATATGAACATATGAACATTGGAAAGCAATAAATCAAGTGGTAACAGCAATTGGCTGGTGAAAATCATATATTTTAGACCCGCTGTTGTAATCTTCCCTTGACCGGTGAGAGAGACACCCTCAATCTCTAGTCTCTGGCATGGTACTGAAGACAAGGGGAACTCTCAGACTGGCTTAGAGGGTCAGAGATACACTCCTCCATCCTACCACCTCTCTCCCATCCGTTCCCGCACGAAAATACTCAATAAATATCGGCAATAATAGGGAAAATACCTGATAATTGAGGTGGGGGAAGGGGGTGGGGGAGCAAGGAGGGGGGGAGGGGACACATGCGTAGGAGTGGTAGCAAGTAATGGAGGGGAAATATCTCACCTAATCACAAATTGCTTTGGTTTGAGTGCCACTGGGATGTTTTGAAAGGTTTTGTTATGCCTTGGATCTGAAGAGTCTGGCCGCATTCGCCCAGTAGAACCTCTTAAGAGTCTGGCTGCAGTCCCTGGGTTATCTCCTCAACCGTACCCTTAGTCCTATCCACTCATATGCTGATGACTCTACGTAAGACTAGTCAACTAGTTTTTCACATCAACCCAGCATGCAATCACTCCAAAATTCACATAAAAGGGCCATAGAGTGCTAATCATCCGATTTATCAATTATTTCTGACGCGGGGAGAGAAAATATTGTTACTTTTAACGCCTCCAAGACCCAATTTCTCCCTCTATCTCTCCATCCCAATCTTCTACAAGACTATCAATTATTCTTCATCAAAACACAAATCAACCCTTCATCTTTTCTCAATATTCTAGATGTATCTTTTTCATCCGATCTTTCTCGGTAAAACAACTTCCCAAAAGTTAGGTGTGCACAATCGTCTCCGTGGGTTATTCACCCCCGCAAAGCTTCTTGCTCTGTATCAGGGCACAGTGCGCCCCTGTATTGAGTATTGTTCACATGTGTGGCGAGGCTCCACCCATGTCTTATCAACTCACTTCCTCTTACTAGTTCCCTACAATCTCTTTCTACACACTGCAATGTTGCATCTCTTTCACTCTACTATTGCTATTACAACAATCAGTGTTCTTCAGAGCTTTATCAGGGCATACCCCCTCCCTTGTGGTGAGTGTGAGGCACCCAACTTTCAACACAGTCCTACTCCTATTCTGTCCAGCTCTCCAACCCAAGATTTGTCAAATTTTCTGTCTTTCTTCTACTCAATAAATGAACTATGGAGCTCCCTCAATCAATCCCTCCTTCATCCTATGACTTACACTGCTTTTAACATTGTGAGTCCAGGCTTTTTTACCCCAAAGTCCCTTGAATTTTGCTGTCACTCTCTTGGATTTGGGGGAGACACTCGATACAAGCAACATGTCTTTTGTCTCCTTCATACACATATAAAAAAGTAGTTTTAGAGTTATAGAGGTTTATAGAGTTTTGTCATAATTGTAATGAATAGACTATAATCACAGAAGAAAAACTGATACACATTGTGATTAACTCATGCACATTAATATTGACATAGTTTCAGGATCTCAATATTGACTCCTGTCCATATATTTATTCCATTACTCTTACTCACTCACTCTCTCTCTCATTCCCTGCGCGTACGTGTGCGTGTGTGTGTGTATACCGAATCAAATTGCGAATAATTGTTGTTAGTCTGATCGCTGTATCTACATCGGTATCTGCAAACATTTGCCGCGATATATTGACTGATAGCACCAGATAACAGATAGCAATGCAGTGGCCTAGTATCAAAAGTGGAACACTGGATACTATTATTGGACGATTTGTATCTTAGGTCACGTATGGGATATAATGTTCTGTCTTTTCTATAGCTTTGTCTTACAGTAATTGTCACCATAATGTATGACATTACCGCCGCAAATTAAACAAAAAATCATTAGAATTTGAGGGTGGAAGAAAGATAGGTGGCCATCTTGAATCAGCCGGCTCTAGCAGCGTCAACAACCTTGCATCACCACTGAGAAAACTCGATCATAATTTGAGTATTTCATAACCCTATTCCCTTTATTCATTGCATAAACAGTAGTTAAGTGTTGGTTAACCCATAACTAGCGGCGCGCAACATAAGTCGAGTATAATAAATCTGGACTATCTGGCGGCGCTCGACATAGGTCGTGTGGCAATTTCAGCACGTAATGTTGCTGAGAGAGAGACAAGTGGTGGCAGGAGAGTAGCGAGCGTATGACTGCTCCAGACCACCGCGGCGAACCTACTGACATGAATCCCACCTCCTCCCTCCCTCTCTCACTCGCTACATACGGAATTGTATGGGGAAAGTGCCGAATTACATGCTTTTTGCACTCGCGTTGCGTGGTTGTTGCAAGAAAACTAGCCATCATAAAAGGATCGTTATGGTGTCATTGGAAAGCTCTGTTTATGCCCTTTCAGGGATAGATACTTGTTTTACGCTCTGGGTCTTATTTAGGCATAAAAATGATCACGTAAACAGCCCTATTTTGGGTAAAAACACCCCGCTGGTGGCTACATATTATATACCGCCTAGGCCGCTTGTAAGGTGTTAAACCTCCACATAGTTCAGTAGTTGCCGTGCATGTCATTTTATTGCTTTTCTGACTGATAAACATTGTTGTTTACTTTTTCATTCTACCTTGTGAGTGTAGCAGACGACGCGCACCTCTAATCGACCTTTGTATTTTCTTATTAACTCAAGTAGTTATCGTATTCAGTATCCTACTGTAGATATATATATATCTGTAATTTTTGTTTCAACAATCAGCTGATGCAGCGCGGTCTTCAAACTTCCCGCCCGCACCACCACAGCTGAGCGCGGCAGCATGGCAGTTGTACGATGCGTCCAGTTTTTGAGTGACGGTTATTTACACCACCCGAGCAGAATGTGTGCCTTCGTAGTTCATATATTAGCAACATGTATCACATAATGTCATTGTAAGTGAAGGTACAGTGTGATAAGTGCATAGATTCAAGTTTTATAAGTGTCGAGGGAGTGGCAAGTCCCGCGGGCGTCTTGGTTACCATGGCAACTGGTGGGCTGGCGGCCATCTTGGTCATGGACTCACGCACGTACACACAAGGCCAGCAGACAGATATCCCACTCCCCCATAACTTTCCCTTTCATTCAATGCCTCCCTCATGCACTGTTTATTGATTTTATACTTTACCGTATGTTTTATAGTTAGAATGTGAGTTTTACACATTGTTTTGGGCACTTTTGACTTAGAAATATGAGTTTTGACATTGTATTTTCAGTGGTGAGAGTATGGGAGGTGGGGAGAGTGTGGGTGTGGGGAAGACCTTGTACATAGCAACATGATAACCTCTCCTCTCCTCTCTCTCTCTCTCTCCTCTCTTCTGACCCCTACTACGGCCTGGCGGAATTTAGAGGAATACCATTGGGTCTGGGTCATCCTCCTCCTCCTCTTCCTCACTTATTGGGGAGTCAACTATGTCATGGGGCATTGGCGAGCAATAGGAGAGCGATACACATCACGAGGCGACGAGGTACGTCAAACACCCATGAACTACACAAGACAACTGGCGAGTCTGGTTACCCAGTCCTCCACTTCCTCCCTCCTCCCGCGCTCTCTCTCCCCACTCACCACCATGGTTGGACTTGGGTATTACTAAGTATTGCCACTGTTGGGCAACATTATAAGGTATATCCCATACAAATTTGACACTGCTAGCTATCATAGGACAAGAATAAATAAGATCGAAAGTGTTGGTAAGATAAGTGGGTAAACTTGCTTTCTCCATCCGCCCGTATCTACCCGCGCGGCTGGACTAGTGGGTTGCCGATTACCGCCACTGTTCGGCAACATCATAAGGAATATCCCATACCATCCTCAAGCCTCCAGCTACCATATGACAGGAGTATATAATGTCGAAATTGCCGACGCAGGTGCTGCGGCGCTGGAGTTTACCGTTACATACATTGCTGACGTATCACGTGCGTCACTGGGGTTCTGTGGGTAAATAAAGTATAATAACCCCTTGTGTTCAGTTACATTTTATTTTTATAAAATCTCTATTTGGTGAATTGTATATTTAGTTACATTTTCTATATATATACTGTATATTTATTTTTTTAAGGTAGGTTATCACCCCTGGTAGCCTATTTCTGCGTATTTGAAATGTTTTGTTTTCAGTTAGGGTATCATCTCTGGTAGCCTATTTCTGCGTAATTTCAATTTTTAAAATTTTGGTTAGGCTATCATCGCTGATAACATACTTCTGCTTATTTCAACATTTTCGTTTTCGGTTAGGCCTATTTAAGTAAGTGAAGCGACTTGAAGTGAGTGAAGTGTTTTTAAAGTGAGTGAAGTGTTTTTAAGTGAGTGAAGATATCTGAAAAGAGGGACCGTCACCATGCCTCGTGCCTGTACGAACTGCGCCGGTAGGTTTGGTGCTTCCATGTTTGCTCCTGCCAATCTACAAGTCTGCCAACTCTGCCAGTAACGAGAGGATTTGACAGCAACATTGGATGAAGCCCACAACAAGATTCACCATGAAGCTGGAATCACTCCAGGAGTTTGTAACACTCAACGTTGGAGTATCAATAACTCCAATAGTCACCGTTTCAACTCCAGCTGACACCACCGCCCCAATGTCATCTGCCAACAATCCAACACCTGTAGTAGCTACTGCAGCAGATGCTTCCGATGAACCTGAGCCGATATCAAACCAGGACAGCCGCCCTGTTCACCTTAGTCTCTCCCCCACTCCTCTTGCAAGAAGCCTGCTATAACAAACAGTGCCAACCCCTCGCCCCCGTTCTAACCACTCTTCTCCCCGACCTGTAGGCAGAGTCTCCGCCACCACAGGCTTCTGGATTTACACCAGTGAGGAACGGTGCACGGTCAACGCAGAAAAGGTCTCATCTACCAGTCACAATGTCAAACAGATTTGAGATCTTGGTAGAGATGGAAGATGAACCAGAAGAGACCAGGCTCGTTGTGGATTCCATCCTACGAGGACAGGTCGTAGAGTTCTGTGACAGAGTCCCAAATCGACGAAAGAGATTTTGCATCCCAGGAGCTGGACTGGACGATATTGTGGAAGCCTTCGAAGATACCAGAAAGGATGCAAACGAAAATACCTTTTTGTCATCCATTCTATTTCAAATGACGTCATGCGCACCAGATCCGAAGAGCTGATAGAGAAATATCGCAAGATGATCCACCACTACAAAAACAAGTCAAGGAATATCATCATCTCTGGCATTCTTTCCAAGATCGATGCACCTGACAAATTCTACGACAATGCCTTCAGCACAAACAGCTGACTAAAATCTTTGTGTCTGAAGGAAGAAGTTGAATTCATCAACCTCTGGGATAATTTCTATAACCAGCCTACACTGTTCTGCAAGGATGGTACTCATCTAAACCCTGTGGGTTCAGCAGGCATCGGTCGTCTCCTATACGAATCAGTCCGCAGCCATGGATCAAAACACGCCATTCGAGAAGAAGCAGCAGCGAAATAAATCATCCAACGCCAAGCAAAAATCAGAGGTAACCGAGAACCGCCAGCATTGAGGACCGAGAACAGCGAGGACCAAGGACAGCCATGAACATAAATGTAGATCCGACCAGAATCAAAAATGTTATTAAAGAGCGTTCCGTGAGATCTAAAATCACAAATTTAAAGGTTTTCTATGCAAACGCTCGTAGCATACGCAATATATTTTCAGATTTAGAGGAACTAGTGTTTACAGAAAATTATGACGTGATTGGCATAACAGAATCTTGGCTCAATATAGAAGACAGAGACTTTTTAGCAGAGTATTCACTTCCCGGTTATGTAATGTTTGAGAAAAGCCGAATAAATAAAAATGGTAGTGGCGTTTTTACTTTTCATCAAAGAAAGCCTTAACCCGACCCTCCTGTCAAAACCTCAAATTGTGAACATCGACACATCCTTTGAGCTAATAAAGAATAATAAAGGTACTGGTACAACAAATAATACTTGCATTATTATACAGACCTACAGCTCAATCAGTGCAAACTGACGGAGAAATTTATGAACAAATTGCAGATGTAAGTAACTCGCAAGATACCGTAATTTTGAGGGATTTTAATTTATCTGTGACCAAGTGGGGCGATACTCTTACATCACACTCCGGACATGACTTGTATGCGAACTTGCAAGAGAGTTCGCTCTATCAATTTGTTTGATCGCCGACCCGTGGTAATACCATTCTTGTCCTTGTACTTGCAACAAAAAAAGAATTAATAGAGAATTTGAAATTTGGTGATGAATTCAGTAACAGCCATCATCG